>CM060425.1:140831679-141431679 GCA_030545235.1 Helianthus tuberosus
TACGGTGTCACCGTAAGTTACGGTGGCCTCTGAAATGATATTCCCCCCACCGTAAATCAGGGGTGTTTCACCGTAACAATATCAACTCCACCGTAACTTACGGTGTCACCGTAAGTTACGGTGGCCCCTGCATCCCACCTTTCCATTTTGCCGATATTTGACACGAAAACTTTCGTATCTTTCAATACGCTTATCCGTTTGACCTACCGTTTCTTCCTACGTGTTTGTAATGTGATTCTCCATCAAATGGATTTAAAACCCGACTTCCGGATTAACAAATCTATAGAGTTTTAAGCTTTCGGCTTAAACTAGAATTTACCCATTTGGACCCATTGATGTATTTATCAAACAAACTTATTTGTTTGATCCCAAATTCTCGTAAATCTTCTAATTTCTATATCGTCTATCATATTTGGCTCAAACCACGGGTTTCCTACGCATTTTGAATCCGCTTATACTCAAGTACTTATTTTGACCCGTTAGGGACATTTAAGCACTTTTACGCATAACTCACACCCAGTTCTTTCTATCTTTTTATTTCCACATTAGTTATCAAATGACCTTCCATCACATCTATATTTGTGATGGTTTTAATGTGACGATCTATCTAATCCGAGTTTTGCCCTTCGAATTATCTATTTACGGCAAAGACTCATATAGAGTCTTTTGACCAAGGATTTACATCTTACGCTACTATACTTATTCTAAGCATTAACTTAATTATAAAACTCGTTGTCAAGCGACTTCTAAGGGTTGTTTACTTAATTTTGCTTACAAGGGCGTTTTGGTCATTTTTAACCCTTCTTTTACATCGAAGGGCTCGCTTAAGCCATGTACGCCCAAAATCTCATTTTTAACCAAATCTTATTTTCAAAACACCCCGTCTATAATTTAAATCCTTCGGTTTACCTTGTTAAGTAACCGAATGTTCTTTTTACTTTGCCTAACTCTCATAGAACTTCAAGTTCTAATTGATGAGTTTATCTATAATACGTACCTGGCTCGGATCAACTTATTACCCGGTTTTAGTACCTTGCCTTATAATTGCTAATTAAGAACGATGCGGGTATCCATTGGATATCTATTCCTGTAAGCATATAACTCGACAAAAGGATCATTAGTCGATATTGTCAAAAGGTGATGTCTACACCTTTTGACCCGTTTGGCCGAATTGATTGTTTATTTATGCGAGATGATATTTATTATCGTCTCATCTACATGACTCGTTCCGTTTAACACCGTACGGTCATTTTACTTATAAACCGTTTATTGCTTTCGACATAATATGACCAAATTATCGATTTACTTCTTTTTAACCATTATTATGGTTTCTTTCATCTTTGATTATCTTGTTCCGTTCGACTACACGACGGAACAACATATTTCAATTGTTTAGATATCCCATTCGTAATTTATATGATAAGAAAATATTCTACAATTTAAGACTAGTGTAAGCTATACTTACCTTGCATCCGAATTACGCTTTTCCTTCATACTTGCTTCGTTCGACCCGCTTCCTTTCCAAGCCTCCACCTAGCTTGTCAAGCGTCAAACTATAATCATAATTCGTAAGACGGTTATATTAGTCATCATTAATTATGACTATTCCATCTTACGTATTTTCTATCAAAATTATCATTCGATCTTGTTAATTGGTGGTTTGACTTTTTAAAAGTCAAATCACCAATTAACACATATGATTGCACTATCAAGTTCACAAGACTCAACTAGGCACATTATCAACACTTAGTTCTCATTTAGGCATTTTAACAAACACCTAATGCGCATAATTTTACATATTTACTAACTAGTTCATAACTAATTATTTTCACCAAGATTTACATCAAAATCTAACCTCTATGTCTAGTGTTCATGAACTATATCAAGAACTTGTATCATAACAATCAATATTCATCAATTTAACATTCTAATCCGAGTGTTCATCATATTGTAAATAAACCCACTTAGCACATAATAGGGTAATTACCAAATCCCTAGTGTTGACACCAATTCATCAAGTTTTTCAACTAGGGTTTGTTTCTAAACGAAGATTTCATCATAATAACACTCATAGATTCAACATTGATTTCAGAATTTCGATTATGATTGTTCATCATAATCTCAAAGTATCACTAAATCATAAAATTCAACATACCTTGTGATCCCCTCGACTAGGTGATCATTAATATGTGTTCATGCATCCGATTCGGGCTAAATTTGACCTTCAATTTGATGGATCTTGTTGAGTTAGGGTTTTTGGCTCCTGAGAGCCTTTTCTTGGTCGACCAGAACACGCACCACACACACTTGTGTGTGTGTTGTGTTATTTTATTTGGTTTAATTAAAACCATTTTCAGGTTATCCCATTTTGGTCCCTCATGTTTGGTTAGTTAATTAAGTAGGACATAACCTACTTATTTCTAACAATATTCCCCACTTACTAACTAGGTTAAACATTCCTAGTTAACTTAATGGGTTCGGGAAGTCATAACCCGTTTTATTTTAAGTCCCGTTAACTCGGGCTTCTTATAACATTGTTTTCTCCAGCATTTATTAAATTTTATAACTAATATTAGGATTGTTTGTCTAAGTCCTAATATTCACCGGGTAAATTTTACCACTAACGCTATTTTACCCGTTCATTATTATTAACGTGGTTTAATTACCAAACTCGTTTTCGGGGTGTTACACCGGCGAGTTGGTTTTCGGCATTTCATTTCGCGTGTTGAGCGTTGCAATGTGTTTAAGCGGGTGTCGATTATGGGATGCGATAGATTAATAATAAACACACAAATACTATATCTAACATATAATCAACCTGAATAACTTGCGTTTAGCGTTTGCGATTAAGTTGCGTTGCGATAGAGTTGCGATTGAATTTCGATTAATCACCACAAACATAAAGTAAACATGCACAAGTAACACATAAATAGCACACACACGTAAAACAATATTCAGAACCTATCAATCAAGGCGCGAACGCGATTGCAATGCGATTAGCGGTAAAGCGATAAAACATGCGATAAACATCGATTAAACCTCGATTATTAATAGATACTCCACATAATACAACTAAAGCAAAACAATTAAAAGATTCGATTACAAGTCAAGGAAGTAAAGTCAGTTAGTTAAGCAAGGAGTGACAGATCGCAATTAGCAATCTTTTCTTCCTTTGACTTTGACTTTTGAAACACGGGGTGTTACACCACCTACAACTCCTGCACCACTGAAGACTTGAAGGTGATCATCGGGATCTGTGAGGCCATTATATTTTCCCACATTGTGTGGCAGCTTTGTCTTCTCCAATGGGGCCATGGCAATTTCTCTAATGAACTTCGATCTTCCAGCTACGCCCTCAGGACAGTAGCCCAAAGTGAAGTCATGTTCAGTGTTTGGATTGTGTCACGCGCACGCTGTACGCTTCGTTGTTTGGTGGCAATTTACTGAAAATAGAAGTTTCTTCCTGTCTGTAAGTGGGGTCTTCTTCTTCGTTGTAATTCTCCCATTCGTTGTTGATATTGTGTGGGCCTAGACGACTGTGCAACGGAGGTTTTCTCTGCTGATGGGTGTATTGCTCATAGTTACTTTATATCCCACCATAGGTATTGCGCGTGTCGTGCACTCTTTGTCTCCTGATGGTGGATGATCTTTCATGCTGTTGGGTCCGTCCATGCGCATGCGCATGTTGCAGATTTTGGGTGTTTGCCTGCTTTTGAGATTGGGTAAGAAAAGCAGACGGAGCAGCTTGTGCCTGGAGTAATGCTTGTCATGCGCTTAATTGCGCATAGACCAAGTTTGGTGATGCTGTTGGTTCGGCGTACCAGGAGGCCAGAGTTTCTCCTTCAGGTAGCCCCAATATAGCTGATATGTTTAGTTGTGAAGGTGCCGATGGTACTGAAGGGCCTGCACCATGGTTCGGCGTCTGAACTCCAGGAGTTGTCTGATGGATGACTCCCAGCGTTGTTTGATTGATAACTCTGGAGGAACTTCCAAATAAGTCGGGAAGTTCATTACTTGCTGGTTCCTCTCTGACGACCCCATTCCTTTGGTGCCCTTGGACGTGAACGGTGTCCATATGCATTCCTAAAGAAGAGCTTTCTCCGTCAATGGGAAAAGAGGGGTTTGGTTTAGCCATTAGAGAGTGTTTTCAAAGAGAAAAGAGATGAAAATGGTTGTAAAAGATGCGGTGGAAGCCAATGATGAAACACTGGTTAACACAAGGTTGTCTAGCTGGGTTGTCTCGTGTATTAGGGTTCAATCTCTTCCTCCACTCGCCAATCGCTAGATTCCTACAAAAAAGGACACCGGTGACTCGCCACAAGGAGGGGAATAGGGGGTTCTCCTTGTGACCACCCTCCGGCGTGAGAATAAGTAATGTTCTGAGGAGAATAGTGTGTGTTGTAGGTGAAATATAGAGAGAGCAGAATGTTAAACCTGAAGGAGGAGTCCTCTATTTATAGCCGAAGAATGAAGGAGGGAATGGGGCGACCTGCCAGCTGCCAGCGAGCGCCAACTGTCCGACCAATAGGAATATCCTCTTGGTCTCCTCTGCTGTCACCAGAGTAGTGGATGATATGGCATGCTCTTATTCATCCAGTTAAGAGAATTCTGGTAGTGGTTGTCGACCTGTCCTATAGATATCTTGCAGGTCCAGCTGGCGTCCATCCATAGGTGACACGTGTCGTCCTTTATGTCTGGGAGAGCATCTTTTGTGTCACTTGTGATTTCTTCCAGAAGCTTCTGGATGCCTCCTGCTGATGTAGGTGCCATGCTGGAGAAAAAGCGGTGTGGTCCCTGCCATGTGTGCATTGGTTTGGGACCATACCTCTTCAATACCTGGTCAATGTTTTGGCTTAACAAGATGTGTAATATAGTAAGCGATTTATGTATGGTTTCGTGAAGGGGGTTGTAGAGGTGATGTGGCATCATGGCCTCTAGTGAACACCACGTTTTCATTAGTGAAGTGTGAAGGTGGTGGACTTCTCCATGATGCTCATGAGCTATTGGACTTAAATGACGAGTGGGGATTTTTTTATTAAAGGAGTGGATAATGGAGGGGATGGTGACCACACCCTTAATAATGGAGGGAATGGGCCACAAAGGTCCATTTTTCAGCAATGCAGATTTTACATTTTGGCCCGTTAATAGTCACTCAACCTAGATGATAAACATTATGCATAGGTATCATGACTACCCCACTAACTTCAACATTCTGTGATCTCATCATCATATCTATTCTCTGAATCCTCCAACTGTGTCCCCGAACAACCCGTATTAACGTTAAAATCTCGAAAAAAAAAATTCAATCACCAAAATTTTTCTCGACACACGTCTCGTCACCATGATCAAAAAATTCCTTCGTGCGGATGTCTTGATATATTAAATTTTTCAATCACCAAATTTTTTTAGGAACTATAACTTATTCGCGCGGATGAAACATGTTTATTTGTGCGGATGTCTTGATAGATTTGG
The DNA here is from genome assembly GCA_030545235.1 of Helianthus tuberosus. Taxonomy (NCBI): domain Eukaryota; kingdom Viridiplantae; phylum Streptophyta; class Magnoliopsida; order Asterales; family Asteraceae; genus Helianthus; species Helianthus tuberosus. The sequence goes on from CM060425.1 coordinate 140,837,152, forward strand.
AATGAATAAGCAGGTTCATGCGGATGAGAACCTTCCCTGCGGATGGTGGTTGATTCATGCAGTTGAAAGACTGGTTCGTGCAGATGAACATGATTTTTCAAACGAATAAGGGTTCATTCATGCAGATGAATGACTCCTTCGCACAAATAAGCACTCCTGCGCATGAAACTGATAGGTAAGGCAACTCGTCGTCATCCTTTCCTTTGTACAGAATGCTCAAGATACTTACAGGCCAGTGGAAGCATACCAGACGACACCGCTCTGGATGCTGAAAAACATAATTGTTCTATATGCCGATCTAATACATCAAACTCACCCTCAACAAGAGGGTGATCAAGAGGCTTCAAGAATTCTAACTCCTTTGAATCTAATATATCATAGAAAGATCGCTTACCTAAACATGAGATGAAGTTTATGATTACAAAGATGATCTAAAAGTTATACAATAAAATAAAACATACCTCTATCAGATCGAGAGAACAACAGATTAGCTGCCAGGTTAGACCATATGCGGCTCATCCCCAAAAAAACCAACGCATCTTTCAGTATGGGTAAACACCCAGTAGGGCACGTAAGTAAAGCTTTGTACAACAACTTTCTTGGTACGTATCTTTCCCGGGTTCTACATCATCAATTTTTCCCTTGGGACTGGTTACGCGTATAACCATCTCTCTAGGGATCATGGTGGCATAAAAAAATTCCTCCGCCGTGACTTATCCTTAGAACTTGAAGGGATGGATTTTAGGATGTAACACAATTGTTTTGGTTATTAAAGGTAAAGAACTATTTCTTGTATATTAGCCATACAAAGCCCTAAAAACACTAAGCTTTAGAAGGAATCCTAAACTAAGGGATACATGTTCGAAATGCCGTACCATTAACAATTCCAACGGGTGCAGTTGTTAGACATGAATATGGTAAAAATCAAGGATTTATTTATAGAATTTTGTAATCAGCTGTCAAAATAAGCAAAATTTGAAGAAGTCATTGTACAACTTGACCTTCCCCTATTTCAACCGGAACGCCACATCTGTTGATCTTGGCATCTCTGGATTCCAGTCTGGCGATATACCATATTCAGTCAAAAAGTCCTCAAATGACGACGTTGACCATTCACAATGTAGATCCGTAACACCGGTTTGCAATTTCAGGTTTTTGTTTGCTTTTGATACCATAGTCATAGAAAAGATACAAGAACGAGGTGCATGCAAACAAAATTTTTGTCACTCTTCACCTTTCCAACTGCTATATACACACACACACACACACATATTATGGTTTGGTATCCACGTTTTTCTTTTTTGGATTTTAAATATTGACCAATCACGACGTGTCATACGTAATTACAGGGACAAAATAGTTGTAGCTGACGCAATTGGTATTCTGACATACGCCGTCAGTCAGTCCGCCCCATTTCGATGTGACGTTTACATCATTGCTCATACGAAATAACACCTTTTTTCCATTTAAAGTACGACTTCATTATTTTTAATCATAATACCAGACTAGGGGCATGACTGTCACACCCCAACCGATGGCGGAAACATCGGAGTGAGACGAAAACGAGATCGCTCATTACACATAACGCTAACATGTGACAAGTATTTAAGAATAAATTCATTTCATAAGGGAATCAATTACATTGGTTGAAATAAAATAAAACAATTCGAAAATAATAAATTACAATACAACAGGTATTAAAGTTTAAATGCGTTTCTATGCATCCTACTAAGTATAAAAAAAATTAAACAAATCCACATGGCAAACTATGTAATTCAAGATTAACGTAAATCTAGCATATGATAAACAAGTCAAACCAAAGTTCACGCAAGTAAAATATTCTTAACATAACCCAACGTTCACAGGCGGTGGGTTACTCCTATAGCGCTATACATGTTAAGGTAGGCTTGATCGAAGTTAATGACAAGTTCAATCACTAAACAAACTAACCTAGACAGACGTATCAAGTATCTTAGAATCTTAAAGTACGTATACCAAAGTAATATCTAGTTCTAATCACTCGTTTATGACACTATGTTTAAGTGGTTTCATGGGTCCCAAATTGCCCATTAGAATCATAACAATGTATCTTAGAATCGTAGATATATTAGCCTAGGTTTATGACGAATAATCATAAATTGATTATCATCACAAATTCAGTCATGTTTTGTATAGTTTATATACTTATATCGTTATAATAATAATAATAATCTAAACTAAGTCCAATCAAGAATATCATGTAGTATCATGTATTGTCAAGCATGAAGGTTAAAACCTCATTATATGATTCACCACTACACAAACTATCATGAAGATGGTTCAAAGGGTCATGAATAACAAGAAAATAAACCTATCTAACAATGCTCAAGTGACCAAGTACACTACAACTCGGGTGTGCCAACACATCATGGAAATAATTAACTAAGTGAGGAGGGCGAGACGGGGCTAATGTACTTTGATTCTAGTAAGTCACTTTGAGTGTTCATACAAGGTTTAAATGAATGAGTGGAACTTAGTTTGGAAAGCCAAGGCTTCCACTTGTTCACACTTCACAAGTTACAAGTTCATCATATGGAAGATGATGTCTTGTGCTTGCTTTCATCATTCAATTACCATGTATAAACATAATTAAAATGGGTGTTTGAACCCAAAACTTTGATGGAAATCACCTCAACACAAACCCACAACCATAGACTAAGTTGTGAGCTTGGTGGGAACAAGATTCCACCAAGTTTCTATCACAAATATGAAGATACAAGAAGTTAAAAACAAGCAGAAAATAAAGTGCACTTTGAACCTCAAAAATGGTGAGGTTTCCTTAGTTTGCCCAAGAAAACTTGTGAAAACCTTCCTAGAGGTTATCCAAGTGTTTTAGAAGAATAAACAAGAAAGAAATAGAAGAAGAAGTGAGTTAAAACTCACTAAGAATGGCTGAAACTTTCTGCTCAATTCTGCTAGAAATTAGATGAGTTTAAGGAGTGTTTAGGAGTGTTTAAAGCCTAAGTAAAGTGGAAAAATGAATGGGGAAGTGGGGTATTTATAGGGAAGGGATTAGGGTTTAGTTAGTTGAGCATTAAAGATGATAGTTGGGAGTTAAACAATAAAAGAATGGACTTAATGCTGCTTGTGAGTTCCGATCGCAGCTGGTAACAGCCTTATTATTGTTATATTTTTTTTTTGACATACAAGTTGTATAATTGTAGTGTATGTTACATATCCAAGATGTATTAATGTTTATCTAGCATGTAACAGGCCTAATATGTATTTAAAACACGAAATCAAGTGCTAAACAAGTATGTAAGCCTGGTTTTTGTGTTGTAAGAAGTAAGTGAAGTGTTGAAATGATTAAACAAGTATATGTATGTGTAGAATGTTTAAATCACGTATTTCCGATTAATCGTTTGTACGTTAAACATGTTCATGATACGAATATGCCATGAGCTTACAATTGAATCAGACGTTTGAATGTAAGAATGAATGTACGGACAATGTATATTTCATATAAAAAGATCCATTTTATTACGATCAAAGTCTCGATTTTTACAACATTTCGAAACGAATTACGATTACAAGAGGCATAAGCATCCGAAAATAGAAATACAATACAATCTTTCTAAAAAGGGACAGCTGGGAAAAGCGATGCGTTATAGTCTCCCCTCCTTTAGGAAATTTCGTGCCGAAATGTATTCAAGAGGAAGACCTTGTAAAAAGGCATTTTAAAATGATTAACTAAAATCGAGATTTTGAAGTTTTGGAGTGTGTTGAAAATGGATGAAACTTTGAGGAACAAAAGGATAGGTTTGTAAAAGGGTTCGTTTATCTAAGGTGAAATGACGCATTAATCGTTAGTAAAACGTGCAAGTGTGCGTATAGGCAAATTGAGTTTGATTAAGTTTGAATAGACCAATGGGAGTAGTATTTCAAAAGATGTTAAAGAAGAAAAGTTTTCGTATAAAACGGTTTGTATTTTGATAAAAAGTGTGGCCCCCATCGTAAGTTGTAAGAAAGTTTTATCGGTTTTAAGGAGTATTTGTAAAATCACATGTTTGTAGAAAATTGTTCACTGGTGAGAAATGGGAAGGTTAGGTATTTATTAAAAAGTTTTGAGATTAATGGACCTTCTAAGTATGTTTGCGCGTAAATAAAGAATTGAAGATAGTATAAAAAGCAAGGAAGTATTTTAGAATTTGAACATTTAAATCGATTGATTGCAAATAAGGTTTGTATAAAAGTCAAAGAGTAACTCGGAATAGTAGAGGTATGAGAGTGAATAATCGATCTAGTAGATGATTGCAAGGATAGGAATGGTATGATTATTTAGATACAATGTGAATATGAAGTGTTGAGGATGTGGTTTCGTCATGGATAATCAGATATCGCGCGTTTAGCAATGCGTTTATGACTTGTTAAAGTTTGTGTATCGTGTCTAAATAAGGTCAACAAAACACCGAATTTCTCATGGCACGTTTTACGAAAGTTTGGTAACATGGTGAAAACACTTATATATAGGAAGTACCAGCGGCGTATCTACTATGTTTTAACCATATTACGTCCGTTTCGTTATTCGGTGTCATGTTACCTTCCGTGTCTTACCATACACAGTAGTACACCTTATGATTTTCATACGCCTACCACTATAATCCCGTGTGCACCCGCGATTATTTTGGTCATCGCATAATCCACATAGTTTGTACTAGTTGTGTATGAGTCAGGGTAGGCAGTAACTTTGAAAATAAGAATGCGTGCATATAAGAATGTAGTATGTAAGTATGTTTATGTTTAGGTATGTACGATTCCATCATAAGTGAACCCCTCGGGTTACGCTAGCGTATAGATACGAATGTATAAATATGAGTATGAATATAAGTATGGGTATGAGTATTTGTATGAGGAGGAGTATAAGAATGAGTATGCATATTTATAAGTATAAGTATAAGCATGAATGATAGCTTTTGCGTGTATTGTATAAGTTGAAACACAACGAATGTAAGCATATAAAATGATCAAGAAGTTTTGAGTATGTAAAGACGGATGATATGTGTGAGGTTGTCGTGAAATATTGACTAAAACGTGTACGATGATATGCATGTATAGTTGTTTAAATAAATCATCGCGTTTGTTGAACCAAAATAGATTGAGTTTGACAGAGAATGGAGAATCAAGTTTGTGAATGTCAAAGAATATAACGCATCTGATTGTTACGTGAGTTGTGTTTTGAAAAAGGAAATGCTACTCGTGTTTCAAAAAAGGGATTTACGTATCTCGAAGGTTGTCGGTTCCTATGAACTCTCCTTGCCCACGTGTTTTGAAATTGAAATGATGTTTTGAGCGATGTATGAAAAGGTTTATGAAAACATTATGTTTTCATCATTTAAAGGATCTTGTATTAAAATAAGAAAAATTGAAATTCAGAAATTTTCATGAAAACATTGATCTTTGAAAAGAATTTTTAGTAATATGACTTAGGGATTTCGAGAAGAGTTTTAGCAAAATGGCATTATAATATCTATAAGATTTTATAAGCATGTGGGAAAAAGTTGGTTTTGTTTTCAATTGAGAGCGTTTGTCTTTATTATTAGTGTGTTTTAGTGATTAGGTCGAATATGAAGTATAAAATGAACATTGAACAATGAACAATGAAGTTTTAGTGATTAGGTCGAGTATGAAGTTCGTGGGCATGAGATTCATTAGACCGATTATGTTGATAGGTAGCATTTCATAAAGTTTTGAAAATCGGATAATAAAACGTTTAAGGTATGATGAGGAAATTTTGGGTATGGGATATATGTAAAATAGATTGTAGGGTAAGAAATACGTTTAATAAAACAATGAATTTTGAAATTTTGCATGAGTAAGGATTTGACCAAATGAGAAACGATTTAGGTATAAAATTTGATCGTGTGGTTGGCATAACAAAGTCTCATTTAAAAAGAAAGTTTGGTAACGATCACCAATGGTAAGGGAATCACCCCTATCCCGTTGGTGAGGTCATTTTTAAGAAGGGAAGGAGCGGGGCTAATTGTCAAGGTAAAGGAATCACTCCTATCTTGATGATATGCTTCCATTTAGGGATTTCGGGAAATGTAAATCTTGTTGGTGACGTTTTGAAATCATGCATGTGGATAACGTATGAGTGTATGAAAAGATTTAGTATGATGTGTGTGCAAAAATCTTGAAAATAATTTGAATTTTGAAAAGAAAAGGTTGTATCGTGTTAAGCATAAGATTGATAATAGTAAAATAGAGGTTTGATTAGAACTTGGATTGTTCCAAAATAAAATTTTTGACTAAACCAAAGTGGTCGAAAGATCTTTTGAGTTTGGGAAGCATGCTTTGGCCTAATAGGTGGAATACTCTCGCCAAAATTTCGGTTAACGGTATTCACCCTTCCGGTTACTACATGTTCCAAATCAATCGAAAATTCAAGACTTGGCGGGATTTTGAAAATCAAGGAGTGGGACTAGTTGACAAGATGCGGGTTCACCCCTAACTTGATAACATCGTACCCTAAGTGTGGTTAGTACTTGTCGGGTTACGAAAGTTAATTTGTGACACGTTGACGAGGGTCCACTAGATTTAAAATGGAAATTCTCTATCAAGGTGAGGATTTCACTCCTAACTTGGCGACGAATTTTATGTAAAAAGAATAAATGGATTGAGAATCGTTCACCAAATTGTGGGTTTCACGCCTATTTTGGTGAAGTCGTCTCGTTTGTATAATACGAGTGTTTTCGAGTTTAGCATGATCGTGTAAAATGGCCTTAGGAAAGGCGTATGTTTTGGAATAGTAAAACAAGTATGAGCATAAAAGGGCATTTCAAGAATTTAGCACATAAATCAAGTATGGTCAAGTATGGTGCTTAACTATAGACTAGGTCAAAAGCATGACAATTTTCCGAATTTCTTATAGTTATGGCTCTGATACCAATCTATCACACCTCAACCGATGGCGGAAACATTAGAGTGAGACGAAAACGAGATCGCTTATTACACATAACGCTAACATGTGACATGTATTTATGAATAAATTCATTTTTCATAAGGGAATCAATTACATTGGTTGAAATAAAATACAACAAGTCGAAACAAATAAATTACAATACAACAAGTATTAAAGTTTAAATGCGTTTCTAGGCATCCTACTAAGTTCTGTGCATCATCAACATCATCATACACCTGCAACATTTTTCAAAAGCATATTTCAATACAAAGGTATTGGCGAGTACACAAGTTTTAAGTACATAGCATAAGTATAAAAAATGTTTAAATGAACCCACATGGCAAACTATGTTATTCAAGATTAACGTAAATCTAGCATGTGATAAACAAGTCAAACCAAAGTTCACGTAAGTAAAAGATTCTTAACATAACCCAACGTTCACAGGCGGTGTGTTACTCCTATAGCGTTATACATGTTAAGGTAGGCTTGATCGAAGTTAATGACAAGTTCAATCACAAAACAAACTAACCTAGATAGACGTATCAAGTATAATGTGTGCATGCATGTATTGGATTGTTTGTGCATAAAAGTAGAGTTTAAGTGTTATGATTTTAATAAGCTAACATGTTGCACCAAAAAATGTGTAAAACGAAAATGGGTCAAGTGTACTCACAATATTGCACATGCTTCCGATTATTTATGAGGGACGAGTTGTTGTGAATAAGGATTCGATGGTAAGGTTACGTGATGTTTAGGAAGTGGTAAGATTCAGGATTTAGAATTTAAAGTATCCAAAGTACGTATACCAAAGTAATATCTAGTTCTAATCACTCGTTTATGACACTATGTTTACGTGGTTTTATGGGTCTCAAATTGGCTATTAGAATCATAAAAAGCATCTTAGAATCTTAGATATATTAGCCTAGGTTTATGACGAATAATCATAAATTGATTATCATCACAAATTCAGTCATGTTTTGTATAGTTTATATACTTATATCGTTATAATAATAATAATCTAAACTAAGTCCAATCAAGAATATCATGTAGTATCATGTATTGTCAAGCATGGAGGTCAAAACCTCATTATATGATTCACCACTACACAAACCATCATGAAGATAGTTCGAAGGGTCATGAATAACAAGAAAATAAACCTATCTAACAATGCTCAAGTGACTAAGTACACTACAACCCAGGTGTGCCAACACATCATGGAAAGAATTAACTAAGTGAGGAGGGCTAGACGGGGCTAAGGTACTTTGATTCTAGTAAGTCACTCTGAGTGTTCATACAAGGTTCAAATGAAGGAGTGGAACTTAGTTTGGAAAGCCAAGGCTTCCATTTGTTCACACTTCACAAGTTACAAGTTCATCATATGGAAGATGATGTCTTGTGCTTGCTTTCATCATTCAATTACCATGTATAAACAGAATTAAAATGAGTGTTTGAACCCAAAACATTGAGGAAAATCACCTCAACACAAACCCACAACCATAGACTAAGTTGTGAGCTTGGTGGGAACAAGATTTCACCTAGTTTCTATAAAAAAACATGAAGATACAATAAGTTAAAAACAAGCAGAAAATAAAGTGCACTTTGGACCTCAAAAATGGTGAGGTTTCACCTTAGTTTGCCCAAGCAAACTTGTGAAAACCTTGCTAGAGGTTATCCAAGTGTTTTAGAAGAATAAACAAGAAAGAAATAGATTAAGAAGTGAGTTAAAACTCACTTAGAGTGGTTGAAACTTTCTGCTTAATTCTACTGGAAATTAGATGAGTTTAGGGAGTGTTTTGAAGTGTTTAAAGCGTTTGTAAAGTGAAAAAATGAATGGGGAAGTGGGTATTTATAGGGAAGATATGGGTTTAGTTAGTTGAGCATTAAAGATGATTAGTTGGGAGTTAAACAATAAAAGAAAGTACTTAATGCTGCTTGTGAGTTCCGATCGCAGCTGGTAACAGCCTTATTATTATTATTATTATTTTTTTTTTTTTTTGACATATAAGTTGTATAATTGTAGTGTATGTTATATATCCAAGATGTATTAATGTTTATCTAGCATGTAACAAGGCCTAATATGTATTTGAAACATGAAATCAAGTGCTAAACGAGTATGTAAACATGGTTTTCGTCTTGTAAGAAGTAAGTGAAGTGTTGAAATGATTAAACAAGTATATGTACGTGTAGAATGTTTAAATCACGTATTTCCGATTAATCGTTTGTACGTTAAACATGTTCATGATACGAATATGCCATAAGCTTACAATTGAATCAGACGTTTGAATGTATGAATGAATGTACGAACAATGTATATTTCATATAAAAAGATCCATTTTATTATGATCAAAGTCTCGGTTTTTACAACGTTTCAAAATGAATTACGATTACAAGAAAAATAAGCTTCCGAAATTAGAAACACAATACAATATTTCTAAAAACGAACAACTGTGAAAAGAAAGGCGTTACAGTGACAGGTATGATTTGGTTCACTAAATAATAAACCGGTCGACACCTGTTTAAACATAATATTCTGGAACCTTATTAATATTTAGAGATATGTATTATTAAATAACAAGATACCTAAAAAGTATGAAAGATTTACTATATCTCCTACTTTTCAAAGTAGAATCCTAAGACAAATATAACCACTAAGAGAAAAAACCCTAACTGACCAATGATTATAAGTACATGGTATCTCTCTCTCTATCTTTCACACATATTTTCATTCTCTCAGCAGATACTTATTCTCACGTTGGAGAGTAGTTACATGGACAACCTCATTCCTTTGGTGAGCCTAACGGTATTCTGTTTTGTAGTTCATCATAAACCCAGATTGTTGTCATGAAAGGTTACCAGACCCAGATTCCCCCAAAAGATCCTTACTTCCGTTACACGTTTCTTCACCACAAAAGCCTGCCATTTTTATGACGACTAAACTAAGAACCAATAACACATTGATATGATATAATTAGTAGAAAGTCTAATCGCCCTGATTAGGCATTCACGAAAAAAGTCTAATACTTTTGCATTCATTCACAATATAACAAATAGCACACTGACAAGAATCATAACCGACTCATGGTTAAATTTAATGGAAAAAATGGCTATTTTGACACATACGACGCGTATTGATTTGATGTAAGAATTTGCAGTTAAATTGATAATTAATAAAAGAAGATTAGAAGAATAGACAAGTTAATCTAGAAATTACGCAAATGAACACCAACTAAATTAGGTATTTTACATATCACATCTTTCAACAAAAATGATGAAATTTACACTCATGAGATGGGCGAACTAGGGACTAAATCATGTCCTGATGAAGACTACACCAACGAGACATATTAAAACAAAATTACGTACTCTTCTTGATAATGTGTCCTTTTCGGATTGGTTCACAAGAGAGACGTACATCACATACTCTAGTATACACAAGTGTGAATGTGTGTGTATATATGTGTAATTGGTTTATGAAATAAAATATTAGATACATATAGTATGATTACCAATGGGCTGACGGTCCATTGGTAAAGGCAAAACCTTTAAAACACTTTGGAATGAAAGGTATTGGGTTAAAGTCACACAGATAAAAGAAATTTTTAGTTAAAACAAATTGTAGTATGATTGATTGTAAGAGTATGTGTAGTGGGGCTCCATATGGCGCCATTTTCTCTTATAACCCCCCATAACCCCCCGTACACCAAAACGAGGGGCGCCATGTTTCAGAAATTTGGGGGAGGCGCCATTATTATCGCGCCGCTATGCATGTTCCTTTTAAACTTTCCACCAATCACAAACAAGCAATCTTTTTTTATATTAATTAATAAAATGGAAAATTATTAAATAGGTAATGATTAGGTGGGGGCTTTATGACTACGGGCTTAAATACATAACGCCCCATAACGTCTATCCGCACACGTGACGCGCCACGTGTCGCATAACGCCCACAAAGGGGGGTTATGACTACACATGGCCTAAGTAGGAGTGTGGGGGCATAGATGTTGCTGACAAATTATATGTTGGTTTACTTGCAAATGTAAGATCCCGCACGCAAGGCCCTGTCATTCACATGCTCTTACACTTACACACACCCATGTGTCTTTTCTTCTATTTTGTCTTTCACTTTCTCCTATCCTTTTGTCCTTTGGGACTTCAAATGAACTCATATAAGGATATTTTTAAATTACTTTGTACTAATGGTCATTAAATTATTAACAACTTTATGAGTTTGTCCATTACAGGTTGTTAAGACAGCATTAACTTGTATTTTATCGAAGTCATGATATCTGGATTTCTTATGTCTACTAAGAGAACTTGTATTGGGGCAATAACAAACTTTTGAGTTAAATGACATTTTAGTGGTTATAGTTTGGGCTATTTTGGTAATTTAGTCTAAAGGTTTCATTTTTTGTCTGTGGGTTCAAAAAGGTTTAATCGTTGTCATTTTAGTCTACTGAGTTAACTTCATCCATTTTGTCTGTTAACGAGGAGGGCAATTCGGTCATTTTTTATGTAATTCTATTAACTAGAAGGGCAATTCGGCCATATAAAATGACTGAATTTTCCTTCTCGTTAACAGAAAAAATGGATGAAGCTAACCCACTGGACTAAAATGGCAACGGTGAAACTTTTTTGGATCCACAGAGAAAAAATGAAACATTTGAACTAAACTGACAAAATGACCCAACCCACAGGGACTAAAATGACATTTAAACTTTTTTACCCGGTGTGAGGGGTTGTTTGACAACATCTGAATGGTTAAATACTGAACCAGTAAGAGGTCTAAACCATTAAGTGCTTAACCAGTAAGAGGTCTGTACCATTAAAAACATGTTTAATACTTAACCGTTCAGAGGCAAATGCCTGACATATTCAGATTAGAGGTCTTAACCATTAAGACTCTGTATAAATCTTAACCATTCAGAGGCAAATGTCTGAACCATTCAGACATCTGTTCGTGAAACAAACAGTCTGAACCATTAAGTGTTGAACCAGTAAGAGGTCTGAACCACTAAGAGACAAGAGGTAAACAAACAGCCCCTGAGATAGATATTGTGTTAATTCATACGGTCACTTACATAGTATAAGTAAATTGAATTTAAAATTTTGATTGGATATCAGAATGAAAACGAAATATTCGAATATAAATGGTATAAAAAATGCGTAAAAGGAAAAAAAAAATGTTGCATGTGAACAAATACGGATTACGTAAAAAAAAGGGACGAGGATTGGATTGTGGATTGAAGAGGAAACGTGACGGGAGTTAATAAAATACTTCTTGCCATGTCAACTCACGCTTACTTCCTTGCACTTTCTTTACTGAATGTTTTTTCGGTCGATATTAATTTTAAATTGTTTTTATGATCCAGAAAATGATTACATAACCACTTCGTCTATTGCAAATGGGTGCCCTTTAAATGCAACATAATGAATTGGAGAGAAAATTTGGATATACTTCTTACGAGAACAAATCCGAGAAGAAGGAATGTGGATATATCATCCGTCTTGTGTCCTTTTTGCGACGATATAGAGGAAACGGTGGAGCATTTGTTTACGGCTTGCTTGGAGGCTTCAAGGGTTTGGTCGGCCTTCAACATTTGGTGCAACATTCCTCAGCTCTTCTTTTTCGAATTCAGAGACATTCTAGACATCCACAAATTCATCAAGTGTGGCAAAAAGGCGGAAAATATCATACACGGTTAGGCTATAACAGCTTGTTGGTGCATTTCGAAAGAAAGGAACGAAGTGGTGTTTAATCAGAAAAAATGTAATACGCAAGATATCATAGGGGAGATAAAGACGAGGGTTTTGCTTGGATCAAAAACAGAATATCATATAATTACATTAGATGGGAGGAGTGATGTAAATATCCGTTGTACTTGTTGTAATTTCTTTGCCCTTTGTCCGTTTGGATTGGGGGTGTTGTAGTTGTTTGGCCTTTTGCCCGTTTGGATCGGAAGTGTGTTAATGAAGTTTAATTTAAAAAAAAAAAACATAACCACTTCACTTTCTCTCTCCTAGTACCTTGATTATGTCACAGTCTCACAAGACGCAACTCAATGGTTCATGAAGGCGGAATCGGCCACCGAACACGGAAGAGGAGTGGGACCAATGGTCTAAGTTGCTGCAACAGATTAATGGTATACGAGTTAGGAAACATGAAGATAGGTGGGTGTGGAAATCGGATTGCGACGGAACTTTTTCGGTCGCTACAGTTAGGAAGCATCTAAACAAAATCGAGGCCAACCATGAAGATGATGAATGGAAGTTCTGGAATAGATGGGCACCACCAAAGGTAAACTATTTTAGTTGGAGGGCAGTGCTAGAAAAGATACCGGTGAAGCGAGAACTGGCTAGGAGAGGTATTATTTTGAGCAGCTTAGTGTGTTCAAGATGTGGACTCCAAGAGGAGACTGTAGATCATCTCATATGTGAATGCATAACATCTCAAAGAATCTGGGAAAATGTATCAATTTGGCTGAAAATTCCTTCGTTACATGGAAGCCGGACTTGCAAGGAGGTGCTGGAACTCGGAAATAAGTTAAAAGGATCATGCGAGTGGAAGAAGATCATCAATGTAATAATTCAATCGACTTTTTGGAACATCTGGAAATCACGCAACGATAAAGAGTTTGAAGGCCATCTACGAAACGATAAGGAGATAACGGATATAATAAAGGAGGATAGTTTTATTTGGGTAAAAACAAGGTCGAAAATGCAAAGTATTGTGTGGGAGAGATGGGTGGATTTCAATATAAGAGACGTAGTGAGATAGACGTAATGTAAAGGAGTGTTAATTTATTTTCTTTTCTTGTATTGTACTGTTATTGGGTTTTTACAGCATATGCTGTCACTATTCTATCTATCATAGAATCTTACCGTTCAAAAAAAAATACTTTGATTATTTTCTGTGTACTTTGGCTAAGTGCATTACGCTTTTCTTGTAGTTCTCAAAATAATATTGGATTTGGAGTCTCAAAAGTCTCTTTGTAAATAAAAGTATAGATTTAAGAGTACAACTAAATGGTGTCTGAGTTAGCATAAATGTTATTACATTCATATATTTTTATCAATTAAATTTTAAAATTCCCCCAAAACAAAACCACTATAATACAAACCCTTCTCTATTATTTTTATCACGCTTTCAAACACGTTTTTCTCTCAGATTAATGAATTTTCTAAACCTTAAACACATCTTACAATCATAAATCCAAAACTCAAACTTGTCTTTCGAATTGCTAAATATAAACCCTTCTCTGTTAAACGAAGGCCTCTCGATGAAAACACAAACCAAATCTTGTGTTTTGCAATCATCAATCCAGACTCAAACTTGTTTGGACAAATGCAATTGTTGTAATGTTTAATTTCTGTAACTTTTAATATATGTAATATTCTAATATATGAATTTCAATTTTCAAATTTAAATTTTCGTACCATTCATATAATATTTAAAGATATATTAAAAAAAAGCTACTATATTAAAAATCATATCAAATTAAAATATAAATAATTTATTATAATAAATAGAGTTAAATGCTTGGTTGGTCCCTGTGGTTTGCAAAAATTGCAGACTTGGTCCCAGTAGTTTACTAATTACATGCGTGGTCCCAAAACTTGTCAAAAATGCACTCGGTTGGTCCCCAGCCCTAACCTCTATTAAATTTCTCAGTTAACTATGTGTGAAATGACTATATTACCCTTGAACACTTAAAAACCTAAAACTAAGAATTAAAAAATTAAAAAACCCGTCATCTTCATCACCACATCATCTTCATCACCGACCCATCTTCATCACCAACCCACAAAGTTCCTGCTCTCTCTCTCTAAAAATCTGGTCACCGCTCTCTCTCTCTCTCTAAAAATTAAGCCGCACATCTGGTCACCGCTCTCTCTCTCTCTAAAAAATTAAGCCGCACACAAGGTCTGTACTCTCTCTCTAAAAATCAGGTGTTTTCGAAGCCGAAACAGCCGGCGACGGAGATCAGAAGCGAAGAGAGAGGAGAGAGACGACAAGAGAGAGAAGAGATCGGAGAAGATGGTGGAACGGCGGTAGCGCCGTCGCTCACGGCGGCGGCGGTGGAGGCACAGGCGGTGGTGACTCCATTATCGACCAACCATCACTTCCGATTATCCCCACCATCGACCTTCACCTTCGAGTGACACCCACCATCTTTGATTAACATATACGCCGACTGTCGGCCGACCACCGATTGGCCTACGATTAACATTCGTTGACCTCCGATCAACTGTCATTCAGCGCTGATTAAAGAACAAAGTTGCATAATTTCTCTGATTTCAGTTCAGGTGAATCCAGCAGGTATGAAAGATCATTATTTTTTTCTATGGTTATGAAAAACCTTTATGATGTGTTCTTGAATTTTTGAAATTAATTAGTGGGATTGTTATGTGGGTATTGAATTTGTTTATTGAAAAAGATGTGTCAAGTAAAGAAGCTGCAGTGAGCATGTCGAGTTAGGCTGAATTTAGATTCGAGTTATGATAAATGTAGGGTTGAAATTGAGTGTTAATAAGCTGCAGTGAGCATGGAAGTAAAACTAAACAAAAATTATAAAGAGGGTTAATAAGCAAGGGTATTTTGGTCATTTAACATGGACTTAACTGATAAATTTAACAGAGGTTAGGGCTGGGGACCAACCGAGTGCATTTTTGACAAGTTTTGGGACCACGCATGTAATTAGTAAACCACTGGGACCAAGTCTGCAATTTTTGCAAACCACAGGGACCAACCAAGCATTTAACTCTAATAAATATATAAAATCCGGGAAAAGCTTTTTGGCGTTTTTAGTGTTTTTACCACTAGAGAAAATTAGTATTTCTCGAAGACGAGTGTTGGGTGGAAAAGTACTTCTTAAGGGCTTTATTATGTCACATCGACACATAAGCAATAGGTTTTAATGGTGTCCTCTCTTTAACCAGAAAGAAATATTGGGTTAAAGTGTACCAATGGAGGCCCTTACCCTGTTTTTCTTTTGGTTTAACCGTTTAAAGTGAAGGGGGCATCCGTTGGCCATCATTATTGTGCTCGCGATAGAGGGAATAGCGTCCCTCAATTACACCGTGGCAATGGGGGAGGGGGCGCTACCCTATACCATCCAACCTGATAGTATAAGAGTTTTATGTACCAGTTAGTCAACTGGACGTTTTTGTAAATGTGTTTTAGCTTTTAATCTTATCATTACTCTCTTAAATGTTAAAGAAAAGAAATAACACTTCGCATTTCAAAATCATGCATCAATTCTTAAGATAGATGTCTCTATTTTTTATTTTAACTTTGTGTAAAATATCTTTTTTAATAATCAATGGATTGAATATTTAATCTTAAAGTTTTAACTTATTCTAAAAATACATAGAAACGGTGTGCTATAAAAACGTGAAAAGTAACGTATGACAAGTAATTAAACGTTATGCTTTCAATTTCTATGTAATACGTTCATATGTGTTACTCACCATCATACTCAATAAATCTCATCAATAGCAAAGCTAATGTAGGGTTTAAGAGGATAAGATGTAGACAGTCTTACCTCTACCCTGTAGAAATAGAGAGGATGCTTCCAGTAAGACTCCCGGCTCGATAATAGTTTTGCATCAAGCCTTGGACATAAGGCACATTGCACTCAACAATCGGGACAATTGCATGATTAACCGTCTGTCGTTTTTAACGTTATTTTCACGAAATTAGTAAAATAACGTTAAAATTAGTGCAATTTCACTTTTGTCCCCCGAGAGCCCACACATATATAATAATATATGTGGACACCGCAAGCGGGGCGTATTTCAGTAAATCCAACCAATAGCAAAGTTAAAGTAGGGTCTAAAGAGTGTAAGATGTAAATAGTCTTACCTATATATTGGCAGTAAATATGTAAATTAATGTATGATTTTTAACTACTCCTTATGTTTTTTTAACAACTAATTTCTTTAATCCTTTATCGTGAGATTTGAACCTAAAACATTCCTTTACCAACCTAAGTGTTTTAAAGACTTTCCCTTCTTATCTTATTTGGTGGGGTAGGTATATAAAACTCATTAGTCCGATTCTAGGATGACAAGTTTATACTATGAGACACGTGTTAATATAACTCGACCGGGTCGAACACTTCATTAACTTAAATAAATAAAATTTAGGACCAAAACAAATTCTTGCAATGATTAAAAAACTTCAACAAAGAATCTTAGTTATAATCAACTAGCTTATCCCCGTGAATACTCACAGGTTGGATTATTTAAATTATTTATGTAACACCCCAAATGTTGATTTTTATATTTGGAAATAAAGATAAAGGCTTTGAAATTGTTTAACTAGATAATGTTTGAAGTAAAATATAGTTATATATTTTACGTGTTAGTCGTGATAACTATGCATATAAAATCATTTAGTATTTATATAGCAATTAGAGAACTTTAAGGACCATTGTCATAGAAACCAAACCCGAGGGGTATAACGTGATTCATTTATAGTTGGAAGTATAAAAACCCAACTTTTGGCTCATATTAAAAAAAAAGATTTTCTAGAGAGTAAAGAGAGAAAGAGGGATGAGCTAGAGAGAGAAAGGAGGTGGTGCTCCGGCGTGGTTGTCGGCGGTGGTCCGGCATGGTGGCAAGACGCCCGCAGGGGCTCCGATGACTCGTTTATCGACCCGGAACGATATTTCAACATCTCGAACATCATGATAAGCTTCTTTAACAAAAAAACTCAGTTTTGTTCTTGTTTTAGTTGTTGAAAGTTTGGATTCGTTTGGTTAGTATAACACCTGAAAATTATCGTCCAATTATGCGACGACACGTGTCTAATCCTCCAACTAATCCCGACTATGTGGAGGGAGGAACCTCCAATTCATCCCAACTATGTAGAAGGAGGAAGGACCCACATTGTACGTTCACTGAAACGTATCCCGTATCTCCAATTGATCCCAACTCTAGGAAGGAGAGGGACTATTATTATGCGTTAGCTAAAACATGTTCTGAATTCTTCGAATAATCCCAACTATGTAGAAGGAGAAGGACAAAACTGCCCAAATGGGAACTAATCAAAGTCCAAGGACTAAAATATAAAAATCTCAAAATATTGCTCATGGATGTCCTTTACGGACCGCAAGGCTTAGCCCTTACGGTCCGCATGGGTGTTTAAACAATTATGAGCGCCTAAGGTCCTAACAGACCGCAAGACATCACTCTTACGGTCCGTAAGAGGATGCCAGTGACAACAAAATGGCCGCTGGCTGCCTTGGCTGCAAAGGCTGCCACCTATCTCCGAAATTGCCACCATTTCACCACTATCTTCCAAGTGTTGTAACACTAATCAATTCCTAAACAACCTAGTGGACACTTGGCATGATTTGGGTGTTCTTGGATTAGTATAAATAGGTGGTGATGTTGTTCATTCAACTCACACCTTCTCAAATCTCACTCTAAACACTTCTTTTGAGCAATCCCTAAGTTTGGAGTTGCTCCTTAAGTGATTCTTGAGTATTCATCTTCTCTAGTAAGTCTTCTTCTTGTTCTTTTCAATTATTCTAGGCTAGTAATCAACTGAAAGTCAAACAATTGACTTTCTGTTTGACTTTCAGTTGTGACAATTATGGTCAAGTCAAAGTTCAATCGGAACTTTCCTACGTGATTGTAATAATGAGGGTGTGATTCCTCTGTGATCATACCCTCAGATCATCACGTTTACAAGTAGAATTAACGGGTCAAGCATGTTACTTTAAAAGTAAAAAATGCAACACTTTGCGTAAATTGCATAAACGAATTTCTAAAGTTATAACTCACTTGTTTTGACACTTAAACATAATATGTAACTTGTATAAATATATATTAGCATGCTTAACTCGTCTAATTCAGTTTAGAACCTCATTCATATCGAAAGTCAAGCAGTTTGTGTAACACCTCGTAAAATCACGTCCAATAATGTATTGACACGTGTAATAAACCCTAATAAAGTCAAACGTTGAATTTGAGGGACTAATTTTGCGAAAAGTCAAAAACTTTGATTATAGAAGGACTGGAAATGTTAACATGCTTATTATAAGCCTCTGAATAATGTTACACGGTAATCATGTTCACAAATGAGCCACTTGTTGATCAAGAGTAGCCGTTTGCGTAATTAATTGAAAGTT
This sequence comes from Helianthus tuberosus, assembly GCA_030545235.1. Lineage (NCBI taxonomy): Eukaryota > Viridiplantae > Streptophyta > Magnoliopsida > Asterales > Asteraceae > Helianthus > Helianthus tuberosus. The sequence goes on from CM060425.1 coordinate 140,856,229, forward strand.
TGCGCGATGAAGGGTTAAAAGCGTCAACATGTTAATTCTTACCTCTGAGTGACCTTTTAATAAACCGAGAGCTTCATGATAATTGATTATACTCTCGGGAATGCCTAATATTGGCCATTAAGGGCTTTTATGCCTATAAGTAAAGTTACGCGCAACTTTGCAAGTTAGAGGGACTAAAAGTGTCAATATGTTTAATTATACTTCTGAATGACCTTTTTACAAACCCGAAGCATCGCGATGTTTAATAATACTCTCAATAGTGCCTAACATGGATTAGATAAGGCTTCGATGCTATTAAACGATGATATACGCAAGTTTGCGCATTAGAGGGACCCAAAAGCGTCAACTTTTGAATCTACACCTTTTGGTGACCATTTAAGCAAACGAGAGCGTAGTAATATTTAAAAACATGCTTGGGAATACCCATTATGGTCCATGGAAGGCTTGGATATCATCAAATGAAATTTCGCGCTACTTTGTGCGATTTAAGGGACTATTTACGTCAAACTGCAAAAGTATACCGATTCGTATGGTATCGAACCTTCTGGAATATGATCATAAGTTAAAAATTCCCTAAATATCCTTTACATAGCTTAGAAATAGGCTTAGAGGTGTTTGGTGCGCAAAAATAAATTTATTTGATCAACAGGGACTAAAAGCGTCAAAAAGTGCATAAGTTTGCATTTTCGCGCATATCTTACGTTCTGAATATATATCCGGACATCCAAAAATTTATATAATCATTAAAATATTTTATTTTAGTGATTGGCATGATAAAATTCCATTCGTCGCTTAATTTGGATCGTTTTTGCGTTCGTTACGACTTTCGTCGTAATTAACCGAACAACGCAACCGTACGACCAAACAAGCCGACATCCAAGATGTTTTTGAGCATATTTTAAGTTTCCTATACTTTAAATTTATTTCAGAGCCTTGAAATAGGGTTAACGGGGCTTAAAAGTGCCAAAAATCAAGTTTTACAAGTGCATGGACCATTTTTGAAATTTCTGGCAGATACATTGAACTTGGTCCATTTTTGAGGTTTTGATGGTTTTAACCCATGGTTTTGCACCCTATGGGCCGGTATTTTATGGTTTTACATGTTCCCATGGGATTCTAAAACATTGGGCCCAAGTGTAAGGTCATGATTCAAGCACGGTTTACGAGGAACGATCCTAACGGTTTACCGAAATCTATATAAACCCAACACCTTCATTCTCATTCCTCACAATCTGATTCAAATAGCTCTAAGTTGGGGTTTAACACTTCATACCTGAGCAATTTGAATCAAGATCTTCCTAGCTTGGACCCTTTGTAAGCTTCTTTCGTTCTTTTATGCGTTTTTAAGCGGGAAAGTCAAACAGTGTTTGACTTTCTGCTTTGACCAGTCAATGGTCAACATGAAGTTCGTTTGATCTTCATAACGTGAGCCTAATCACGATGGTTATAGTCTCTTGTGACTATACCTACTGATTACCACGTTATTTAGGCTTAGTGACGAGTCATAGTTTCGGTCAAAATGCGCGTTTATGCGTATTTTGCAACCAAACTATTTTTGGGTATCAAGACCCTTTGTCTTGATATCAAACTTGTTTTCTAACTTTGTTAAACATGTTTTAACATGTTTAACTCGTCACTTTAGGTTTAGTGCTTATGTCGGTTCGTAAGATAAGCGGTCTAAACAACCGCTTAGACTTTCGAACTAGACCCGTTTGGTCGATCATTAGGATCCGACCAAACACAATAGGTGACCATAGTTGTATAGGGAATAACCTTCCGAGGTTATACCTTATGGTCACTTCGTTTAGTTAGTTGTATGATAGGTAGTTTATATGCCTTAGGTAAATGACCAAAATACCCCTACGGGGCTTAATTTGAGTTTAAATTCGTTTTGGGCATATTGGAAGGTATCTTACTGATATCACAACATATTTAAGGCATATTAACTTAGGAAACCTGTTCATGACTCATTTGGTTACCCGTTATGCATTTATCGCATTCGGTACGGGTTATGTAACTAGTTTGCATAAATTAATCGAAACGGGTCAAACCTTATCATTTTTACTTCAAAATCCAGAATGTGTTTAGTTTACCCATATTATACAAGTCTTCAAACTTGTCAGGTCTAAACCACACTCTAATCCGGTCTTCGCTTAATCTTGCGTTTGAACCGTATACCTTTCTTTAAAACTAACCGGTCTAAGTTTAACTTAAGTAAGACCCGTTAGGAATCTAATAGGTTAATTAAAACTTTCGTTCCAAATTTAGGAGACCAGTAAAGATACTTGCACTTGCTGATTTGTACGGCTGGGATAAATTTATATAATTTGCTCAGGTCAATACTTTTAACTTATTTTCCGTTATACGGGCTTGGGATACGGTATTATAATAATACCGCTTGGTCGGGTATGTTGGACCGTTTGCATGACCCTAAACGTCAGTAAAAGTAGTTCATCTCAGTTTACAGAGGCGGAATCAAAGTAAACCAAGTCACAAACAGCTTGTTCCTTTCAATTTCTTCTCTATTAACACTTTTCTGAGACTTTACAATGAGTTCTGATGAAATTTTGGCAGCACCTCGTCTCACAAGCTATGACCACTGTTAGCTTCAAATGACACACACACCAACTATATATAGGCTTGGCATGTTAGCTTGAAATGACACATCAGTTTCAAGCTGACAAGCAATAACCAGTTTCAAGCTGACAAGCAAGAACCAGTTTCAAGCTAACAAGCAAGAACCAGTTTCAAGCTAACAAACATATTTTTACATGTAAACCCTAATTCTAACTATCTAGACCTAAGACTTGATTAAGACGTAGTCATCAGACATTCAGTGCACCAACAGACTCCCCCTTGGATGTTGACGAAGTCTTCGGCGTCAAGTCTTTAGCCTTTGTCTCTCTCCAAATTCTATCATTTTAAAGCTCCTTCTTCACAGGTTCAGGATATTAATCTGGCTCCATCTTCAGTCTCCCCTTTGACTGTTGATCCAGAATTTTGACTCCCCCTTTCACGGACTCCCCCTCTCGGAATACTGGAACTTGAAATTCTGGTTCAAACTTTTGCATTATCATTGCCATGGAGATTCCTAAAACCTGCATACACTCTACCCAAATATAAGATATATGATAATAACAATTACAAACCAAACTTACCATTCAACCTTCAGTGTTAGAAATCCACTTAAGTACTCAAGTTCAAATTAATGACCCTGATTACTCAATTAATCTACCAAGTCCAACTTAATGACCTTGGTTGATCAGAGACAATTTACACTGACTTTCTGTTCAATTTGTTTCTGAAAATTTACAAGTTTTAAATTAATGAACTTGCTTTAGCTTTTTAACATCTCAAACTTATCAAGATCAGCTCACGACTCATCCTCCAGTCCAGAAATCTTCTGCATCTGCTTTCAATTTTCGAATCCGAAGATCAACTCTCCACTTTGGTTTGTCAAAAATAAAGCAGAAGTGAAAAATCTTTTTGGATTTTAATAAAGTTTCTAAACTAGAAATGAAATACTGAACTAAAATGTAATGAAAGTAAACTATTTTACAAACATATTTTTGGATGAGCGTGTTAGGGAATCATATCAGCTATTCGACAAATCACAAGTACCGTTAAGCTGTGATTACATACTCAGAATTAAACAATTCGCTTAGATTGTCGATATACTGATCCACTTAAATTCTCACACAATTTTCAATATGTTCAGGATACGGATTTAGTGTTTTAGAGACTTAAACTTATACGCGTGTCCCACCTCTTGAATATACTCCCGTATCCGGATCCCAATATTCAGTCTTACAGGTAATTATAACACAAATGATATCTGTAAGGGGTTAATAAATTATGAAGAATGATGAGAGCTCAGGTCAGAACTACCGTTCAGCAGAGAGATCATGACTCAATTTTGGGTGTGTCCCCTTTAGAGGATCTTTTTTACAACAGCATTGCTAAGCAATTTTATTGTCTTATCATATATGCTGAGGGTGATGCTATGTTTCAAGCATTGCGGAAAATATTATTCGAGGACTAGGTCAGAACTTCCATTCAGCAGAAGTCCCGGAATAATACCCCAGATATCACTGAGTATAAAAACCTAGTATATCAGAAAAAGGAATCTTTCAAACGAGATTTCAGGGGTTACCTATATATCCAAGTAGTGTTCCCCGCGAAATAAGCAAGTAAGATTTATGTTTATATCCCGAACAAACCTACTAAATGTGCAAAAACCTATCGGCATATCATCAGCGAGACTGTTTAATCTTTTAAACATTCCATTTCTTTAGCATACTGTGACTGTCAAGCCGATGTACTATCATTTTCCCTTTTTACACAAGCTCTTTTCTGGTTTTCTATTGTTTTTGGATTTTTAAAAAAAATATCTCATGTTTTTGTATTTTTGTCATTTTTTATTGTTTTTGTATTTTCTGAAAAATTACCCTAAACTCCCCCTAAATACCAAAACAAGTAAAAAATCGACAAACCATTGCATATTGCCTCTCAACATCATCTACAATGTCACCTTCATCAACGCCAATGATCTCTTCCAACACCGATAAAAGCTTCATACCATTCAGTTTTAGCAAATATTGAAAACGTGTTTTGTCAAATGCTTTGGTATGTAAATCAGCTTTTTGCTCATCAGTGTGGATTTTCTCAATTCGTATCAACTTCTTCTCGAAACAATCTCGAATGAAGTGATGACGAATCTCAATATGTTTGGTTTTAGCGTGATGAACTGGATTTTTCGTAATGTTAATAGCTGCCTCATTATCAACAAAGATAGGGGTGTTTATAAATTGCAAACCGTAGTCGCGCATCTGTTGCTGGATCCACAAGATCTGTGAGCAGCAACTGCTAGCAGATACATACTCCGCTTCACATGTGGATAAAGCCACAGAGGTTTGCTTTTTGCATTGCCAAGTGACCAATCGTGATCCGAAAAACTGACACCCTGCTGTTGTTGATTTAGCATTAACTTTGCAGCATCCGAAATCGGAATCGGAATACCCTTCGAGCGTAAAATCGCCTTTTCTTGGATACCACAACCCCAATGATGGAGTTCCTTTCAGGTAGCGTAATATCCTTTTCACAATCACCATATGCGAAGCTCTCGGATTAGATTGAAATCTTGCTGCGAGGTAGGTTGGGTACATGATATCGGGTCTTGAAGCTGTCAAATACATCAGTGATCCGATTGTGGAACGATACATCGTTTCATCTACCTTCTCTCCGGTGAGATCAGGGTTTATCCCATGATTCGTTGCTAATGGGGTGGCTGCTGGAGTAGAACCTGACATCCTGAATTTCTCCAAGATATCATGAACGTACTTCGTTTGATGTATGAAAATTCCTTTGGGTAGTTGATCAACCTGCAATCCCCAAAATAATTTCATCTCACCCATCGATGACATTTCGAATTTCTGCTTCATAACTCGTTCAAAATCTTTGCATAGATCCTCATTTGTTGACCCAAATATGATGTCGTCCACGTAAATTTGAACTATCAGAAGACGTCCGTCGACCTCTTTGGTGAAGAGAGTGGCATCCACTTTTCCACGAATGAAACTGTTGGCTAGTAGGTGTTGAGACAATGTCTCATACCAAGCTCTCGGGGCCTGGTGTAAACCATACAGCGCTTTGTCTAGCAAGTAAACCTTGTCTTTGTGAAGTGGATCGGTGAAGCCCGGTGGCTGACCGACATAAACCTCCTCCTTTACCTTCCCATAGAGAAAAGCCGATTTTACATCTAACTGATATACTTTGAAGTTTTTCCAAGAAGCAAATGCTAGGAAGATTCTGATAGCTTCTAGTCGAGCTACAGGAGCATACACTTCGGTGAAATCTATCCCCTCCTGTTGACTGAAACCCTGGACTACGAGTCGAGCTTTGTTACGAACCACAACTCCTCTATCGTCTCTCTTACACTTGAACACCCACTTGGTGTTTATCTTCCTCTAACCATCTGGCAAATCCACTAACTTCCACACTCCCAACTTTTCGAATTGGCTCAGTTCCTCCTGCATTGCATTGACCCAAGAATCTTCAGTAAGCGCCTCTTTGTAAGTCCTTGGTTCAACCTGCGAGATAAATCAACTTAATGAGAATTCAGTTTGCAAAGGAGCAACTTTTGAATAAAAACATGTAAGCCCTTTATCAATCTGTCTTCGAGTGCGAACGCCTGTCTGCAATTCTCCAATGATCAACTCCTATGGATGATATGAAAGAGTTCGTGACATTACTTCGCCTGGAACATCTACATTGCCCTCCAGATTAGTAACATTCTGATTTGCATCTTGTTCACTGACTGGGTTTGTTTGACTTGAGATCTGAATTTGCTCCCCCTCAGAATCTGAAACACCACGATCAAATACTGGCATGTTCTCAGATTCTTGATTATCATTCTGTGCCGACTGATTATCTTGAGCAACTTCATTTTGTTGGACATCATCATGTTCACCAGCATTGCTTGGACCTGCTTCATCATCATTTGAAGTTTGTCGAGGTCTTCTTGAATACTCAGCTGGGAACCTTTCCTGCGATTCTTCATACTCTCTTAGAATATCCAACTCATCAAAGAAATCTTCTTCTTCTTCTTCCTGTTCTTCTTCCATGTCAAACGAATCCCACAATTTATCGTAATTAAAATGCCATGAGTCACCGGGATTTTGAGGCGGCATAGTATACCCCTGACACTCAACATGATGTGCTTCGATGATCTGCTTCATACTTGGAACAAAGACACGTCTTTGTGGGCTTGAGTAACCAATAAATATTCCTTCGATACTCTTTGGACCAAACTTACCAAAAGGTTCTAGAACTGTACAAGGAGACCCAAACGGTTCTAAAAACTTCAGGTTCGGTTTGCGGTTAGTGATCAATTCAAAGCATGTCTTGTTGAATTTCTTTACAGTGAGAACCCGGTTGAGTGTATAGCATGATGCGGAAACTGCTTCTGCCCAAAAATTTATCGGTAGCTTTGAATCAGCAAGCATTGTTCTAGCCGTTTCGATTAGCGTCCTGTTTTTGCGTTCTGCGACTCCATTCTGCTGCGGAGTGTACGGAACACTAAACTCATGCAATATACCTCTTTCATCACAATATTCTTCCATCTTTTTGTTCTTGAACTCAGTACCATTATCACTTCTGATTCTTTTGATGCGCCTTTGGTACAAGTTTTCAATCTTTCTGAACAACGCCATCAAACTGTCAAACGTTTCATCTTTCGACTTCAAGAATGATACCCACGAAAATCTGGAATAATCATCAGTAACCACAAGACAGTAGAGATCCCCTGTAATACTTTTGACGTTTACTGGACCAAACAAATCCATATGTAGTCTCTCTAACGGTCTGGAAACTGAATTGACTTGCTTTTTAGGGTGTGACTTTTTCTTCTACTTGCCTTTGACGCAACTAATGCACTCCCCTACCAGATGAAAACCTTTGATATTAACTCTAATAACCAAATCATTTTGCACCAAGTGATTCATTTTTCTAAGATGTATATGCCCCATCTTCCGGTGCCACAATTTCGATTCTTTCTCAGTTGCTCTAGAAACAAAACAATGTGCTTGACCTGTTGTTGTAGTTGCTACACTCATGTCCAACACATATAAGTCATTCACTCTAGGTGCCCGCATGATAATCCATTCTTCAGGAACAACAAATCCTGGTTTCAAGATCAAACATTCTTTGTCTGTGAAATGAGTGGTATACATATTGTCACAAATCTGCGAGATACTCAGCAGATTATTCTCCAGCTCAGTAATGTAGTTAACTCTTTCAAACGTAACAATCCCATTGGATAACGTTCCTTCACCAATAATTCGACCACCTTCGTGTCCTGCAAATCCCACATAACCACCATTGATATTTCTAACATCATACAACAATGCAGTCTTTCCTGTCATATGTCCAGACGCTCCACTATCCATAATCCATCTTGAAATAGCTCTCGGAAGATCCTGCACATATCACAAACAATTCAATAAAGATGCCGATTCATGCTTCACGATTACCATCTAAATTTTTATCATTCATTTTCAAACTTTCATTTGATCCAACCTCAACCTTTTTGTATAAGAAAAACTCATCTATCTTAAGTTGACCGGTTGTTTGATTTTTCTTTTGAACATTCTTCTTCTCTGGTGAAGTAGAAGATTGTTTTTCCAACTTTTCATAATAATCCAAAGGAACATTCATCTTTATCGGTGTGGTAGAAGATGATTGTTTTTCTGACTCTGAAACCTTTGGTTTATCAACAACTTTTGGCTTCCATGTTTTTTGAGATGATGCAACCCGTTTATAAAATTTGTCATTTTTGGTTACCAAGTTCTTAACAGGTTCAATTTTGACTTTTGTTTTCTCATTTTTCAAAACTTTCTCAACAACCATTGGAGCTTTGCCTTTTGAATCAACCTTCTTCTGTCGATTCTCAACAACTTCAGTCTTAGGCTTGGAGTTGGTGCAATTTCTTGCAATGTGACCAACTTTGTTGCATCTAAAACATGTACGAGTATCAACTACCCGACTTGTGCCTTCAGACTGAGGTTGTGATGCCCTCTTCGAAAAAAATTCTTCATTTGATTTCAAAAAGATTTCATTTTCCTCATCAGAAAGTGAACTTGAACTATTCACAAACACCTTCTTTTCAGCAAACCTTTTGTTTTGAAAACTCCTTTTCTGATAACTCTTACCACCCTGATAACCACCCAACCATTTGTTTCGATTGTTGTTATAAAAACGTGGTGGAACAACAGGCTTTTTGTAGTAAGCTTTATCTTTCTCAAAATTCATTTGTCTCTTTGTTTGACTCAAACTGTTCACTTCTGACATATCAACTTCAACCAATTTGAAAACATTTGTTAACTTGTTTACATTAACATTCTCGATGGGAAACTCAGAATCCGAATACAACTTATCAGATCCAGCCATCTTGTACATCACAAGACCCGGTTCATCACCTAATTTGTTTTTGGATTTTGGTTTCTGAATGTACTTGTCCAAAAAACATTTTTCATCCTCAGCTGAATCACTATCCAAAACACTTTCAGCCATGCCTTTAACAATCTCAGTTTGAACACTATCACCAGATGATGATGAAGAAAATGTAACATCAATTGAATCAGGAAGCTTCACTTCATTCTCTTCTTCAATTTCAACCAACCCAGATTGTTTTTTCGAGTAATTATCAAGAACTGGTGGTGGAACTTGTTGAAAACCCACCCCGGTTCCATCAGAGTACTCATCTTCGCCTGCTTTGTCTTTCCCGATGGGTTTGGGAATAATGTGTTGCAAAACAAAGCTTGCAGAGTTGTAACTCTTAAGCTTCAACTGGATTCGCTCATTTTCAATTTCAGCTTCTTGAACTTTAAGTTTCAATTTAGCGATTTCATCCAGTTGTTGGTTGATTAATTCTTCTTTGATTCTCAAAACACATTGCAATTGGCAATTTTCTTTGTATGTTTTACCATTTCTATCATCATTATCTTTAACCGTGCTTTTAAGTTTTTCAAATTTTTCAGTAATCTGACGATTTTCAAGAACTAACCTCTCATTTTCTTTCCTAACCTTTTCATGATCAATTTTATCATGTTCAATTTTGTTAGTTAATTCTTTTAACCGTTCAGTTGAAGCTTTCACCATTTTATCACGATCAAGGATTTGATCCTCAACACTTCTGACTTTAGCAGTCAGATCCTCAATCTTCTTACCTTTGAGATAAGTGTTTGTACTACAAACCTTGCATTCTTTGATGCAATTTTTGCAGTCAACATCACCACTGACCTTCTTACCTGACTCAGTCATTGACTCGTTTGAACTGACTTGGCTTTTAGACTCAGAAGCGGATTTAGAATCTACCTCAAGTGCATTAGCAGCCAACACTTTGTCAGCCATCTTTCCCATATTTTCAGCATTCAACTCCTGTGTCATGTCAATGATCCCAGTGTCAATCTTCTTTGACTTCTCTTTCTCTTCTTTCTCCTTCTTTTCTTTCTCTTCATGTTCACCGCTTCCCCACCATTTCTTCTGCCAATAATCATCTTCAACTTTATACTCTTTGATTATGGTTTCTATATCAAGAGTGTTATGATCAATAGCAATATTTCCATAGGGTTCAAGATAACATTCTCTGTTTGGATCCCATCTTTTTGCTCTTTTTGCTTCAGAAAAAATACCAGATATTCTGATCAATTTGTTCGTGGCCAACATCTTTCTGTGTTTATACTTCTGTTCTTCAGTTCTGTTGTCTTTCCAAGGTTTAGGTTCAGAATTTGCCATGAATGCATATCCAACCGCATCCTCCTCAGGTAACAACTCGCTCCAGTCGAAACCTTCATCGTCGTGAATCACCGCAAGAGCTCTAGGTTTTTATTTGTTATCTTCAATCTGCTTCATTCTTGGCGGCTCCGATTTGTTCTGATGATAAATCGCTTTCTTGTAGTAATCTTCTCTGAACGGGTTCTCAGATTCATCAGCATACGAATTTCGGCATTCACGCTTAAAGTGACCTTTCTGTTTGCATTTGAAGCACGTCACCTAAGACTTATCAAAGCCCAACTTGGTAGATGGTCCACCAATTGACTTCCTCCCTGTTATCTCCATGAAACGCTGTGCTCGACGAACTGCACTGGCCATACACCACCTTATGTCAATCAGTTCCATCTCCTCAGGATCAATCTGATCATAGTCTTCTTTCGTCAGGTTGGTGTTGCCTATCTTCCCTGCTACAAGACTTTCATAGGATTCTAGCACAGATGCTAAGAAAACCATCTGTTGCTTTGCCGACTCCTCGCTGAAGTTCTGAGCATTCTTTAAGTCTACAGCGATGCTGCATTGAAATAAGCTCTTTGCATCAGACTGGTTTGAATTTGATGAAGACCCACTGTGATATCCATTGTGATATTCACTGCTTTGACTTTCTTTGCTTGTTGTGGATACATTCTCAGCAGAAAACGCAGTCTTAAGAGATGTATTCTTTGGCATCATGCTCTTTGGATAATACAAGTCCAAGTTCTGCTGATAAGACGAATGATTGACTTTGTGTGTCTTCTTTAATTCCAAATCGTGACTCTCTAATCTCTCAATCAGCAGATCCACCGTAAGATCTGCAGGCTTGATCGTATTCTTCAGCATCAGCGCATAGTATTGCCAATCCATTTCATCCGGTAGTGAGTCAAACAGCTTATCGACTAGCTCTTCTTGAGAATAGGAAATTTCATGTCTTGCCAATTCCAGCTTCAGATGCCCAAACCTCTCAATCATTTTACAAACTGATTCATTCTTTAAACACCCAAACAAATCAAACTCTTTTCTAAGTAGTTTCTTTTTGTTTTTCACAATTTCTTTGCTTCCTAAACATTTGTTTTTCAACTTATCCCAGAGATCTGTAGCACTAGAGTATTCGATCAAAGATATTATATCTTCTCTGACGGATTGAAACAGCAACGCAATACATTTTTGCTCAGCAACAAACGATTCTATTTCTTCAGTTGTTGTTAAGGTTTCGCCACTTTTGCCTCCATTATCATAACCATTTTTAGACTCTTCCAGCTGGGAAAAGCAAAGGCTCTCAACCAATCTTCAAATTTCTTTGCCCACCGACTGTATTCTTCTGTAGCCATCAACTTCGGGGGTTTATTGTAGGTTCCGAAAGCACTTTCAACTTCCAATACATCCGATAACTTTTTCTTTGAATTTGGCGTGTTCTCATTAGTATTGTTCGAAGAAGTATCATTTCCACCATCTCCAGCAAACGCAAAGACATCATAAAACGGATTGAAATCATCCATCTTGTACGTACTTTCAAGCGAACACACTTTCAAGCTAACGCACTTTCAAGCGAACACACTTTCAAGCTAACACACTTTCAAGCTAACACACTTTCAAGCGAACAGGTTCAAGCTGACAGTGTATTTCAAGCGAATAGGTTCAAGCTGATAGCATATTTCAAGCGACCAGACCTATGACGTCATCATTTCACGAACAATTTCAAGCTGTCAAACGTATTTTGATCAGTTTTAATCCGTATTTTAGTTTGAAACTTTCAAGGATTAGTTAACTATGTATTTCGCTTGATATGTGTTAATTTCAGGCCATTTCAACCGTGAATTATGTCCGAATCAGAAAAAGAATGAGAAGAAGTAAGTAGAAATAAGAAAATCCGGTAGAATCAAGCTGCTATGGTATGAAATCCTCGTCCTGAGCTCTGATACCACTTGTTGGACCGTTTGCGTGACCCTAAACGTCAGTAAAAGTAGTTCATCTCAGTTTACAGAGGCGGAATCAAAGTAAACCAAGTCACAAACAGCTTGTTCCTTTCAATTTCTTCTCTATTAACACTTTTCTGAGACTTTACAATGAGTTCTGATGAAATTTTGGCAGCACCTCGTCTCACAAGCTATGACCACTGTTAGCTTCAAATGACACACACACCAACTATATATAGGCTTGGCCTGTTACCTTGAAATGACACATCAGTTTCAAGCTGACAAGCAATAACCAGTTTCAAGCTGACAAGCAAGAACCAGTTTCAAGCTAACAAGCAAGAACCAGTTTCAAGCTAACAAACATATTTTTACATGTAAACCCTAATTCTAACTATCTAGACCTAAGACTTGATTAAGACGTAGCCATCAGACATTCAGTGCACCAATAGGGTATGTAATTGTTTTTAAATCGGATTGTGATTAATATATATTGCATAACCCGTTTTAATCTGTGTTGTTTGGTATATGGCTTTTGGGGGGTTAATGACCATGTCCTGGATATCCTCGGCTCATTCATTGAAATGGCCATGACATAAGCACGGGGTGTAGGCATACACCCGACAGTTGCGTATGTATAAAAGGTACCCCACAATAAGGAAAATTCCTTGTGGGTATTATACCTGTGGTGTGTCAGTTAATCTCGTCCGGCTCTTCTAACCGGCCCTGGCAAACGACAAACATTTAAATATGTATACAAGATAATTTTTAAATAATTATCCCAAGTTATAAAAGATATTTTATGCCTTGTGCATTCAAATCAATTTTTTTAAACATTTTTAAAATGAGTCGGTTAATTGTATTTACCAGTGAAAACTGACGTATTTTTCAAAAAGGTTAAGTGCAGGTACTAATCGGAATAGGTGGCTACTCCTAGCATCAAAAAAGAGTCTTGTAAGCTTAGATGTTTATAAATCTGCTGAACAGTGTTTCTTTTAACTTTGATCCGCCTGTGGATCCTTTACAATCGTTTTTGTAATAAATGATATTACTTCCATTCGGTTTGTAATGTTTATATCTTTCGACTTCCGCTGTGTATATAATCTGGGATAAATTTTCTATGATGATATCAACTACGTCACGATACTCCCCACCGGGCCCACCGGTAATACGTGGAAATATCGGGGTGTGACAGGTTGGTGACACCTGTGCCTCTGCGACCATCAAACAAATACCAAATTAATGAAATATTGTAATTCATACTTGGTATTTGTATAAATATGTGTATCGTTTGCACATATCAATTCTTGTTCGATTTCGGGCTCTAAATCGCTTTCAAGAAGATTATACGCGATCTGATGCGTAAACATAATCAGTTTAATGCAACAAACACTATGGAACAGTGACATAGGCTTAACATACCTTAAATAACCTTTACATAAGTTAGAAATAAGTTTTGGATGGTTTGGTGTGTCGAAATCAAGTTTATTCGCTTACAGGGACTAATTTTGACAAACTGCGAAAGTATGCCGATTCGTACTGTAACGAACATTCAGAAACTTGATCATAAGTTAAAAATACCCTAAATATCCTTTACATAGCTTAGAAATAGGCTTTGAGGGGTTCGGTATGCTAAAATAAACTTATTTGATCAATAGAGACTAAAAGCGTCAAAAGTGCATAAGTTTGCATTTTCACGCATATCTTACGTCTTGAATATATCCGGACATCCAAAAATTTATGTAATCATTAAAATATTTTATTTTAGTGATTGGCATGATAAAATTCCATTCGTGGCGTAATTTGGATCGTTTTTGCGTTCATTACGATTTCCGTCGTAATTAACCGAACAACGCAACCGTACGACCAAACGAACCGACATCCGAGATGTTTTTGAGCATATTTTAAGTTCCCTATACTTTAAATTTATTTAGAGCCTTGAAATGGGGTTAACGGGGCTTAAAAGTGCCAAAAATCAAGTTTTACAAGTGCAGGGACCATTTTTGAAATTTCTGACCAGATTCAATGAACCTAGTCCAATTTTGAAGTTTTGATGGTTTTAGCCATGGTTTTGCAAAATATGGGCTGATATTTAATGGTTTTTATAATACCATGGGCTCATATTAGGGGCTCCCATGGTTTTAGAAAACAATGGGTGCATGTGTACGGTCCAGATTTAAGCTCGGGAATCGAGGAACGATCCTAACGGCCCTAGAAATCCTATATATACCCATGCCTTTTCATTGTTTCAACACAAAAATCTGATCTATTTGCTCTAAGTTGGGGCTTAGCACCTCATACCTGAGCAAGTTGGATCTAGATTTCCATTCTTGGACCCGTTGTAAGTCCTCTTTCGTTCTTTTACGCGTTTTTAGCATGAAAGTCAAATTTTGTTTGACTTTCTGCATTGACCAGTTTATGGTCAACACGAAGTTCGTTGAACTTCATAACGTGAGCGTAATCACAATGGTTTTAGTCTCTTATGACTATACCTACTGATTACCACGTTATCTAGGTATAGTGGCGAGTCGTAGTTTTGGCCAAAATACGTATTCTTGCGTATTTTGTAACCAAACTACTTTTAGGTATCAAAACCGTTTGTTTTGATACCAAACCTATTTTCTAACTTTTTTAAACATGTTTTAACATGTTTAGCTCATCACTTTAGGTTTAGTGCTTATGTAGGGTCGTAAGGTAAGCGATTTAAATAATCGCTTATACTTTCGAACCCGACCCGTTTGGTCGATCATTAGGATCCGACCAAGCACATTAGGTGACCATAGTTGTATAGGGAATGACCTTCCGAGGTAATACCTTATGGTCACTTCGTTTAGTTAGTTGTATGATAGGTAGTTTATATGTAACACCCCGAAAACGGGTTTGGTAATCAAAATCCGTTAATACTAAAAGACGGGTAAAGTACCGTTAGTGGTGAAATTTACCCGGTAAATATTAGGATTTATTTAATTAATCCTAATATTAAATAAAAAGTGAATAAAAGCTTTTAAGGAAATAAAATGGATAAAAGGCCCGGGTTAACGGGACCTAAAATAAACTTAGTCATAAATATTCCCGAACCCGCTAAGTTAACTAGGAATATTAAACCTAGTTAATAAGTGGGAATATTATTGAAAATAGTTAGGTTGTGACCTAATTAATAACTAACCAAACACGAGGGACCAAAGCCGGGTAACTTGAAAATGGAATTATAACTTAAAAAAAAATAACATAACACACACACTTGATGTGTGTGTGCGTGCGTGAAGTAGTCCAGGAGAAGGAGCAAGAGCTCCAAACCCTAGCTCAAACAATCTCAACAAATTGAAGCTCAAATCAAGACCCAAATCGATGCATGAACACATATAAATGATCACCTAGTCGTGGGGATCATAAGGTATGTCGAATTTCTAACATTCGTGAAGTTGTAAAAATTTGATAATCATCCTAATCGCGAATTAGGTATGGATTAGAGGAGCTATGGCTAAATTAGTGATGTAGACATGCTTAGGAACTAAACCCTAAGTGAAAATCATACATATGATGCTATGATTTGAATGATTTGATGATTTCCCATATATATGTTAAGTGGGTTTTCATGATAAAATGATGAACACTTGAAATTGAGTGTTTAATTGTGAAATTTGAAAGATAGGATGCAAGACCTAGATGTTGTTTATAAACACTAGACATAGAGATTGATTCTTGATGTAAATCTTGGTAAAAATAGCTAGATATGAACTAGTTAGTAAACATGTAGAATTATGCCCGTTAGGTGTTTGTTAAAATGCCTAAATGAGAAGTAAAGTGTTGAAATCCAAGTGAAACGCGTAATTGGCAAGCTTGACTAATTACATGAGATATGGGATAAAACGGGTTTTAATCATAATGTTTATTTGCCTTAATCGTGCATATTATATGATTAAAGGTAGTTGACTTTATAAAGTCGAACTAACCTATGATGAAGTCAAATAGAAGTTTCGACATAAAGTCCGTAAGATGAAATAGTCATAATAGTGATGACTAATCTAACCATCTTACGAATTATGATGTTAGTTTGACTCTTGACAAGCTAGACGGAGGCTTGGGGAAAGAAGCGGGTCAAACGGATCGTATACGCGGAAAAGAGCATAATCCGGATACAAGGTAAGTAAAGCTTACACTCTAGTTATTTGATACCTATTGGTTTGATAGGTCGTGAATAGTAAGTCTTGTTTTAAATTATGATGTTCCGACACGGCAAGTGCGGTCCGGAACAAAAGACAATGGTCATAAATCATGTTTAATGGATAAAAAGGAGCTAATGCGGTTAATTAGTCATGAAATGACTAAAAGATAATGAGTTTTTAAATGGTTACCTTATAAGGTAAACCACTGCAAATAAAAAGGGTAAAATAGTACTTTGGTCATTTGTTGACAATAACCGTTAAATTGGGGAAAGACACATTATAGCTTGGGTTATAATGGGTCAAAGAAATCAATAGATGATTTACAAGTAGAACGACTATACGGTGTAAACCGAAGTTAGTCATATAGATAAGATGGTAATAAATACCACCTCATAGAGTTTCATGGTCCTTTAGACCAAACGGGTCAAAAGGTGAAATTATCACCCTTTGACAATATCGACTAATAGTGTAACACCCCGAAAATATAAATCTTTATATTAGAAATTCAAGAATTTCATAAACAAGAATTTACTATCTAGAAAATTTAACCTAGTAAAAAAATTACAAGCCTAGAAATAACTAACACTAGGTTAAAAACACTAGTACTTAAAGTTAGATGATAAATGAGGGACTAAGCTTGCCAAAAATGAAAGTTTAATGCTGAATTATAACAAAAACTCACCAAACACACCATTTAGGTGTGTCTGGTCGATCAAGTGAAGCAAGGGGGCGATCCCCACTTCTCCAAAACCCTAAAATCTCATTAATCTTGCAAATTGAAGGATTAATCCAAGTAGAAATCGAGAATTGAGCCTAGAATCGTAATCCTCATCACAAGAGGATTGTAAGGTATGTAAAATCTAATGAAATCTCATAACTTGAATTTCTCATGATTTTGGAAAATCTGAAAATTTATGTTGCATGTGTGTTATTTGGTTTGATTAGAATTGATAAGGTGTTTAGAAGTGAAACCTAGCTAATTTCATGTGAAATCATGACCAAATTCAGGAAAATTCCATGAACACCTTGAAGGTGGGTTGTGGGTTTTACATGATGATGATGAACACTAGGGTTTAGATGATTATCCTAGTGTAAATTGATTATAGAAAAGTGATTTCAGAAAGGTATGATGATTAAAATGCTATATGAGGGCTTTATTGATGTTAAGTTAACTAGCTAGCAAACTATGAACTTAAATGCAAATGATGTAGAAATTCTGCCCTCATAGTGTTTGTAGAAATGCCTCAAAGAAAGCTTAAAAAAATAGAAATTTAAAGCTTTAATGCATAATTATGATGTTTCGGTATAATATGCGAAGTGAGGTCTAAAGAGAGTTCTAAACATATCTTGAATTGAACTCTGTAGGACAAGATACCGGAACGTCGAGTGGACAAGCCGGTGGTGATTCGCGGTTGAAGGGCGTGCGCTAAGGTATGTAACTTGACCCGTTACATTTAGTAGATTGGATGTTTATATAATGTCTACTTGAATTTTTAAATAAGAGTTGTTTTGAATTAAGCGATGTAGTCGCTATCTTGAATGATTGATCGAACATGATTTGAACCCGTTGGTAGTTGTCATATAGGAAGATTCCTTAGACGAGCCAAACGGGTCGGATAATCAAGAAAAGCATGGTTAATGCTCCGGAATATGGTGGATGGTTCTTTGATATTTGTTATTATATAACATGTTAGAAATATGAGATTTTTGATGTAGTGGGTTGTTAGAAAAAAATGAAATCCGAGAATTGAATTTGAGTGAAATAAATAAAACAAACAAAACATGGAACTCCAGGACTCACCGTAAATTACGGTGATACCATAATTTACGGTGGAGGTCAGACATTTACGGTAAAATCCTCCTGCTTTACGGTGGACTTGGGAATTCAAGGACTCACCGTAACTTACGGTGATACCGTAAGTTACGGTGGAACCAACAAAACTTTTATTTTTTTTATTTAAAACTTGATGTTGGAACTTGTGTTATTGTATTATGTCAAAGTCAAAACTAACGTTTATTGGTCTTTGACCCTAGGTGACGTGGTGGACTTTACGGACGGCGGTCAAGCAACGTCAAAGAACCGAACACGAATTTTTGAAAGCTTCCGCTATGTTTTTAATCCTACTTAAACTTTGTTCTTGGGTTGTAAACAAATCCTCAAACAACTTTTGTATGTTCTAACTTAGTCATTAGTGGACTAAGGTTTATAATACTTCCGAAACTTATGTAAATTTATTTTCTCTTGGTATAAAAATGTATAAATTTAGTGATTAATTCTAGTAAAAATCTAAGGGTGTTACAAGTTGGTAATCAGAGCTCAAGGTTGTCAATAAGTGTTCGGTTCAAGCTTGATCGATCGTCCGGTAAGAACTAACTTATTTTGTTAATAAATTATGTACTACGTAGAAAATGAGAAATGAACAAATATGCATGAAAAGAGTGTGTAAGCTCACTCAAAAAAAAACAAGAAATGCATGAAACAAGAATGATTAAATCAAGTCACGAACTTGATTGAATTGAAACAAGAATGATTAAATCAAGTTACGAACTTGATTGAATTGAAACAAGAATGATTAAATCAAGTTACGAACTTGATTGAATTGAAACAAGAATGATTAAATCGAGTTATGAACTTGATTAAATCAAAACAAGTAAAGCATGTGTTATAAATGGAATGTTTAACAACTTATGTAAACATTTCAGAAATAGAGATGGCTGATAAAGGTAACGATGATGCGGTGCCAAGAGTCACCGAACAAGTGAGGGAAGTGATTGCCGAAGAGGTTGGAAAGGCGATCGAAAACAGTTTGTCGGGCTTTATTGATAAAATTCAAAACACAGTTTTATCAATAGTAGAAGATAGAATCAAGAAACTGGAAGATGATTCAAATGTAGCAAAGGAAAAGCATGGTGGACGAAAGCCTTGTTCATACAAGGAATTCATGGCCTGTAAACCACCAATATATAATGGGGAGGTTGATCCAATTGTGTGCGAACGATGGCTAAGTGATATCGAAGGAGTATTCGAGAGAACTCATTGTGATGAAAATGACTACGTAGCTTATGGTACGGGTCAATTAAGAGGTCAAGCGAAAGACTGGTGGGATAACAAAAAGAAGGAGATTGGAAGTGAAGCGGCTAAGGCCATGACATGGGAGGAGTTTACGACGCCGTTTCTTAAACACCATAGTCCCAAAGCGGTCATAAATAGAATCAAGGAAGAGTTCATGCAACTCAGACACAAGGGTGAATCCATAGACAAGATCACGGGGATGTTTATGGACAAGATAAAGTTCTGTGATGATTTGGTGACAAATGAAGAACAAAAGGTCTATTACTACCATAACATGCTAAGTGCGGAGTATAGAGAGTTCATAACCCCTTCAAAATACGAGACCCTTACCGAGATTGTCAATGCTGCTCGAGAAAGGGAGATCGAACTGAAAAAGAGCATAGAACGGGGTGAACGAAGGGCACAAGATGTGAATCCAAGCCCTACTAAGAAGGCACGAACAAACGAAAGCGCAAAGAAATCTGATATAAAAGGCGGGTCGCCAAGTTGCAGAATCTGCGGGAAGGGTCATAAAGGCGAATGCCGTTACAAGGATAAGCCTTGTCCCATATGCAAGAAAACGGGACACATGGCTATATCATGCCCGGAGAAAGTGACGGTTTGTTACAATTGTTATCGAACGGGTCACAAGAAGTCAGAATGCCCGGAGCTGGTTGGAAAGAAGGATGGGCATGAACCGAAAGGTGAAGCCCCGAAAGCAAAGGCAAGATCTTTTCAACTAACTGCCGCAGAAGCAAAGGTTGAACCTGACGTGGTCTCAGGTATATTTGCTGTAAATTCGATTCCTGCACGCGTGTTATTTGATACGGGTGCGAATAAATCCTTTGTTTCATATGGATTTATTCGACATCCTTCATTTGTTTTAACAAAATTACCTGTGCCTTTAGAAGTAGAGATAGGTAATAACAAGAGCTTTATTGTTTGTGATGTATGTGAAAATTGTAAACTGAGCATCGACGATGAAGAATATTTGATAAATCTAATCCCGATGTCGATGGGAGAATTTCAAGTAGTCGTTGGGATGGATTGGCTATCTCGACACCATGCAAAGGTCGTGTGTTTCCGTAAAGAGATAAAACTAACATCTCCGAGCGGGAAACACGTCACCATTTATGGCGAAAAAGGAGGCAACCCCGTAGTATGCTCAATGTTGAAAGCTCACAAGCTAATGAAGCGAGGATGCAAGGCATTCATAATATACGCTAATGAGCCCGAAAAAGAATCACGAAAGATTGGAGATGTACCGGTAGCACGAGATTATGAAGATGTTTTTCCGGAAGATTTACCGGGGATACCGCCTGAACGGGAAATAGAGTTCGGGATCGAATTGATTCCGGGCGCGAAACCCGTAGCAAAAGCCCCGTACCGACTTGCACCGTCGGAATTACAAGAGTTGATGTCCCAAATTCAAGACCTGCTTGACAAGGGATTCATAAGGCCGAGTGTGTCTCCTTGGGGCGCACCGGTGTTGTTCGTAAGAAAGAAAGACGGGAGCATGCGCATGTGTATCGATTACCGGGAGTTAAACAAACTCACGGTAAAGAACCGATACCCACTCCCCAGAATAGACGACTTATTCGACCAACTACAAGGCGCGAACTGGTTTTCAAAAATTGACCTTAGGTCGGGGTATCACCAACTAAAGGTCAAAGAAGAAGATGTGCCGAAGACGGCTTTCCGCACGAGATACGGACATTACGAATTCCTCGTGATGTCATTTGGGCTAACAAACGCACCCGCGGCTTTCATGGACCTCATGAACCGGGTTTGCAAGCAAATGTTGGATAAGTCGGTCATCGTGTTTATCGATGATATCTTGGTATACTCGAAAAGTGAAGCTGAATACGCACACCACTTACAAGAAGTGTTAGAGACACTTAGGCGAGAGAAGTTATATGCAAAATTCTCTAAATGTGCCTTTTGGTTATGAGAGGTTCAATTTTTAGGCCATGTCATAAATGCCGACGGAGTATTGGTGGATCCGTCAAAGATAGAGGCTGTGTCAAAATGGAATCCCCCGAAGAACCCTTCAGAAATTAGAAGCTTTTTGGGGCTTGCGGGGTACTATAGGAGATTCATTCAAGATTTCTCCAAGATTGCGTCACCGCTAACAAAGCTAACCCAAAAGAAAGCAAAGTTTATTTGGGGAATCGATCAAGAAAAAGCGTTTCAAATGCTAAAAGAAAAGCTAACTCAAGCTCCGGTACTGACATTGCCGGACGGAGTCGAAGACATGGTGGTTTATTCGGATGCTTCATTATCGGGGCTCGGTTGCGTGTTGATGCAACGGGGCAAGGTAATAGCCTATGCCTCGAGACAATTGAAGATACACGAGAAGAAATATCCCACGCACGATCTCGAGTTGGCTGCGGTAGTATTTGCATTAAAAATATGGAGGCATTACTTGTATGGGGTAAAGTGCACCATATTCACCGACCACAAGAGCTTGAAATACTTCTTTGATCAGAATGAGTTAAATATGCGACAAAGGCGATGGCTGGAAACGATGAAAGACTACGATTGTGAGATACATTATCACCCCGGAAAGGCAAATGTGGTAGCGGACGCTCTAAGCAGAAAAGCGGACTATGTCCCAATACGAGTGAGGTCGATGCAACTCGTGGTGACCTCGGGTATACTTGAACGTATTCGAGAGGCGCAGTTAGAAGCAGTAAAAGAAGAAAATTGGAAGAAGGAAAGAATAATCGGTCAATTGAAAGATTTATCGGATGGGAATCACGGGTTGAAGACTCGATCCGGAAGGATATGGGTCCCACATACTTGTGGAGTAAAGGCGCTTCTACTTAATGAAGCTCATAAATCCCGTTATTCGATTCATCCGGGTGCAACCAAGATGTACAATGATTTGAAACAAAATTATTGGTGGCCCGGAATGAAGAGGGACGTGGCGAAATATGTGGAAAAATGCTTGACATGTTTACAAGTCAAGGCGGAGCACCAGAAACCATACGGCAAACTCCAACCGTTAGAAATTCCGGTTTGGAAATGGGAACATATAACAATGGACCTACTGACCAAGTTGCCTAAAACGAATCGTGGTTTTGATGCCATATGGGTAGTGGTGGATCGATTGACGAAAAGTGCTCACTTCATTCCGATTCGTGAGACTTATACGTCAAAAAAGATGTCAGAAGTTTATACCAATGAAATCATAGCACGTCATGGGGTGCCGGTGTCCATCGTGTCTGATAGGGATACCCGGTTTACTTCGAATTTCTGGCGAGATTTCCAAGAGCAAATGGGGACCAAATTGTTCATTAGCACTGCGTACCATCCTCAAACGGATGGACAAAGTGAAAGAACGATACAAACATTGGGGGACATGCTACGGGCGTATATAATCGACTTTGGAGGCAGTTGGGATGTTCACTTACCGTTAGTCGAGTTTTCGTATAACAACAGTTACCAATCTAGTATTAAGATGGCACCATACGAAATGCTTTACGGTAGGAAGTGTCGAACCCCGGTATGTTGGGGTGAAGTGGGTCCACGTGAACTCGCCCACCAAGATATAGTACAAGCCACGAATGAAAAGATCGATAAAGTTCGGGCACACTTGAAAGCGGCTCAAGACAGGCAAAAGGCGTATGCTGATAAAAGGAAAAGGCCAATCGAATTCCAAGTTGGTGACATGGTCATGCTAAAAGTTTCCCCATGGAAGGGCGTTATTAGATTCAGAAAAAGGGGGAAGCTAAGCCCAAGGTTTATTGGGCCATTTAAAATTATCGGGAGAGTTGGCAAGGTAGCTTACCGTCTTGAATTACCGGAGGAGCTAAGTGGAATCCATGGCACGTTCCACGTGTCACAATTAAGAAAGTGCCTAGCAGACGAAACGGCCTATATCCATTATGATGATATCGAAGTGGATAATAGTCTGAATTATGCGGTGAGACCGGTGGAGATTTTAGACCGAAAGGTCAAACATTTACGAAATAAACAAATTGACCAAGTCAAAGTCAAATGGGAGCATAGGAAAGGTTCGGACACTACATGGGAGTCCGAAGAGGAGATGCGACGTCTTCATCCTACTTTATTTGGTACGTAATTAGGTTTCGGGGACGAAACCCTTTTTAAGGGGGGTGGACTTGTAACACCCCGAAAATATAAATCTTTATATTAGAAATTCAAGAATTTCATAAACAAGAATTTACTATCTAGAAAATTTAACCTAGTAAAAAAATTACAAGCCTAGAAATAACTAACACTAGGTTAAAAACACTAGTACTTAAAGTTAGATGATAAATGAGGGACTAAGCTTGCCAAAAATGAAAGTTTAATGCTGAATTATAACAAAAACTCACCAAACACACCATTTAGGTGTGTCTGGTCGATCAAGTGAAGCAAGGGGGCGATCCCCACTTCTCCAAAACCCTAAAATCTCATTAATCTTGCAAATTGAAGGATTAATCCAAGTAGAAATCGAGAATTGAGCCTAGAATCGTAATCCTCATCACAAGAGGATTGTAAGGTATGTAAAATCTAATGAAATCTCATAACTTGAATTTCTCATGATTTTGGAAAATCTGAAAATTTATGTTGCATGTGTGTTATTTGGTTTGATTAGAATTGATAAGGTGTTTAGAAGTGAAACCTAGCTAATTTCATGTGAAATCATGACCAAATTCAGGAAAATTCCATGAACACCTTGAAGGTGGGTTGTGGGTTTTACATGATGATGATGAACACTAGGGTTTATATGATTATCCTAGTGTAAATTGATTATAGAAAAGTGATTTCAGAAAGGTATGATGATTAAAATGCTATATGAGGGCTTTATTGATGTTAAGTTAACTAGCTAGCAAACTATGAACTTAAATGCAAATGATGTAGAAATTCTGCCCTCATAGTGTTTGTAGAAATGCCTCAAAGAAAGCTTAAAAAAAATAGAAATTTAAAGCTTTAATGCATAATTATGATGTTTCGGTATAATATGCGAAGTGAGATCTAAAGAGAGTTCTAAACATATCTTGAATTGAACTCTATAGGACAAGATACCGGAACGTCGAGTGGACAAGCCGGTGGTGATTCGCGGTTGAAGGGCGTGCGCTAAGGTATGTAACTTGACCCGTTACATTTAGTAGATTGGATGTTTATATAATGTCTACTTGAATTTTTAAATAAGAGTTGTTTTGAATTAAGCGATGTAGTCGCTATCTTGAATGATTGATCGAACATGATTTGAACCCGTTGGTAGTTGTCATATAGGAAGATTCCTTAGACGAGCCAAACGGGTCGGATAATCAAGAAAAGCATGGTTAATGCTCCGGAATATGGTGGATGGTTCTTTGATATTTGTTATTATATAACATGTTAGAAATATGAGATTTTTGATGTAGTGGGTTGTTAGAAAAAAATGAAATCCGAGAATTGAATTTGAGTGAAATAAATAAAACAAACAAAACATGGAACTCCAGGACTCACCGTAAATTACGGTGATACCGTAAATTACGGTGATACCGTAATTTACGGTGGAGGTCAGACATTTACGGTAAAATCCTCCTGCTTTACGGTGGACTTGGGAATTCAAGGACTCACCGTAACTTACGGTGATACCGTAAGTTACGGTGGAACCAACAAAACTTTTATTTTTTTTATTTAAAACTTGATGTTGGAACTTGTGTTATTGTATTATGTCAAAGTCAAAACTAACGTTTATTGGTCTTTGACCCTAGGTGACGTGGTGGACTTTACGGACGGCGGTCAAGCAACGTCAAAGAACCGAACACGAATTTTTGAAAGCTTCCGCTATGTTTTTAATCCTACTTAAACTTTGTTCTTGGGTTGTAAACAAATCCTCAAACAACTTTTGTATGTTCTAACTTAGTCATTAGTGGACTAAGGTTTATAATACTTCCGAAACTTATGTAAATTTATTTTCTCTTGGTATAAAAATGTATAAATTTAGTGATTAATTCTAGTAAAAATCTAAGGGTGTTACAAGTAGTTTGTTGAGCTATGTGATCATAGAAATAAATATCAGATGGATATGTACATCGCTTTCGCTTAGCGGCTACTAAGGCAAGGTATCAAAACGAATCAATATATTGATTCGAGCCAGGTATGTATAATTGGTCAAATCATCATTAGAACTTGAAGTTCAATGAGGGCTAAACAAGTTAAAATGGACATTGGGTTATCTTTTAAGTAAACCGAATGATTTAAGTTATTGTCATTGTGTTTTAAAATACATGATGGCTATTTAAACAAGATCCTAGTTTAAAAAGTGGAATTTTGGTCAATTACGATATGAAAAGTCCTTTGTTGTAAAGAAAGGGTTTAAGATGACCAAAACGCCCTCGTAAGCAAAATCGAGTAAATGAACCTTAAGAGTCGTTTAAAAACAAGTTATATGATCAAGCAAATACTTTGAATAAGTATAGAGAATGAAAAGGGTAAATCTTGGGTCAAAAGACTCAATATGAGTCTTTGTCGTAAATTAGCAATCCGACGAGAAAAACTCGGATTATAAAGATCATCTCATTGAGTTCACCACAAATTTAGTTTTGGTGGAAGATCACATGATAAGTAATGTGGTATAATAACGCTAGAAACGAATGAAAGCGTTTCATGCTCAAAATATGCCTAAATACCCTTAACGGGTCAAATTATGCATATGAGCGTAAACGGGTTTAAGATACGTAAGAAACCCGTGACTTGAACCTAATATGATAGGAATTATTGAAATTATGATTATCGTGAGAATAAGGATCAAACAAACATGTTTTGTTTGATAAAAACATTAACGGGTCAAAATTTGGTAAAAGGGCGATAAGCCGAAGACTTAAAAGTCTGAAATTTTATCATGAAGGTTGTTGGGTTTTAACTCCATTAGATGGAGAATTAAATTACGGACGCGTAGGAAAAAGAATCGGGTAAAACGGATCAATAACGAAGAAGTTATGGCCGTTTCCGTGAAATCAGATCGTGCAGGGAATATGCAGCAACATTCTGTCGAAAAGGGGGCCTAGCGTCACGCGACGCCCCTTGGCGTCACGCGACGCCTCCAAACTTGGAAAAATGTTATTTTTTGTCATATTTAACCCCTGTGCTTGTTTGAACTTCATATTTAACCCCTGTGCTTGTTTGAACTTCATATTTAACCCCTGTGCTTGTTTGAACTTCATATTTGACTATCAAAACTAACTTTTAAGTTGGTTTTGATCATAGGTGATGGCCATGAGTGCTCGGATGAAGATCAAGCGACGAGCAAGAACCGAACACGATCACGAAATAAGCTTCCGCATGTCGTTTCGTTGTTTCTTTTAAGTGACGAACTTAATTACATTATGTTCTAAACTTTTAAATTGTAAAAGGTTTTAGTAAACCCGTTTTTCGATGTATATGTAATCTTAATTACGTGCTCATTTTTGTAAATAATACGCTAAGCCTTGATTTATAAGAACGGGTGTTACATTATATGCCTTAGGAAAATTACCAAAATGCCCTTTTTACGCATAAATTCATTTTAAGTATATGTAAGCTAAATTTTCACATCTAAACTGATTAGGTAACATTATTAGACATGTTAAGGCATATAATACTTGTCATAGGACTAGTTAGGCATTCCGAACGTATTTTACGCGAACGACGCGTTAAAGTGGCGTAAGCTACCTTAACGAGTCGTAATGGGTCATAAGCACTTAGGATAGGTTTTGTTTTAGAATGTAGGCTTTGTTAAACCATATTACATGAGTTCCTATACTCATTTGGTTTACGAAACCACATTTTATCCAATCCTCCGATTTAGGTCCGTTTATTAACTTAGTTACCTATATTAGGTGTTGTTTGACTTCCGTGATCCTTCTAGCGTTGCTTGGTGGTTATCTAAAGACTATTAAGCAATCTCAAGTGAGTACATAGACCCCTCTTTTACTGTTTTTCAAACTTTTTGGGGTGAAACACATGTGCCTACTTGTTACTTTCATGCTTTCCATGTTTTCATATCATATACATGCTATGTTCATTAGTACACTATTAGTACATGATTTCATTATGTTTTGCTATGTATGTTCACTTAACATGCTAGCCCATTGTTTTACATTTTGAACTTTTTGAACCATTTGATATATGTGAACCATTTGTAACCATTTGATATATGTAAACCATTTGTAACCATTTGATTTATGTGAACCATTTGTAACCATTTGATGTATGTGAACCATTTGTAACCATTTGATATATGTGACCCATTTGTAACCATTTGTTATATGGGAACCATTTGTAACTGTTTGAACCGTTGGGTTAGGGAAGTGATTAGGTAACGGGGCGGGTGTAATGTGTTAAAAGCATGGTGGATACGCCGCTGGTACTTCCTATATATAAGTGTTTTTAACACATTATATATCGTTGCATTATCTAGATCACTTGGCTAAACGATTTTGAAACGATGTCACACAATGATGTTTTCTGAATAATATAAACCATACGAGTTTTGTTAACAAGTTTCTACGATATGTTTTACAATTTGATTTCATAAAACAAATGTTTTGGAGTTAAGAATCATGGCTATGAGATTTTATAAATCATATCCAACTTGATTTGAGTTGGTTAATTATGTCGCATTACTATACTTTTCAAAATAAGGTTTTTAAATAAGTATTGCAACATGTAAAATGAGCCATGAATCTAACACTCACATAAAACCTATGTACTCGCCGGCATTTTTATGCTGACGTATTTTCACATATGTTTCAGGTACCATAGTTGATGATGTTTGATGATGATATTTGTGTACGCTCACATAGGAATGGACGAGGCCTTAGTGACTTAATAACAATGGAAGTCTATTTGTTCATGTTTTGTTTCTAATTCCAATGTAATGTAATACATTTAATTCAATAAAACAAAACTGTTTGATCCATGGTTGTGAAACAATGATTCTGTTACAACACTCCCCGATGTTTCCGCCACGTTTTGTTGTTTTATGTGGTCGGGGTGTGACAGAAAAGTTGGTATCAGAACCAATGGTTATAGGGAATTAGGCTATTAGTAATGCTTTGACCTAGACTATAACCTTCCTAGGACCCTAACGCGAGTTTACTTGCGTTTAGTCATAAAACAATACGGTTGCCTATCTTTAGGCAGCAACCACTATAAGAACACAAAATTCGAATCTGCTTTGAAAACTAATCATCTGTTCTAGGATGATTTATTATAAGGTTTCGAACCTTCAAAGTTTTCAAATTCTCGTCAAAGTTTAGGGCCACATAATGTGAACACGTGCAAACTGGAAGGGTGGGTGCCTGTACCCTGAGCTTTCTGTCTAAGGCTAGAGTGTTCGTACAAATCCGCAATATCGGACCAGTCACTCTTACCTGGGAACTCTTGGGGTGAGTATCCACTTATAGGCAAGCATGTCTTCGCGATACATTATGAGGACCTATTTACTTTGATTCAGCCTTTGTGTGTCGTTTGTTTGCTTCGTGGTTCAAACAAATGACCATCACCCATGATTTTTGGTCGGTAATTGTAACATCCTATTCTTACCCAATGCCATTTCATTTGTTTTCTCTCTTGTTTCCCCTTTTTAGAATTCCTCCACGACGCGAAAATCAGGTACCTATTGAAGAATTGGCAGCTGTCATTACGCAGCAAATGACTGCTGCAATCCCGAACATCGTTGCCCAATGTAACCAAGCTCTCAACAACAATAATGCCCCCTGCAACTTCAAGACGTTCAACTCGGCTAAGCCATCAAAGTTTTCTGGGTCTCAAGTAGCGACTGCACTTCCGCAATGGTTTGAGAGTCTAGAGAGCACCTTCAGGCATGTTTAATGCCCAAATGAGCGAAAGGTAGAATTCGCATCTAGTGTCTTTGAGAAACGAGCTTTGACATGGAGGAATGGTGTGATGAGAGATAGGGGTGCCGATGTGGCACTGGCTCAAATGTGGGAAGAGCTTCAAGCTCTGATGATGAAGGAATTCTATCCTCGTCATGAGATCAGGGCCTTGGAAAGGGAATTCGACGATCTTAGGAAAGATAGCGGTGAGCATCGAGCCTACACGGATCGTTATGAGGAGTTAAGTCTGTTATGCCCGAATATGGTTACGCCTTTGGATAAGGCAATCGAAAAGTACATTGATGGCCTCCCTGACCCAGTACAAGACATTGTGACTGGTAGTAACCCCACTACGGTTAGGCAGGCCATTGAGCTATCTGCTACCTTGACTGAATCTCAAATCAGGAAAGGTAAACTTTTCCAAAAAGGTGATAAGAAACCAATCGAGGAATCGAAACCCAAAGATGAACAGACAGAATCCTCCAAGAAGTCAAGGAAGCGAAAAGCTTCCCAGAACTTTGCCGTGGTTGCTCACAATGATCAAGCTGCCCCCAACCAACCAGCTCAACCCCCTGCTAGGAAGCCATACAACGGAACTTCACCCTTGTGCAACCAATGTAACCTTCATCATCATGCTAGTGTGAAGTGCCGCAAACGCCAAATTTGTGGACTTATAGGTCATACAACAAGAGTTTGCCGAGCTGCAGTTGCACCAAATCAAGCTGACAACAATCCTGCTCAAGCTCGTTTTCCACCAGGTTCTTGCTACAACTGTGGCGAGATGGGTCATTTTCTAAGAAATTGCCCAAAACTTGCTAATGCAAATCCAGCACAGGAATGAGCATCTGACCGACTAGAAGACAGCACCGTTTAGAAATAATCACGTCTTATGTATTATTTTCTTTTGTTGTCAAGGTCCATTAAACAGTTGTTATCGTTGTTATAAATAAATCTTTTATTTACATTGCAATGTATTTATGTGGTTGCATGTATAAACAACATATCCCCTACAATACCGACAATCAGGGAATCGTATTCCTTGAAGAATAGACTACCCCCAAAATTCTTCCATTTTATGATCTCTTGCGTTTTCCACAAAAATCCTAAGTACCCGTTTCTTCCAAAGAAACAAAGTACAAGGCGCAAGTTACAACTCTGGACGAATACCCAAAGTACCACTATAAATCCTTAATAGGGTACCTAAGGGTATTTTCGTAAATCCTAAAATTGTTGTGTACCTTAATTCGAATATTACGTTTCTTTGAAAACAAAATCGAAATTTCGGAAGATCATCCTATCTTCATAGATAGATTCTCGAAAATGATTAAAGTGCCAAATGAAATCCACGGATTGGATTCCTGGTGTGCTTTAAATATCCGTGTCCAAAGATAACAAATTAAAGGTCAAATTAAACAAATATGTGATTATGTGCTTTTGTGTTCTCTTTTATGTTTTTGTGTGACCCAAGTTTTTGTTATCCAAATCCTCGTAGAATCTTCCATATCTTCGTATAAGGGATTCATAGTAGGATATCTAAAGGTACTACCTTAAATCCTTAATGGGCTTCTACGTAATAGTAAAGACCCATGGATTATAATGTACTATTCCATAATTAGACCCCTTGAGTGGTCTAGTTAAACAAATTGATCCAAAAATCTGGTTAGGAATATCATGTGTTGATATAGCTGAAAAGACTCCTGGGTGGTCTAATTAAAGAGATCATTTGTCGATCTAATTAAAAGGACCCTATGATAGTCTAGTCACACTCATCACAGGTTTGATTTTCTTCCCCCTTCACATTACAAAACAAACTGTGCGGACTGTGCAAGGAATTACGTAATTATGGATGCATACATAATTGTGGAATTCAGTGCACAGAAACCACAGCAAGTTTTGTCATGTGTCTAGAGTTGACTCAGTTCATTTCCGTTTTTGAAGAATACCCATTGAGGAAAATGACTCATTACATTCATTTTCATTTCTGAAGAATATCCATCGAGGGAAATGAATATTTTTGATTTTTCCTTAATTTCCATTTATGAAGAATACCCATTGAGGAAAATGACTCATTCCGTTCATTTTCGTTTCTGAAGAATATCCATCGAGGGAAATGAATATTCTTGATTTTTCCTTCATTTCCGTTTCTGAAGAATACCCATTGAGGAAAATGACTCATTCCGTGCATTTTCATTTCTGAAGAATATCTATCGAGGGAAATGAATATTCTTGATTATTCGTTTATTTTCGTTTCTGAAGAATACCCATTGAGGAAAATGACTCATTCCGTTCATTTTCGTTTCTGAAGAATATCCATCGAGGGAAATGAATATTCTTGATTATTCGTTCATTTTCGTTTCTGAAGAATACCCATTGAGGAAAATGACTCATTCCGTTCATTTTCGTTTCTGAAGAATACCCATTGAGGAAAATGACTCTTTCCGTTCATTTTCGTTTTCTGAAGATTGTCCGTTGAGAGAAATAACAGGATTATGCCTTGCATAATCTTTGATGGGTTTTTCTACGCAAATAGATAAACACCCTAGATTCCATGCAAGGCAATTATTTAACATAGCGTCACAGACAGACTCCTACGAATAAATTTCGAGACGAAATTTCCTAAAGTAGGGGAGACTGTAACACCTGTACCTCTGCGACCATCAAAAAAATACCAAATTAATTAAATATTGTAATCCATACTTGGGATTTGTATAAATATGTGTATCGTTTGCACATATCAATTCTTGTTCGATTTCGGGCTCTAAATCGCTTTCTAGAAGATTATACGCGATCTGATGCATAAATATAATCAGTTTAATGTAACAAACACTTCAGAATAGTGACATAGGCTTAACATAACTTAAATAACCTTTACATTACTTAGAAATAAGTTTTGGATGGTTTGGTGTGTCGAAATCAAGTTTATTCGCTTATAGGGACTAATTTCGACAAACTGTGAAAGTATGCCGATTCGTACTGTAACGAACATTCTGGAACTTGATCATAAGTTAAACATACCCTAAAGACCCTTTAAATAGCTTAGAAATAGGCTTTGAGGGGTTCGGTATGCTAAAATAAACTTATTTGATCAATAGAGACTAAAAGCGTCAAAAGTGCATAAGTTTGCATTTTCATGCATATCTTACGTCCTGAATATATCCGGACATCCAAAAATTTATGTAATCATTAAAATATTTTATTTTAGTGATTGTCATGATAAAATTCCATTCTTCGCGTAATTTGGATCGTTTTTGCATTCATTACGATTTTCGTCGTAATTAACCGAACAACGCAACCATATGACCAAACGAACCGACATCCGAGATGTTTTTGAGCATATTTTAAGTTCCCTATACTTTAAATTTATTTTAGAAGTTTGAAATGGGGTTAACGGGGCTTAAAAGTGCCAAAAATCAAGTTTTACAAGTGCAGGGACCATTTTTGAAATTTCTGACCAGATTCAATGAACCTAGTCCAATTTTGAAGTTTTGATGGTTTTAGCCCATGGTTTTGCAAACTATGGGCTGATATTTAATGGTTTTTATAATACCATGGACTCATATTAGGGGCTCCCATGGTTTTAGAAAACAATGGGTGCATGTGTACGGTCCAGATTTAAGCTCGGGAATCGAGGAATGATCCTAACGGTCCTAGAAATCCTATATATACCCATGCCTTTTCATTGTTGCAACACACAAATCTGATCTATTTGCTCTAAGTTGGGGCTTAGCACCTCATACCTGAGCAAGTTGGATCTAGATTTCCATTCTTGGACCCGTTGTAAGTCCTCTTTCGTTCTTTTACGCGTTTTTAGCATGAAAGTCAAATTTTGTTTGACTTTCTGCATTGACCAGTTTATGGTCAACACGAAGTTCATTGAACTTCATAACGTGAGCGTATTCATGATGGTTTTAGTATCTTATGACTATACCTACTGATTACCACTTTATCTAGGCATAGTGGCGAGTCGTAGTTCCGGCCAAAATACGTATTCTTGCGTATTTTGTAGCCAAACTACTTTTAGGTATCAAAACCGTTTGTTTT
Organism: Helianthus tuberosus; assembly: GCA_030545235.1. Taxonomy (NCBI): domain Eukaryota; kingdom Viridiplantae; phylum Streptophyta; class Magnoliopsida; order Asterales; family Asteraceae; genus Helianthus; species Helianthus tuberosus. Next base: position 140,889,527 of record CM060425.1, read on the forward strand.
GATACCAAACCTGTTTTCTAACTTTGTTAAACATGTTTTAACATGTTTAGCTTGTCACTTTATGTTTAGTGCTTATCTAGGGTCGTAAGGTAAGCGATTTAAACAATCGCTTATACTTTCGAACCCGACCCGTTTGGTCGATCATTAGGATCCGACCAAGCACATTAGGTGACCTTAGTTATATAGGGAGTAACCTTCCGAGGTTATACCTTATGGTCACTTCGTTTAGTTAGTTGTATGATAGGTAGTTTATATGCCTTAGTAAAATTACCAAAATGCCCTTTTTTACACATAAATTCATTTTAAGCATATGTAACCTAAATTTTCACATCTAAACTGATTAGGTAACATTATTAGACATGCTAAGGCATATAATACTTGTCATAGGACTAGTTAGGCGTTCCGAATGCGTTTTACGCGAACGACGCGTTAAAGTGGCATAAGCTACCTTAACGAGTCGTAATGGGTCATAAGCACTTAGGATAGGTTTCGTTTTAGAATGTAGGCTTTGTTAAACCATATTACATGAGTTCCTATACTCATTTGGTTTACAAAACCAAATTTTATCTAATCCTCCGATTTAGGTTCGTTTATTAACTTAGTTACCTATATTAGGTGCCGTTTGACTTCCGTGATCCTTCTAGCATTGCTTGGTGGTTATCTAAAGACTATTAAGCAATCTTAAGTGAGTACATAGACCCCTCTTTTACTGTTTTTCAAATGTTTTGGGGTGAAACATGTAACACCCCGAAAATATAAAACCTTAAACTGGAATTAGTAAGGTTTAAATAAACGAGAATTTACTAACTAGGAATTTTAACCTAATTAGTTATAAGTCTAGAAATAACCATAAAGTAGAGTTAAAATTAACTAAAATCAATGTTGATCAAAGTGGAGGGGTTTAAGTTGTCAAAATTGAAAACTTTAATTCTAATAAACAAATAAAACATAAACTTAATACCCCACTTTGAATCCCTGGTCGACCAGAACATCAGGGGCGACACCCACCTTCAACCAAACCTAGAATTCTACTAAAATACACAAATTGAAGGAGCAAATCTGATCCAAACGAAAATCCGAGCATAGAATCGTGATCCTCATCACAAGAGGATTACAAGGTATGTAAAATTTAAGGATTTCTCTCAACTTGAAATTTTAATGAATTGGGAAAAATCTGGAATTAGGGTTGCATGTGTATGTTATGATGATTGAGGAACAACTATAGTGTCTAAGGACAAACCCTAGATCAATAGAAGTTGAAATCATAAGAAATTTTGGGTGAATCCATAATCATCATGGTAGGTGATTAGTGGGTCATGTGTATTTGGATGAACACTAGAAAGTAGATTGTTAATCTAGTGTAAATTAGCAATCTGGAAGTGATTTCAGCAATTAGAAGCTAACATTCATGTAAATTGGTTAATTTATATGAAAATAGGGTTAAATGATAAACTAAAGATGTGATGTTTAATCATGTAAAAATCTGCTTATGAAGTGTTTGTTGAAATGCCTCTATGAAGGCTTAAAAACTGAAATTTCGAGTTTAAACGCATAATCATGATGTTCGGTGTATTATGCGAATTATGATTTGAAGAGAGTTCTAAACATGTCTTGAATTGAACTCTATAGGACAAGATACCGGAACGTCGAGTGGACAAGCCGGTGGTGACTCACGGTTGAAGGGCGTGCGCTAAGGTATGTAACTTGTTCCGTTACATTTATTATATCGGATGATTCAAATATGTAATTGAATTTTGAATAAGAGTTGTTTTGAATTAAGCATTGAAGTCGTTATATTGATTGATTTATTAAATTCGGTTGGCACCCGTTGGTAGTCGTCAAATAGGAGGATTCCTTAGACGAGCCAAACGGGTCAAATAATCAAGTAAAACATGATTTATACTCCGGAATATGATGGATTGTTCTATGTTATTGGTTAATATTTATCACATTGTTAGAAATACTAGAATTGGATGTAATGGGTTGTTAGAAAAGAAAATTACAAGATTGGTTTGAATGAGATGAACTAAACAAAACAAGACATGGATTTCCAGGACCTACCGTAAATTACGGTAATACCGTAATTTACGGTAAAGGTCAGACATGCTACGGTGAATATCTCCTGGTTTACGGTGACCAGGAATCTTCAGGGCTCACCGTAAATTACGATGATACCGTAATTTACGGTGGATCCAGAATAGTTGTTTTGTTTTTATTATTTCAAAAGTGATGTTCAACCTTGTGATTATATTATACAATAACGTCAAAACTAATTTTTTTTAATGGTTTTGATCATAGGTAAATTGGCAAATCTTACGGGTGGCGATCAAGTGATAAATGAAGAACCGAACACTACATTTCTAAGCTTCCGCCACGTTTTGAATCTTTAAAACTTTTGTGTATGGGATGTAAACATGTTTTGAACATCTTTTTAAATGTATTCAACTTAGTTATTAGTTGACTAAGTTTGATGTAAGTTATGAACTTTGATATGAAAGTCAGGTTTTGTAAACAATATTTTACTAGAAATGGTACAAACTATTATAAACATCAAGGATAAAATTTAGGGTGTTACAAACACATGTGCCTACTTGTTACTTTCATGCTTTCCATGTTTTCATATCATATACATGCTATGTTCATTAGTACACTATTAGTACATGATTTCATTATGTTTTGCTAAGTATGTTCACTTAACATGCTAGCCCATTGTTTTACATTTTGAACTTTTTGAACCATTTGTAACCATTTGATATATGTGAACCATTTGTAACCATTTGATATATGTGAACCATTTGTAACCATTTGATGTATGTGAAACATTTGTAACCATTTGATATATGTGACCCGTTTGTAACCATTTGTTATATGGGAACCATTTGTAACTGTTTGAACCGTTGGGTTAGGGAAGTGATTAGGTAACGGGGCGGGTATAATGTGTTAAAAGCATGGTGGATACGCCGCTGGTACTTCCTATATATAAGTGTTTTTAACACATTATATATCGTTGCGTTATCTAGATCACTTGGGTAAACGATTTTGAAACGATGTCACACAATGATGTTTTCTGAATAATATAAACCATACGAGTTTTGTTAACAAGTTTCTACGATATGTTTTACAATTTGATTTCATAAAACAAATGTTTTGGAGTTAAGAATCATGGCTACGAGATTTTATAAATCATATCCAACTTGATTTGAGTTGGTTAATTATGTCGCATTACTATACTTTTCAAAATAAGGTTTTTAAATAAGTATTGCAACATGTAAAACGAGCCATGAATCTAACACTCACATAAAACCTATGTACTCGCCGTCATTTTTATGCTGACGTATTTTCATATTACAAGAAACTATAAACACATTCGGCCCACTTGCATTCATAATTAAATTCGGGCAGTGCATTTGTATATTATGATATTTAGCATATGTAAATTCGGACCTTAAAGCATGAATATACATATACGGACTTCACATAGTCTTAAATTAAATCCGGACCCCTTTTGTGTTAAACTCGGAACTTATGAAACCTCTTATATTCGGACAACAAATTTGATAGATCCTGACTCTTTTGTTAACACGGACACCCCCTTTCTTTAACAACAAAACTTGGATCCATTTTAATGTTACGTACATTCGGACTATGTATAATAAACTTGGACTGGTTTCTATGTTAACCCTGACTTTGTGACTTCATAAGGTCGGACTAGTCTCATACGCACAGAATAAACACAGAACAAGCAGATTCTTCAATGTAACATTTACAATTTTCTATTCTACGATCAAAATCCTAATCCACAATAAACAACAGATGTTACCAATCATCAACACAGTTTGGCAATTCTACCATATCAATGGCATTCTAATACTCAGTAGACTTTTCCACCATTTTTGCTTGTGCTAGTGTCCCCAAAAATTCTTGGATTTCTCGTAATATGAGATTGAATACCATAAATCTTATTTTTATTTTACTTTTTATTGGTGCTGCTGGGAAATCTGCACAGATAGGATCGCATACTTGGTCACCCGATGCTATGGAGGGTCCCACTCCAGTATTCGCTTTGATTCATGAAGCTACTATGGTAACAGCTGGCGTTTTCATGATAGCAAGGTGCTCCCCTTTATTTGAATACCCACCTACGGCTTTGATTGTTATTACTTTTGCAGGAGCTATGACATCATTCCTTGCGGCAACCACTGGAATATTACAGAACGATCTAAAGAGGGTCATAGCTTATTCAACTTGCAGTCAATTATGCACTCATTCCGTTCTCCTCCCATGAAGGTATAGAGCATTGTATTTTTGTTTTTTATTTTGTTTTTATGCCTTCAGGGTCAGAAGGGAAGGTGTAGCCAGGCGAGGGAAGCCCCAAAAGGCTTCTTCGCCTGGCGGCTAACAACAGCAGGGAAAGATGCCTAGAAATTTCATCTCTCTCTCTCTCTCTCTCTGCCGGTTGTAGCCAGGGGAATGAAGTTCGAGTGATCTTCATTCTCCGGGCGGCTAACCTCTAGTGACTTTTCCTCTTTAGCCGGCTTTTAGGCATGAGGACTAGCTTTCCTCTTTTTGGGATATTTCTCACTTCTGAGCTCTAACTCCTTTACTTTCTTTCCCACCGTAGAACTCCAATTGAAAGGGGAATATCCCCTTGGTCCGCTTTCTCTATCTAGACTAGTATGATCTGGTACGATGTAGGTTGGGGGTTTTGAGTCATAGAGAGTCTGTATTTTATTGGACTTGCCGAGAAGTGTTTAGAGCAGACTAAGCTAAGGAAGAAAAAGAGGATTAGGATGCTTATCTTCCTTCCTACACTTGAGCATGGCTAACTGGGGTGCTGGTGCTTTTTCTGTGCAGAATGTGGATCTTAATACTCCTTTGTGCGCCCTTAAAGGAGTACATATAGAGTTGGCTTAATTAAGGGAAAGCAGACTCGCCTGCCACAACCCAGTTAACTATTGGAATCAGGAGCTTCCAATCCCATCCCTTCAATCACCATTACTCGATCCGAACTGGAATTGACCTGGATCCAAACTACCACACTACGTCCTGCTGCTACTTCCCTGGTCTGACTGGAACTATTACTAAATGAGATTTCTGGACCACGTTGATGGTACCAGCTTGAGTGAAGGAAGTTGGTATAGCTTATCCCTTTCCTAAAAGAAGGTTTATTTAAGTGCAGGTATGGGGCAGTTCGTCAGCAGTGGTTCGTTTAGAAAAGTCTTATTGCTTGAAAGCACACACACCATACAGTAGGAGAGTTCGAGTGTGAAAGAAATGTACTCATGCCCCTGAGATAAGGTATGCTTTTAGTACATTCTTTAATTAGAAGAGCAGGAGCAGCAAGCATGGCTTAGGCGGAAGCAGAAGTTGATGCTTGCCTTGCTGACTCTTCCATTGATTAGTGAAGTGGGCTACGGAAAGGCAGGACATTCAGGTTGATAGATTGGTTTAGTCAAGAGCCAAAGCCTGGGCCTGGAACTGGCTAGGGAATACTCCATGGATAACCGAAAGGGAGTGCTACGTTTCCCCGGTTTCGGATTGACAGTTAGGTCAGGTTCTAGGGAGGCATTGATTGCTTGCTCGTATTGGTTCCGTACCCTCTTCGCCAGATGGATCAGATGTAGGTGGCCTGGAAAAAGCAGTTCCACTCTTCTCTATCTGGTTCTTCACCAATGAGAGAAATGATAACTTCTCTTAGTGTCGGGAATCACGATCAATAGTTGTATGTAATGTTGAGGAAAGAGATTCAAATGAAAGAGTCAACGTTTAGTTGAGCGGTAGATCAAGTCAAAGTTGGCAATCCTTTATAGTATAAGTTGTTAATAGGCTCTAATAGACAACCTACCCATCTATTCTGGATAAACCGGGGTACCTTCCCTATGTGTCAGCGCCATTTTTCTCTAAGGCTTAAAGCGAATCAGTCATAGCTTGTTGCCAGCGACCCACGGCTTTCGAAAAAGGTTTGAGGTTCCCGCATGAACACTGGAAAGAAAGGCATAGATATATCAGAAATCTGGTATGGAATGATAGATCAATCTAAAAGATGAGGCATGAATGCTAGAAGGCCAGAAACCTTCACTTTCAGTCGTTTCGGTAAGTCAAGTTCTGTTAGTATAACAACTCTCCCAAAACCATTAAAATACTCCTACACGTCTTAAAATATACCCCGTATACGAAAAATAGCCTTGAAATACCTCTATATTAATAAAAAATAAATAAAACAAATAATTATAGTGCCTCACGGCCCGCGACAGATGAGGCTTAGGTGTGTCGCGGGGCGCGACAGCATAACACCAGGCCGCACCCGGTTGCGCCACGTGTCCCATCTCGTGTCAAGCCTACCCACTGATTCGACAAAGCTAGGCCCTAGCATAGGGCCCTCGCGGCCCGCGAGGGAATTCAAGGAAGGCGTCGCGGGGCACGACCAACTTCGAAAACAGCTATAAATAGAGCATCAACGACACAGTTTACATTCGTTCAAAATTCTCTTTCTCTCTCAACACATATAGCTCGAAAATTTTCGGGTATTATACCCCTAAAAAGCAAAGCTCTGCCTCGTTGTAAACCCCTGGTTACGTATTAGTTACTATACCCGATTGATCTAGGTCTCCGTAACGCATGTCAAGGCTCTGCCTGACTCAGTCGTTGGGGTTCTGTCTTGGGGGTATGGCTAATGTAAATTGGGTTATCTTACTAACATGTGTGCATTGTTTAATGCAATAGATTATAACCAGGGAGTCACAAGAAAGCAGTAGTATTATCTAAAATAGCAAAGTGAGTACATTTTCCTTTTGTAAATATTTTTGTGAGTCGAAATGTTTTACCAAAACCTCAAATGTTTTAAGATATAATTAACAGTGATTAAGTCTATGTACTCTACAATTACTTTCGGTATGTTGGGGTTTTGTATACATTACTTGTTACTACACTATGAGTAGTAGCATAACCACAAGTCAGGATTGACAGTACCGTGGGTGGTAATTAGGTAGATAAAAACATTGTAATCGCTCTCAATACCTAAATAAGAAAGAAGTTTTATTTCAATAAATTAGGGTTTATCTCTATAAACATATGTTAATGGAAACTTAGGTTTTTCCCATGTATTTATTATTTATAAAAGTGTGGTGTTTTAACTCTGATAAACTATTTCCTAACTACGGTCCTGATGTTTAAATTCCGCTGCCAAATTAATAAACACCGATACCACCAGCTCTGTGTGCTGCTCACGGTCGCCCGCCTCTCGGGGCATGGGGTTGGGGGATGCGACAGTTAGACCCTCTCTGCCCTCACTATTGAAGCTTAAATAATGAACATCTCATGTTTCACTATTTAGTGCTTAGTCCTTCTCAAAAGCCTAATTCGTTCGCCAGCTGGAAGCTAGGCAGGAGCTATTCAAAGCTTCGAGTTACCTCAGCTTGAGAGCGCTAGATAGAAGGAGTTATAATGCATTCGATCCCCTATATAGATCCTGAAGAGAAGACGAAAAGATGCATCATCTTACCATCTGTTTTCCTTTTGCATCTTCCTTGAAGGTTATAGCAGACGAAGACGAAAGACATTGATCTAGTTATCTTTTTATCTATCCTCTTGCTAAAGATAGATAAGCAACTTCTCACTACTGGCAAGAAGCCTTAAGAGAAGAAGCTCTTTCTAGTGGAAGAGGTTGGACAAGCACATCAAAGGGCCAGGTTTTTAGTAGTTCAGGGTTGCTGAGAGCCCTAGCATAGAACTGTTATCTGACTAGGAGCAGCTAAACCCCTACCTATATAGTCAAGAGGGATGGAGCCCCGAAAGAAATAAGGCTAGTCGATTTCCAAGATTTTAGTAGCTCAGGTAAGGTTCCTGGGATTGGAGTGGGTCTATTAGCACAGGGACAGACATGTTAGAAGAATCACTACGGCATCCTTAAGAGGCTCAAAGATCTTGAAAAAAGAACGAGTGAGGACGTATCCAATCTGAACCAAGCTCAAAGCTAAAACATAATAAGGAAACACACTCTTTGTCGGAACGAGGAAGAACTGTTGACGTAAAACCCGCTTTTCCGCTCTTTCCCCCTCTTCTTTGCGACAAGCTTCGGAACCTAAGTTGGAGATTGTTGTAGTTAGTCCTAAAGGGAGAACCTTTCTGCTTACCCCGCGTCCTTGTGCGGCTCAGCCCGTTCTTCGAGCCCTGCTTCCCCCTTCCCCCTCTCCCCGTTTACCGTCCAAAACAGGCCGTATAGAGTATAGCCAATTTGCAAGGCATCAGTTTTTGGTACCGGCATGCAAAGGTTCGAATCCTTTTACTCCAGATTATGAACACCCGATCGGATCTATCAAAAACGAGCTGACGACTACAGGGGAAGCGACTGACTTCAGTCCTTGAGCCCAACTTGTAGCAAGACAAAAGTTTGACTTGAGCCTACTTTGCTAAAAGAAGAGAGAGAAGGAAAGACAGACGGCAAAAAGCAATCCTTCCAACCACGGAGTTGAACACAACACTGACTTCGGCCAGTTTCTTTGATCAATCTCCTGGCCCTTGCTTAACTCCTTGTTCTGTAAACCGGTCGCTGGTTGATCTGATCGGACCCCGGACACGCGAGAGCCCAGCCCGAGAGGCATTCATTCATAAAACACAATCATTTAGACACAAACAAGTAAACACAGGGCCATTGTTTGGAGGACAAGGGTTTGCATGAAATCAAATGAACAAGAATATCAATCAATGTATAATCATAATCATTACCTTAGATTCGATGTAAGGATTGTTCTTAAAAGATTGAAAGATCAAAGATTGATGTGTGTGAACTTATGTAGCTAGGAATGATTGGAAATGATGATTAGAGAAATGATAGAAACTGCCATATGATTGATTTGAGAGGTTTTAGGGTTATTAAGGTTTCTAATTTATCCATAATACACCCCTAACTATGCAACTTTCAGATAAAGCACATAACAACATGTAATTTACAATTAAAGCATGTAGTTCACATATTTGTCATGCAACACTTAAGTTTCATATAAACCGTCGTTTATAATTATTATTCGTGTTAGTCACCAACATTCGAGAATTAACTTGCGTGTGTGATCCGGTAATTCCCCGAATTACCAAAGTAGACTCATTTAACAAACCCTAGTTAAATGCAGCGCTATGAATGTATGTCTAAGTTAACAATGGCTAGGTTAAAGTATTAACCTGAAATTGCGGGTTGTCACATCATCCCCAACTTGAAAGAAATTTTATCCTGAAATCTGATAAGCAGTCACAGAGGAGTGAAAAGATAAGTTAAGATGACTGTAGGTTTTCCTCGGGTACCACATCATCTCCAACTTGAAAGGGAATTTCATCCCGAAATTCGCTAGTCGTATCAGTGTTAGGTTCAGCAGTTTTGAATAAGTGAGGATACTTGAGCAACATCTGATCCTCGCGTTCCCACGTGAACTCTGGTCCACGCTTTGAGTTCCAATGAACTCTCACGTAAAGGAACCACAAGTGTTTCATCAGACAAACACTTCTTTAGATTAGAGACGTGAAAGACGTTGTATACATTACCAAGTTCATCAGGCAACTCAAGTCGATAAGCCACCCTACCGATCCTTTCCAAAATCTTGAACGACCCAACATAACGCGGGTTGAGCTTGCCTCGTTTCCCGAAACGAACCACACCTTTCTAGGGTGAGACTTTCAATAGAACACGATCGCCCACGGCGAATTCCAAGGGTTTCCTACACGGGGCCAGCTTATTCTCTAAAATTGATTTGCGGAGAAGCTATCACCAAATCCGTATGAGGACAGGTGACGAGAGGAACATAGCGTTCAAGACACGCATCGGGCTTTACGAGTGGATGGTAATGCCTTTTGGGTTATTAAACGCTCTAAGTACTTTCATGCGTTTGATGAATCATGTGTTTAAACCATTTATCGGCAAATGCGTGGTTGTTTACTTTGATGACATCTTAGTTTTCAGAAAAAACATGGAACAACATTTGCATCATCTTCGACAAGTTTTTACGGTTCTACGGGATCAAAAGTTATTTTCCAACAGAAAAAATGTCATTTTTTGTCCGAGGAAATTCTTTTTTTGGGGTACTTAGTGTCGGGCAATGGCATCAGAATGGATAATACGAAGGTCGAGGCGATAACAACCTGGCCGACTCTGACTTCCTTCCACGATGTACGAAGCTTTCATAGCCTTGCTTCGTTCTATCGGCGTTTTTTACGTGTGGTAAAATACACACATTTGTCCCAAGTAAATTGTATAAATTTTGTGTAGTCATAATTTGTTTTATTTAGTTTTTAGTATTAGATTATATTATTTTGTATTTTGGCAGGTCCTAGTGCAAATGGAGCCAAAAAGAATAATAAAGAAATATCCAGCTAGTTGAGTAGAGTAGACCGACAGGGACCGAATAAAAATTGCTGCCATTTTTCGTGAGTGGGCCGAGACCACTATTTCTATTTTATAAGTTAGAGGACTACATAATATAATTAAATAATAATAATAATAATATACTTTTGTCTTGATTTGGAGTTCCCTTCACGAAAGTCAAACATGAATTAATTCACATTTAAGTGGGCCCTTTAACATATTATATATGTTATTATATGGTCATAATCATTCCTAATTCAACTTGGGCCGTGAATGATAATATCTAAAACTCTAAGGAAGCCTAATTTATACATCAGACGCTGGGCCATGAATGATAATATCTAAAACTCTAAGGAAGCCTAATTTATACATCAGATGCTAATACTTAGACGCATAAGAAAAGAAAGGCAGCAGCTATATATTAATTACGAATAGAATTTGTTTAGGAGGCGGCCATATACATAGATTATTATTCATAGAAGATCAGTGGTACATCTATCTTGGGAAGGAACATCACATCAGACGTGCGTAATTCAGCGGGACAAAATTTAGAGGCTTGTTTCGCAAGGGTTCAAGGCTAGAGAATTATTGGGGTTGAAGTGGAAGCTTAGAGATCAAGAATTAAACGGGTTCTATCTATTCGGTTCTTTCTTGTTTTCTTAGTTTCTTTATTTACTTCTATAAATTCTGTTATTAAACCTTGTTTATTATTTTCGTTCTTGACTATGATTGGCTAGATATTTTAAGCTACTTAGATTGGATGATTGGTTTGTGAAGTTTTGATTTTTATGATGGAATTTAAGTTATTTATGGATTGTTTGCGAAAGTAGTCGACTCGGTTATTGTTTTGATGTATATGCATGCTTAAAAGTGTTTGAATATTGTTTGTTGCTACGTATGATTCTTGGTGACGGTCTCTATCACATAATAGATTCATACTAGGTTATAAGTTTTGGTGAGTGTCTAGTGCGTATCGAGCGTGATATGATTTTATTAATATTTTAAGTTCATTTTACGCGTTAGTCAAGTTTTAAATTTGTAAAACACGATATTGTACTAACACTAAACACACACTAGGGCACGTGCACCCATCGCGAGCGTAGTATAGTGTCGATAAGATACTGAGGTCGTCCAAGGATACAAGAGCTTTTAATACCGGTTTATTGTCAATGTCTAATCGATCTAAATTCTTTTGATAAATGTTTTGAAAGTAAATCTAAAAATTAAAAGATACATAAAATGAAAAAACAAAAGATAGAATCACTTGGATCCAACTTCTCTTTAATGTACCCTTTGATAATTTTCGCACTTTCGGACTTTTTAAGAGATTATCTTAGTTATAGTAGTAGGCCCCTCTTTTAAAGGTGACGTTACCCTCAACCCAGTGGTTTGAGTCAGCATGGATACAATCCCAAAGGGTCGGAATATTGAAAGATAATTAAATAAGTTATTAATGCGAAAAGTGGTAGGCCCCTCTTTTGAAGGTGACGTTACTCTCGGCTAAGTGGTTTGAGTCAGCAAAGATACAATCCCAAGAAGCCGGTTTAATGTTTTAATAGTAGTTTACATATGAGGGGTCGCACCCCCGCCATCCAATACCTTTGGGGCATTGAAGGAGGTCCTAGTAAGCTTGAACCAAGTCATCGCAGGATCTATACACTGAACGAGACAAGAACTTTACCAAACCACCCTTCTAACCCCCTTCCAAGTAGTTAACGCGCTTTATATAGACCGTAAAGACACGAATGACCAAATCAATGACATCATGAAGAAATGGTTAGGAAAATTCACTTTCAACATAAGAAACTAGTTATTAAAGTCATTAATACATACCCAATTAAAAAGTGCCGAAAGATTAAAAATCAAAAGTAATACAGTAAAGACTTGTCTTCACCAAGTGATATAAGAGATTAGCCAAGCATGGCCTTTGATTGACAAGAACTCTTACTATCAATCTTGGATCCCGAGACTACTACACACTCTAAAGATGAAAGATGGATGATGGATGATGGTGGTGGGTGTTGGTGTTGTAGTGGTGGTGGAGTGGTGGCAAAGTGAGAGAGAAGTGGTTTGTCAAGGGATGCCTTTGAAGTGAACCAAGCACCCCTATTTATAGTCAGAACAGTACCCTGGCCACGGCCCTGTGTCCATTGGGCACGGCCCGTGGCCAGCTCCTTCTCTTCCTTCATTAAATGTAGCTGCCAACAGAGGGCCCTACACGACCCTGTGGCTTCTGGACACGGCCCCGTGGTCAACTCTTTGCTGTACTATCAAGATTCTGCAAATCTGAGAGTTAACCATGCCCATGGTGAGTTGGGCACGACCTCATGGTGGGCATAGAAGATTCTGCTGGTCTTGTCTTTATGTGTGAGGCCTGACCACTACCCATGCCTTGTTGGGCACGGCCCAGTGGTCAGCTTCTGTTTTCTTGTTTTTGTCTTGGGAGATGTTGCCGAAGGGTCGGGCATGTCATGTTATTCCTTCTTCTTGTATTTATGTTGGTTTTTGGCTGTTTATTTGTTTCTTTTGTTCTTTTAAGCTCATTTGGTCCTGTAAATTCAAAAGGAAGAAAGAAACGCGCTTTTTCCAACATTAGTACTAAAAAGGGGTTGGTTTTATGCCTTTATTGATGTAATTTATATGTTGCATTTTGTACACATCAAATACCCCCACACTTGAATATTTGCTTGTCCTCAAGCAAAACTCTTTAAATGTGGCTTACACACCCAAATGGAATAGGTAGAGAAGAAGTTTTGTGGCTTATCTGGACTGTCGGGAATCCAAGATCTTTATTTAATTTTGTTTTTATTTTATTTACAATCCTATTCATCATGATTTATTTAGAACAACTTGTTAAGAAAAATTATTTATTTGGGTATAACATGCCTCTTTAAAATTCTATTTATTTATATACAAGTTCACATACCTCACGGGGGATCACTCAACATTCGGCCGAAGGTCTATTTTTGTGAAACACTCGATTCCGGCATGGGACTTACTTCTACCATATGCTTGCCAAGCGATCAAACCTCATCCTTTTTAACTATATACCTTTGTAAATATCAAGAGGACTTTGGAAAATGTTAGGCTTGGGCTAAGGGTAGGTGGTTTTTGGGTTAGTAGTTAACGCAATGGTGAAAAGCGTAAAAAGCGTCGGTTATCGTAAAACTTTTTATTTTTGTGACATTTATTTGTACTAAGCATACTCAAACAAGATTTTTGAGGAACTTGTTTGGCTATTGAAAAATTCTCTCTCTCTCTCTCTCTCTATATATATATATATATATTTCATGTCACAAGATAACCGAGCTTTTTTACTAAAACAAATGGGTTTGAAAGGAAAAAGGTTTTGGTGGGTAATGGGTGTCTTGTTTTATAGGTTTTTGAAACAAAAAGGTTTAGGCTCAAAGGGGTTAATCTAGGGGGATTTTAGGTAGTGAAGTAAAAAGAAGGAAAACAATGGTTTTGAAAAAAAAGTTAGTCCTAATGCCTCCATCATTTACTTACTTGGGTTTAAGTTGGTAAGGACCGGGAATGTATCGTCTTGGCAAGTTCTAGAGTCGTAAGAACCAGTATTCACACAAGAAACAAAAATGAACATTTAGTTTAAAGATGTATGCGTGTATGCTCAATAAAGGCTCAAAACTCACTTATTGTGGGAATGGGTTTATAGTGTGAACAAGTATATATAATCAAATTTTAAAAAGATTTGTCATGCCTTTTTATAATTTTCTTATTTGATTCTTTTTATCACGACGCTATCGGTTGAAAATTTGTAAAAACATAACCTTTTTAGAACTTGTTATTCCCAAATTAAACCAAGACTAAGCAAAAAAAATGAAAAATTTTGAAAAGATTTGGGGTGATTAGCGGTTCCAATACGAGTTTTGTGTAAGGCTTGTTTTTAGGACTTGCAAGATTCAAGGTTTTAGCTCCCCCCCCCCTACACTTAAATTACACATTGTCCTCAATGTGTCCAAAAATAAGTTTTTAGGTTGATTTGAATGTGTAAAAGCGTGTTAAAAACAAGTTTTTGTGTTACCGGGCACCTGGCCACGGGCCCATGTAGTCTGGGCATGGCCCCGTGATCAGAGTGCCAATAACAAAAATGAACGGAAGGCTGACCACGGAGCGTGTCCACTGGGCACGGCCCGTGGTCAGTTACCTGACCAGAAGTTTTTCTGCAAAGCTCCGGGCATAGGGCGTGTTGGGTTGGGCAAGGCCCAGTGCTGCACATGCTAGGAAGCTGAAAAAGTTGTCAGGAGGCACTGTTTACGTGCATGGGGTGCGGTTTTAACGTCCCTTTGGCAGTTTTCATCTATTCGAGTGTGATTTATTCCTGAAAAGTAAGACTAGACTAGAAAACATAAAAGTTAAACTAGATTAACACTAAGGATAGTTCCGTGGAATGCCTCCGTGGTGCGCCACGTTTATAAGGGTCCTTGGCTAGACCCAAAGCTCGTCATATGTTACCCGAGTGGGATGTCTCGCATCCCGTGTTGCACCGACGGAGAGCATCATCCAAGCTTGATTCTATGACATCCATGTAGTTGACCGGGTCGTCCTCTACTCTTTTTCCAACCCCGAATTTCATCTCCTTGTCTCCAATCCTCAATGTTAACTTCCCGTCACTCATATATACCATGGCACGTGCGGCGGTGAGGAATGGTCTTCCTAGAATGAGGGGAACTTCGGTGTCTTCTTCCATGTCGAGTATGACAAAGTCGGCCGGAAAGACAAATTCTCCGACATTTACCAATAGATTCTCGGTGACATCTTGTGGGTATTTGACAGACCTATCAGCGAGTTATATGCTCATTTTTGTAGGGCTCGGTTTTCCTAGTCTGAGTCGGTCAAACATTGACACGGGCATAAGATTGATGCTAGCCCCAAGGTCAGCTAGTGCATTTCGTATGGGTGATCCCCCGATGGAGCATGGGATGGTAAAGCTTCTGGGGCCGATTTTCTTTTGTGGGAGTTTGTTGAGGAGTACGGCTGAGCATTCTTCACTTAGATTGACCAATTGCAAAGTTTTAATCTTTCTTTTGTGGGTGAGGAAGTCTCTCATGAATTTTGAGTATTTTGGCATTTGAGTGAGGACTTCTACAAATGGGAGATTGATATGCAATTGCTTTAGTAAGCTTATGAATTTTGTGAATTGCTCATCGGTCTTTTGGTGAAGTAACTGACCGGGGTAGGGTACCAAGGGGTTTTTGGTCGGTTCGAAATTTTGTGGGATAGTTGTTTCTTGGTTGGTTGAGGGTGAGTTTGTGGTTTGGTCGGGTGGATTGTTGTTGGTTGGGGGTAGTGGTGTTTCCTTGGGACCTACTTTCCGGTTTCTTAATGTTATGAGGTGTACTTGCGCCTTTGGATTGGTTTCGGTATTGCTAGGTAATGTGCCTTGTGGTCTCTTAGAGAAACTTTGGGCTAGTTGGCTTATTTGTTTTTCAATGTTCTGAAGACTAGCTCGTTGTTTTTTAATGTCGGACTCCGTTTGTAGTGTAGGATCAATGAATCGTCAAACGAGTCAATCAGAGTCAGATCTAGTTTCTAGAAAGACGGAATCAGACTAGAAACCTTGCATCAGTGTTAGAACAGGAGTAGAAGAGTAGAAAGTCACTTTAAACATGTTCTTCATTGATTATAAACGTTTTCGTACAGAGAGAATCGGATAGCACTTCATTACAGAATTCTCCAGAATCACACAAATGAAGAACACAACTAACCTATTTATAGGTTTCCCAGATCGCACGAGTTTACACATCCACTTCGCACGAACTGGCAACTTCAGTTCGTGCGACCTGACCTTCACATGTCAGTTCGTGCGAACTGGCCTAAAACATATATAAAACTTAACTTTTAAACCTTTTACATATAACTGACATGACATAGACTGATGACGTAGGCGATAGACATTATGCATCAACAAACTCCCCCTTGGATATTGCCGCAGTCTTCAGTCATCCAGTCTTCAAAACTTTCTTCTTAAAGACTTGAAAAATTCTTATCTTTGCTTTCAGAGACTCTTTCTTCGGGCTCCCCTTTTTGTTAAGCTTCCGTGCTTTTGGGATCGACACCTTGCTTTCCGGTTACAAGCTCCCCCTTGCGATAAGCTCGTCTTCAGACTCCCCCTTAGACTTGGCTATCGGGATCGTAATCTGGAACTTTCATCTGCAAATCTCAAACATTTATGAGAAAAATCATTTTGAATGTCCAGGATTGATGACCTGGCTCTTTCAACATATGCTAAAATATTTTTACAGTGAAAGCATTTTTAGTTATCCAGGATTACTTGATTCTCTCCCCCTATCAAAATACTATAAAGATTTGACGATATTAAGAATCCAACAACTAAATCTAGCTCTTTACAATCAGATTTTACCAATTTGAACATCCATATCCCTCACAGTCAATCATCCAAGTCCAACTTAATGACCTTGGAGACTTCACAAACTGTTTTTGATTTTTGAAGTTTTTAACATTTTATTATTTTTTTTACCAACACACTCAGTTAACCAAGTCCAAGTTAATGACCCTGGTCAACTATTTATCCTGCAAAATCCAAATTAATGACCTTGGCTGACCAAATTATGATCTCGCTGACAATTTTGAAACATTTTAAGTTCAAATTAATGAACTTTTATACATTTTGAGCAATTACCAATACTTTTCTTCAAAGTTTTCTTATCCAACCCAAATGATCCAACTTGTTTAGCACTGTTGGACTTTGATCTTCAGATCCCCAATGTCCGTTGTCGAAAATAAGATGAAATGACAAATCTTTTTGGATTTTTCAACATTTTGGCTAAACAAACAGAACATCTTTTGGAATTGAAGAAACTGGAAACTGTACAAACATATTTATAGACAATTTTTTGTGAGTTTGTGTAAGAGGATCATATCAGTTTTTGAGACGTATCACTAACACCGTTGATCTTGATTTAACTTTAAGCTTTAAACAAATTCACTTCTGATTGTCAGTATTGTTGTCCACTTAAACTTCTACACAAGCTTCAATTGATTCAAGATACGAATTAGTGTTTTAAGAACTGAACTTATTCGTGTGTACCACCTCAGAATATACTCCCGTATCCAGACTTCTATATTCAGTCTTACAGGTGAGTGCACACTAATGATATCTGTAAGGGGTAAATGAGAGTCCATGAGAGCTCAGGCTAGAATTTCCGTTCAATCAGAGAGATGATGGCTCGACTTTAGGTGGGTCCCCCTTGGGGATCTTCTTTTCAACAGCACATGATTAGTATTTTTCAATGTTTCATCATTTTTTATGTTGAGGGTGAGCTTCTAAGAATAAAGCAGTGCAAAGTATTATACGAGGACTAGGCTATTGCTCCCGCAAAATCAGAAGTCCTGGTATAATACCCCAGATATCATCACGTACAAAGACCTAGTATGTCAGAAATAGTAAGCCTTTCAAACAAGATTTCGGGGGTTACCCATATATCCGAGAGATGTTCCCCACGAGATAAGCAAGTTATTTGTTATGTTTATATCTCGAACTCAATCTACTAATTGTGTGAAGCCTACTGGCACATCATTAGTGAGACTCGTTTAAAAACATTTTGACTTTCCATTTCTTTAGCATGTTGTGATAGTCCACTGATGTACTATCATTTCCTCTTTTTACACAAAACTCATTTTTGATTTTACAATGTTTTTGTATTTATGAAATTTTATCACGTTTTTGTATTTTCTATAAACTTTCTCCCCCTAAAATCAAAAACATATTTTTGTGTTTTTGGTTTTATCAAAAGCAGTAAAGAAACTGTACAGAAAACATGACAACTAGACGCAGATCACTTCTGATCGCCGTCCGCCTCGGCCACACACTCTACCACCCTCCCAGAAAACAAATTCTTTAACCTATTCAATTTTAAAAGATAGTTAAATCTTGTTTTATCAAAGGGTTTAGTGTAAAAATCAGCTCTCTAATCATCGGTGTTAATATAATCAATTCGAATCAATTTTTTCTCGTAGCAATCACGAATAAAATGATGTCGAATTTCAATATGTTTTGTTTTAGAGTGTTGAACCGGATTTTTAGTGATATTAATGGCTGCCTCGTTGTCCACAAAAATTGGTATGTCTAAGAATTGCAAACCATAGTCCCTCATTTGCTGTTGAATCCAGAGAATCTGGGAACAACAACTGGAAGCCGAAACGTATTCAGCCTCAAAAGTCGAGAGAGCGACTGTGGTCTGTTTCTTACACTGCCAAGTGATTAGCCGAGTTCCAAAGAACTGGCAACCAGCAGTTGTGGACTTAGCATTCAACTTACAGGACCCGAAGTCAGAGTCAGAATATCCAGTTAGAGAGAAGTCACCGGATCGGGGATACCATAAGCCGGTGCTTGGGCAACCTTTGAGATACCGTAAGATCCTCTTCACTATTATCATGTGTGATGCTCTGGGACTTGACTGGTACCGGGCAAAGAGGCAGGTTGCATACATGATATCCGGTCGTGATGCTGTCAGATACATTAGCGATCCTATGATTGACCGATAAAGCGTTTGATGTGTTCAAATACTAACATATGAATTTCATCAAATAAGGCATAAAACTAACCCCTTTTTAGTACTAATGTTGGAAAAAGTGTGCTTTTGTCTTCCTTTTGTATTTTCAGGATTAAATGAGCTCAAATTAACAAAAGAAGCAAAAAGACATCAAAATCTAACATAAATACGAGAAAAAGGTCAAGACGTGACATGCCCGACCCCACAACAGCATCTTCCCAAGCAAAACAAGAGATCAGAGGCCTGAACACGCCCCGTGCTCAGCCAGCACGGGGGCGTGCCCAAGTGTCAGCAGAAAAGACAAAGTGGTAGAAGCTTCTATTGCCCACCACGGGGCCGTGCTCAGCGGACACGGGCCGTGGTCAACTATAAGATTCGCACAATCCAGGCAAATCTTCATAGTACAAAGATTCTTCTGCACACGGGGTCGTGCTCAGCGGACACGGGGGCGTGGTCAACCAATAAGACAAAGCTGCATTTAATGAAGAAAGAGAGGATGTGGACACGGGGCCGTGCCCACTGGACACGGGGCCGTGTCCGAGCTTCTGTTCAGCCTATAAATAGAAGTGCTTGGCTCAAGCTCAAACCATCCCTTGGCACACCACCTCTCTCACACTTCACCCACCACCCACCACCACCGTAACACCATCATCCACCACCATCATCCATTGTCCATCGTAGAGTGTGTGAGTCGTCTCGGGATCCAAGATTGATCGTAAGAGTTCTTGACAATCAAGGCCATGTTTGCCTAAGTCTCTTACATCACTTGGTGAAGACAAAGTGTCTAGTGTAATACTTTTTATTTCTAATCTTTTGCACTTTTTATTTGGTTTTTTATTAATGACTTTAATAACTAGTTGCTTATGTTGAAGGTGATCTTTCCTTATCGTTTGTCCGTGGTGTCTTGAAATTATTTTACTGTCTATATAAAATAAAAGATTTTCACCATTCATATCTCCACGGTCTATATGGAGGTATGTTGGCTACCTGGTCGGGGGTTAAGGGAACGGTTTGGTAAAGGTCTTGCCATTGTTCAGCGTTTAGAGGTCCTGCAATGGACCTGGGTCAAATTTAGTAGGACCTCCTTCAATACTTAATGGTATTGGATGGCGGGGGTCCAAACTCTTTGACCCCCTCATAAGTTAACTACTATTAATACTATAACCCGGCTATTTAGGACTGTATCCCTGCTGACTCAGACTACTTAGTCGAGGGTATCCTTGCTTAGTCGAGGGGCCTACCATAATATTGCATTAATAACTTAATTAATTATCTTCCAATAATCCACCCTTTTAGGATTGTATCCTTGCTGACTCAAACTACTGGGGTGAGGGTAACGTCACCTTCAAAAGAGGGGCCTACTACAATAACTAAGATAATCTCTTAATTATGTGCAAAAGTCCGGAAATAATCAAAGGTTACACTAGATACGAGTCGGAACCAAGTGATTCATCTTGTCTATCTGTTTTTCTTTTTATTTTTATTTTCAGCATTTTAGTTAGTTTTTATTTTTCTTAGTTTAAAAACCTTTTTTCTAAACTTTTTATTTTGATTAGACGTTGAGGATAAACCGGTACTAAAAGCTCTTGTGTCCTTGGACGACCTCGGTATCTTACCAACACTATACTACGCTCACGATGGGTGCACTTGCCCATATGTGTGTCTAGTGTTAGTAAATATCGTGTTTTATAAATTTAAAACTTGACTAAAAAAGTGTTAAAGGGGCTTAAAATATACACCTAATATATATAACACTTGACCGCACATCAGCGTTTCATCCACTTTCTCACCACTTTCATCTGGACATATGCCATGATTCAAAGCCAGGGGGTTGATATGGGAGATGATTTGGACATATTGAATTTGTCCAACACATCATTCACATACATGGTCTGGTGTATGAAGATTCCATCGGGCAGTTGCTCAACTTGAAGCCCGAGAAAGAACTTCATCTCCCCCATTGAACTCATTTCAAACTTCTGCTTCATGACCTTCTCAAACTCTTTTCACAACTCATCGTTCGTTGATCCAAAAATTATATCATCAACATATATTTGCACGATCGATAGATGTCCTGCAACCTCTTTAGTGAACAGGGTACTATCGACAGTCCCTCTGGTGAACCCGTTGGTCAGCAGATGCTGGGAAAGCATCTCGTACCAGGCTCTCGGGGCCTGGTGTAATCCGTATAACGCCTTGTTGAGTAGATACACCTTGTCCTTGTGTACAGGATCGGTAAAACCCGGTGGTTGACCGACATACACTTCTTCTTTAATCTTTCCGTAGAGGAATGCAGATTTGACATCCAGTTGGTAGACCTTGAACCCCTTCCATGACGCGAATGCCAAGAAGATTCTGATTGCCTCAAGTCGAGCAACGGGAGCATATACTTCAGTAAAATCAATCCCTTCTTGCTGACTAAATCCTTGGACTACCAACCGTGCTTTGTTCCTTACTATAACCCCTATATCGTCTTTCTCACATTTGAAGACCCACTTGGTCTTGATCAACTTCTGAATTTCCGGGAGATCAACCAACCTCTACACTCCAAGCTTTTCAAATTGTTATAACTCTTCTTGCATTGCATTTACCCAACTCTCTTCGGTTAATGCTTCTTTGTACGTTTTCGGTTCTACCTGCGAGATAAAACATTTTAATGAGAAGTCTACTTGTAAAGGTGCTACAGAAGAGTAAAAACATGTAAGTCCTTTGTTTATTTGTTCGCGGGTTTTCACGCCGCTTTGAAGGTCAGCAATGATTTGCTCTGACGGATGGTAAGATAATGTTCTTGGCATGACTGTATCCGGTACGCTCACTTCTGATTGCAAATTTGTTATATTCTGATCACCCGTGTGATCAATATCATTTGAAGTCGCAATATTTGGTTCCTCGTCAAAAATCGGATCGGTTTCCGATTCTGAGTCGTTAGATTGGTCAAATATTGGAGCTGTTTCTTCTGGGGGTACATGTACAGTTCCACTAGGACCAGCCTCATGATCATTTGAACCCACGCTGGGTGAGGAAACTACCAACGGTCTCGGCACTTGTTCTTGTGAAAGAGACTGCTGTTGTTGGTATAAGAACGCCAGTTCCTCCTCATTTGGCTCTGTCGGTAAATGGAATGACTCCCAGAGATTGTCGTAGTCAAATAGCAACCTGTTTCCGGGAAGTTGATTCGGAGCGGTAAACCGTTGACAGTCAACATGTTGAACTTGTATGATCTTCCCCAAACTCGGAACAAAAACTCTCTTCAACGGACTAGCATATCCTACAAAAAAACCTTCATTAGCTTTCGCACCAAATTTACCGTCTGGATCAATGAATGTGCATGGTGATCCGAATGGTTCTAAATATTTCAGATTCGGTTTGTAAAGATGAAGTAATTCAAAACAAGTTTTCTTGTACTTCTTCACCGTAAGAACCCGATTGAGTGTGTAACATGCCGTGGCAACTGCTTCACTCCAAAAATATACCGGTAATTTCGAATCTGCTAACATGGTACGAGCCGTTTCGATCAACGTACGATTTTTTCGTTCTGTGACACCGTTTTGTTGAGGAGTATACGGTGCGCTGAATTCATGAAGAATGCCCTTATCGTTGCAGAATTCGAGCATACGGTTGTTCTTGAATTCCATGCCATTGTCGCTTCGAATACGTCTAATCGGCAGTTTGTAAACATTCTCCATCTTTTTGAATAACTTCATCAAAGAATCAAATGTTTCCTCTTTTCTCTCTAGAAACAACACCCAGGAGAATCTTGTAAAGTCGTCAGTAACAACTAAACAATATAGATCTCCACTTATGCTTTTCACATTTACCGGTCCGAAAAGATCCATATGGAGTCTTTCGAGCGGTAATCTGATGGAGTTCAAAAGCTTTTTCGGATGCGATTTCTGCGTCTGCTTCCCTTTCTTACATTCAATACAGTCATCGTTAAGATGGAAACTTTTCAAATTAACACCTTCAACAAGATCATTATGAACTAAAAAGTTCATTTTTCTCAAGTGAATATGACCCATTTTACGATGCCACATGATGGATTCTTTTTCAGTCGCCTTCGTCTTACTCACAAAGAATTGTGCCTTTTTATCTGTCGTTGTTGCAACGCTCATGTCTAGTACATAAAGATCGTTTTCACGAGGAGCGCGCATCAACACCATTTCTTCGGGTATTTTAAACCCTGGTTTAAGAATCAGACATTCATCTTTTGTAAAATGAACCGTGAATGACTTATCACAAATCTGAGAAATGCTCAACAGATTATTTTCTAACTCAGCAATGTAGTTCACTTTATCGAATGTTACGACCCCGTTAGTAAGTATTCCTTCTTCAACAATTCTTCCTCCTTGAGTTCTAGCAAACCCGACATAACCTCCATTGATTGACTTGACGTCGTATAGCAGTGCTAACATCCCTGTCATGTGCCGTGAGGCACCGCTATCCATTATCCATTTAGAAATTATAGACCTTGGAAGCCCCTACACACATCAAAAGACATTTACTTAAACAATGATACCAAGATTTTTCAATATTAGGTACACTACCAAAGACAATATCATGAGTTACTATGTCAACTTTTGGAATGTTAAAAACAACATTTGGAACATCAAATTCTGGTTTTGATTTTAGAGCTCCTTCCTTGATAGGTGGGAATTCTTCAATCAACTTATCTAACTCAAACTCAATTTTCTCATCAGTGGTTGCAAAGATTTTCGATTCAGTTTTTAAAACTTCTTCCATTTTCTTTTCCTCAAAACAATGTTTAGGTTTCTTCACCCATGATTGACTTTGGGAAGTCTTTGTTTTAGAATAAATCTTTGAAGTCTTTTGTGATTTTGAAGATTCGCCAATTTCAAAAGTTGATTTTGATTTGTCCTCTGACTTCAATGATTCACCGCGTTTAAGAATACGCACATGGGATACCATAGGTGATTTTCCCTTAACATCATTTGAAATTTTTTATTTTGGTTTATGGAAAACTGGTTTTATTATCTTTTTGACACATTGTTTGGCAATGTGACCTATTTCATTGCATCGATAACAGATTCTTTTGTCATATTCAACAAAAGTGGATCTGTTGGCCTCGTCTCTTATCTTTTTGGCTGCAATAAAATCGTCAACTGCTTGCTTACTAAAGATATAATCCTTTTCGACTTCTGTATTATTACCAGCCACAAACACTTCACTCAATTGTTCTTTTGGCTTAACTTCTTTCTTAGCCATTTTCTTCTCAAAACCAACACCTTTCTTTTTGTAATTATTACCATGTCTCTTGTTATTACCATTGTTACCGACCCATTCATTTTTCTTTCCCGGGTTGTTTGTCGGTTTTTTAACAAAAGATTTTTTCAGTTTTGATAGAAACAAATTGTTGTTAACTTCTGAGATATCAATTTCCACGAGTTTAAAAACTTTTTCAACCCTTTCCAGGTTCGCATTCTGAATCGGGTACTCAAAATCAGTATACAGTTTGTCAGTTCCGGTCATCGTGTAAACCACCATGATCGAATCGTCATCTAAAACTTTATTTGACTTTGGAATAAACTTATCAAGAAAGTTTTCGTCATCTTCAGAATCTGAACTGGAATTCTCAAAATGAGTTTTAACCGTTTTGAAATCAGTGTTATCACTCTCTTCATCCAACACTTGGTCTACAACTGTTTTAACCAGTTGTGACTCGTTGTCGGTGTCAGACGGAGAGAATGTAACATCTATGTTTTCTGGTAACTCATTCTCTTCTATTCTCAGTTTGAGATTCAATGCCTCCTCCACCTCTTCTGGATATTTTTTAGTATAATGATTCCACATTGGGGGTGGAACATTTTTGAAAGCTGGTTTAACTTCAGTTTGTTGAGGAACAATCTGATCAATCACATATGAAGATGAAAGATAACTGATCAACTTTTTGTCGACTCTTTCTGTCTCAATGTGCATCAGTTCAAGTTCCTTCTTTAGAGATGCTATTGTGTCCAGATGGATGTTAATCGACATTTGCTTATCCATGACCGTAGCTTTGAGCAAATTAGCAATTTTATCATTTTCCTTACTCTCGGTGTGAATCATTTTAATTCATCGTGACAGAGTATCATAAGCTTCTTTAACATCATAAAAATCAAATTTTAATTTGTCGTTAAACTTTTTCAACTCTTGAAACTATTTGTCTTTTTCAAGACAATCCATGCATGGTTTCAAACAGTTTTCGCATGGCTTTTCAAGAATTGGATCAACCTTTTCAAAAACATTTTCTTGTTTATCATTTTTACTTTCCGTTTTACCAAACTCTCCTGACTCAGACTCAGATTTTTCTTCGGATTCAGAATTCACATTTTCTGACTTGTCATCGGACTCGGACTTCTCTCCTGACTCATACATATCACATGTCTCGATAATTGTCTCCTTTTCAACAGACACTGACTCTTGAGTTGCATCTTTGGTCTCATTGTTATCAGATGGTGTTTTAGTTTGTTCTACCTCTTGCAGCTTGACCATAAGAGCTTTATCTGCTATTTCTTTCATAGTCTCTTTATTCATTTCCTTTGAGACATCAATGATCTCTTGAACCGGAGTTTGTTCAACTTCGTACTGTGGGCAAAAACCCGTAGTCGGTTCACTAAAGAAACCTGCAAAAGAATCAAACACATTAGCTGGCATTATAGATTTAAATGCATTAGTAATAACCTCCTGTTCAGACTGATAATAGTAGACCGCTCCTGCTGCTGCCTCTTCTAGATCTGCAAAACTTTCTTCATTCATCACTTCACTGACTTCTTCAATTTCAGGAACACATTCCTCGATTTCCGGTTCCGGCTCTTCAGTAATTTCAGCCATCATTGCAAGACCACCTCCTGGAACGTACTTGTCCCAATTGAAACCTTCTGGAATCTTTTCGTCATTTTGATTCACTAAAAGAGCTTTTTCTGTTTGTTTGGATTGACTGTTCTCGATTTGAGGTCGTTGATTGAATGGTTGTTGACTGTTTTTATGATAGATGGCCTGTCGGCAATAATCGTTGGCGAATGGATTCTGGTGGTTATTAACTTCTCTATTCAGACATTCGTGTTTGAAGTGCCCCTTCTCTTTACACTTGAAGCAAGTCACCCTCGATTTGTCGAATCCAAGTTTAGGATCAGGACCTGCGAGACTACTTCTTCCGGTAATTTCCATGAACCTCTGAGCTCTTCTCACAATGCTCGCTATACCCCATTTTATGTCGATGAGTTCTAGTTCCTCCTGATCAATTTGATCGTAATCTTCTTTAGTCATGTCTGGATTACCAATTCGTCCTGCTACTAGACTCTCGTAATACTCAAGTACAGAAGCTAGAAGTGATATATGCTGCTTTGCTGCTGTCTCGGTAAACTCTTGACCGTTTTTTATATTAACAGCAATATTGCACAGTATCCCATGACTACAACTCTGATTGTTCGAACCTGAAGAACTTTGAGAAGAAACCTGTTCTTGAAAACTCTGAACCTTAGGATTCGGTTCGTAACTAGGAAACGGTGAAACGTTGTTGTTAGGCATGTTTTGAGGTACTCCCGATGAAGAATCTGCACTGAATGCCGTTTGAATCTTTGGACTCGGAGTAGATGTGGCAGATGAGTTTCCTTTGTAATAAAGCTGAACATCTTGCTGTACATTTGTAGATTTCATTTTCCTCATCTTCCGAAGTTCAAGCTCATGAGCTTCAATTCTCTCAATAAACGTACTAAAATTGAAACCCACGTATTCCAAATTGTTCTTCAAAACCAATAAGAATGTACCCCACTCTTCTTGCGGTAATGCGTCAGCCAACTTATCAACCCACTCTTCGTCTGATTTATCTATACTCAAACGTTTCATCTCCACTACCAAGTGACAGTACCTCTCAATCAACTCTTTCGTTGATTCTCCTCTGATAGCAGTAAATATGTCGAATTCTTTTTTCAGTAGCGCCTTTTTGCTTTTAATCATTGAAGCACTCCCAAGAAATTTGATTTTAAGAGCGTTCCAAATAGATTGTGCGTCACCCTTATGCTGTAACAGTACCAAAATGTCTTCCTTAATTGCCTGTTGCAATATACTGACCATCTTCTTCTCGGCTTTAAAGCTTTCTTGTTCAGCCGGAGTTAACGCGTTAAGTGTTTTCGGAAGACCAGCATCATTCGTAGGAACTACATATTTCGTTTCAACTTTCAGCCAGCACTCGAGGTGATTCGCCTGAACCCACGTGCGAAATCTATCCTGCCACCCTGAATAATCTTCAATGTTGAGCAGTTTTGGTGGTTTTTGCATGGTTCCTAGCTCGTTCTCCATATTCACATTTTGAGCTATACTTGCTGGAGTTTGAACAGTCATACCTCCTCTGAAAAACGCATTGTAAAACTCTTGATTATCCATTTTATACTTTGAAAAATGTTTCAAAAAATTTCTAAGTTTTGAAAAATTATACTTTCAAGCGACCTGACTTCCAAACGATTTGGACTTTCAGACGACCTGGATCTCAAACGAACTGGACTGTTTTCAAATGATCTGGACTGCCAAACCGTGCGAAGTGACAAATAGTTGTTTAAAAAAATTTCAGTTCGTGCGAGCTGATGAACTCACACGATCTGGACACTCAAGTCGTGCGAACTGGTCAGACGGTGTGAGAATTTCACATGATCTAGTCCAATTCTTGCGAACTGGACACAATTTTCAAATGGTTTGAAAAAAATTCAAACGACCTGGTTCATTTCACACGATCTGAGCATCATTTTCACATGATTTGAACATTTTTCACATTTTGGATCAGTTTTAGTTCGATTTATGGTATGAAACTTTGTATGATTGTTCAAAATGATGTTTCACCCAAAATGATGTTTTACACACAATATCTAAAATTCAGTCCATTTTGTCCGTGAATTCGTCTGAAAATCCAAGAAAGAGTAGAAGTTTATGGTTCTAAACCGTTCAAAACACTGATATCAACAGATCTGGCTCATCCTGAGCTCTGATACCACTTGTAAGATCAATGAATCATCCAAACGAGTCAATCAGAGTCAGATCTAGTTTCTAGAAAGGCGGAATCAGACTAGAAACCTTGCATCAGTGTTAGAACAGGAGTAGAAGAGTAGAAAGTCACTTTAAACATGTTCTTCATTGATTATAAACGTTTTCGTACAGAGAGAATCAGACAGCACTTCGTTACAGAATTCTCCAGAATCACACAAATGAAGAACACAACTAACCTATTTATAGGTTTCCCAGATCGCATGAGTTAACACATCCACTTCGCACGAACTGGAAACTTCAGTTCGTGCGACCTGGCCTTCACATGTCAGTTCGTGCGAACTGGCCTAAAACACATATAAAACTTAACTTTTAAGCCTTTTACATATAACTGACACGACATAGACTGATGACGTAGGTGATATACATTATGCATCAACATGTAGGAATCGATCCGAGTACCTTTTGTCGGTTTCTGAGATGAGGCGTGTGATGAGGTCTTCAAGCCTCTCCCGACCCCCTTGTTGTTGAGTGAAATTTTGTGACTCATTTCTTGGTTGTTGTTGAAAGTTTGTTCATTGATTTTGATTTTGTTGGTTACTACTATTCCCGGGCTCCCTCCAACCAAGGTTAGGGTGGTTACGACAACCTTGGTTGTAGGTACCCGTTAGGGGACCTGATGGTCTAGGTCGATTATCACTGTAGTTTACCACTTCCGTTTGGTTTTCCATTTCTTTCATATAACTCCAATTTTCATGCGGCCCACCACACCCTTCACAAGCCATAACCGAGGCCGTTTTTGTCATTTCTAATTTTTTTTATTTTTGAGGATAGGGCTTCGATTTGGGCTTGTAAGGAGGTGTCCTCATCTACTTTATGGGTGCCCAGGGCAATAGACTTTGAGCCTCGTGGGGTGTGCCATTGAAAATTGTTTTAAGCAATTTGCTCAATTTGATTATAGATTCATTTGGGCGTCTATTACCAAGAAGTCCCCCGGAGCTTGAGTCAAATGTTTGTCTCATGTGTGGCAATAATCCATTATAGAAAGTGGATACTTGTTGCCACACTGCGAGACCATGATGAGGGCATTTCCTCAATAGCTCCTTGAATCTTTCCCAAGTTTCATATAAGGATTCCCCGTCCTCTTGTGAATATGTACTTATTTCAGTCATTAATTTAGCGGTTTTAGAGGGCAAGAAATACTTATATAGAAAATTTTGGGCAAGTTCATCCCAAGTGTTTACCGATCCACTTGGAAAGGTTTTGAGCCAAGCCTTGGCTTGGTCTTTTAGTGAAAATGGGAACATTCGGAGGCGGATGGTGTCGTTTGATGCTCCGTTGATCCTAAAAGTGTCACATATCTCCAAAAAGTTGGGAATATGTAAATGGGGATCTTCATCGGGTAGTCCATGGAAGGTTGCGGAATTTTGGAGCATTTGGATCAAATGCGGCCGAAGTTCAAAGTTGTTGGCATTGACATTCGGTGCATTGCTGGCAGCTCCGAGGTTACCGACCGTGGCTGCAGGTAATCCATGAGGGTACGTTGATCCGCCATCGGGATTCCATCCCCCGAAGCCTTCTCTTAATTCTTGGCTTTTAGTCTTTTTCTTAGAAAGCATTCGGGTTCATCTAGAGGTTCTTTTATGTCTTTATCGGAACTGGAGCTCATGCACTACGTAGAGATTTTAGGCCCTGTAATTGAGTTCTAAGTCATGCGATCAAAACAAAAAGAAATGTTGGTCAGATCTTTTACCACGGCCCCGTGGTCAATGGCCACGGCCCGTGGTCGTGTTATAGTTGTTGTTTTCTAGATCCCAGTTACTGGGGAGATCAGCATGGCCCCGTGGTGCACCTCCACGGCCTGTGGTCACTCTTCTGTAACTCAGAAAACAAAAACTCCCAGAAAGGATGATGGACACGGCCCCGTGTCTGACCGGGCATGGCCTGTGCTGAGTTCTGCAGATATTTATAAAAATTGGAAAAAAAAATCCTAAAAAAAAGAAAAAAATGCTAAAAAGAATTAGGTCGTTGATTTTAAACTTTCTTAAAATCCTTGTGTCCCCGGCAACGGCGCCAAAAACTTGGTGCATGTCGAGTGTGATATGATTTTATTAATTTTTAAGTTCATTTTATGCATTAGTCAAGTTTTAAATTTATAAAACACGATATTGTACTAACACTAAACACACACTAGGGTAAGTGCACCTATCGCAAGCGTAGTATAGTGTTGGTAAGATACCGAGGTCGTCTATGGACACAAGAGCTTTTAATACCGGTTTATTGTCAACGTCTAATCGATCTAAATTTTTTTGATAAAAGTTTTGAAAGTAAATCTAAAAATTAAAAGATAAATAAAATGAAAAAACAAATAGACAAGATAGAATCACTTGGATCCAACTCCTCTTTAATGTACCCTTTGATGATTGTCGCACTTTTGAACTTTTTAAGAGATTATCTTAGTTATAGTAGTAGGCCCCTCTTTTGAAGGTGACGTTACCCTCAACCCAGTGGTTTGAGTTAGCAAGGATACAATCCCAAAAGGTCGGAATATTGAACGATAATTAAATAAGTTATTAATGTGAAAAGTGGTAGGCCCCTCTTTTGAAAGTGACGTTACCCTCGGCTAAGTGGTTTGAGTCAGCAAGGATACAATCCCAAGAAGCCGGTTTAATGTTTTAATTGTAGTTTACATATGAGGGGTTCAAGCTATTCGCACCCCCGCCATCCAATACCTTTGGGGCATTGAAGGAGGTCCTAGTAAGCTTGAACCAAGTCCTCGCAGGATCTATGCAATGAACGAGACAAGAACTTTACCAAACCACCCTTCTAACCCCCTTCCAAGTAGTTGACCGTAAAGACACGGATGAGCAAATCAATGACATCATGAAGAAATGGTTAGGAAAATTCACTTTCAACATAAGAAACTAGTTATTAAAGTCATTAATACATACCCAATTAAAAAGTACCGAAAGATTAAAAATCAAAAGTAATACATTAAAGACTTGTCTTCACCAAGTGATGTAAGAGATTAGCCAAGCAAGGCCTTTGATTGCCAAGAAATCTTACTATCAATCTTGGATCCCGAGACTACTACACACTCTAAAGATGAAAGATGGATGATGGTGGTGGGTGTTGGTGTTGGTGTTGTAGTGGTGGTGGAGTGGTGGCAAAGTGAGAGAGAAGTGGTTTGCCAAGGAATGCCTTTGAAGTGAACCAAGCACCCCTATTTATAGTCAGAACAGTACCCCGGCCACGGCCCCGTGTCCATTGGGCAAGGCCCGTGGCCACCTCCCTCTCTTCCTTCATTAATTGCAGCTGTCAATAGAGGGCCCCACACGACCACGTGGCTTCTGGACATGGCCAACTCTTCGCTGTACTATCAAGATTCTACAAATCTGAGAGTTGACCACGCCCCATGGTGAGTTGGGCACGACCCCGTGGTGGGCGTAGAAGCTTCTTCTGGTCTTGTCTTTATGTGTGAGGTCTGACCACGGCCATGCCTGGCTGGGCACGGCCCCGTGGTCAGCTTTTGTTTTCTTGTTTTTGTCTTGGGAGATGTTGTCGAGGGGTCGGGCATGTTCGTCACCTCTAATATAAATCTCATTTAAGTCGCGTCTTAGTTGTTTAATTTAATTAGTTTATTTAATCGCAATTTTAGGAAATTTAGAAAACCCCCCTCAAACATAAAAACAGTTAGAGTCTATGTGAGTGTCAGTCTAGATAGAGTAGTTAACGTAGTTAAATAGAGTCTCGTGGGTTTGATACTTGGACTTACTTAGGCTATACTGCATTGACCGGTACACTTGCCGGTTGTGTAGTCTAGATTAGAGAATCTTAGTTTTATAAATTCAAAATTTAGGTGTCTAATTTAGGGTTAATTTAGTTTATATTTATTTGACCACTTTTAGCACATCAAGTTTTTGGCGCAGTTTCCGGGGACTCTTTGGCAATTGCGTTGATTACTTTGTTTGGACTTAATTGACATCAAACGTGCTACCTGTTTGTTTGAGTCGTAGGAGTCCAATTGTTTGTTTTTTTTTCTATGTGTAATTCGTGGTGAGTCTTGTGAATCATTATGTGTGAGATTTGTGGAGGGCCCCATTTCACTATTCATTGTCCAAATTCACCGGGGTACTCCATAGATTATTATGCTGACCCATTTGTGCAGCCACAACCATATTATTCACAGGGGTATCCTTCGTATTATTATGATGATCCATATCAGCAGCCACAACATAACCAGGGTCAGTATTATGATTAATATTCTGATAGCAACTCTGTTGGGAGTAATGATAGTGCTTTGAGCACGATAAAGGAGTTGTTAGTTCAATTAGTTGCCAAGAAAGCTGATACCCAGAAAACCCTAGCAGAGCACGATATCATCTTGAGAAATCGACAGCATGCTCTATTAGATCTTCAACGTACAGTAGATAACATTGCTAGGAGATTGAAAGAAGAGGAACAAGCGCAAAAAGTCCATCCAGAACTGCCAGCGACTGGCTATACATATGATGCGGAAGGTAACTACCTCGGTTACATGCTTTCTACTGGAGAATTAATCCCAACATTTCCAAAACTGGGGAAAGAACTGCCGTACGAAGATGAGTCAGATGAGGAGATCATTCCAGTCACAAAGACGAAAATGGACGATGAAGTCCCACCTCCGGTTCCGTGGGGTACTATATATAATTTCGGGAGTGACTCTGATGACGAGATAGATGAAGAAGAATGGGCGGCGTATCAGATGTCGTTAGTGAAAAAAGAAGTTATTAAAGAAGAAGTGGAATTGGGGGATTCCACTGGTTAGATGTTTGATGAAGATGAGGAGGTTGATGAGTTCAGTGAGGAGTTAAAAGGCTTATCGGTTTACGAAGAAGTAGAAGAATTTGATCCTCTTGGTAATATTGCATAATTGGAGGTATTGCTTGAAGGTAAACCGGCGAAGATGTTTGAACCTCCACTAGATGAAGTACAGTGTGGGGATCCTTCCGAAGAAATGGTGGTAGAGGAAGAGCACCATAGCTGGCCCGTGGTATTAGTGATAGGTGAAACTGAAAAATCAGCAAAGTCACGGGAGAAGGCAAGGAAAGAAAAAACACAGGATCGGAACTGGAAGAGGACCGCATGTTTATATACGTTGGAGGGGAAGGAGCTGTACAAGCACGATCAGTCCTCTCGCTGCATGTCGCGCATCCGGTTTCTTCCAGGTAAGTTTAAATTCTGGTGGTCTGACCCGTTTAAAAATTTTAAAATATTTTGTTAAACCGCCCTTAAATGTTTAACTATTTTCAAGGACCGGGTGGAATTAAACGGGTTAGATAGGATCCAGATCAAAGAGAAGCCTCCTGATTAAATTCAAGTGTGGAAGGTTTCGTAAAGTTTTGTAATTTTATATATTCGATGTATTTTCAGTATCCGATATGTGTTTACTTGTATTTAGAGTCGTTTATTTTGTACCATGAGTCTAAGTTAGTAATTTTTTAGTCGGTTTTTGTCTAGAGTCGATACTGCTTTGGTTTTTGCTTGTTTTTGTCTATGCAGGTTTGAATTGTACCACCCGTACTCAATCTCCATTCGTGTGATTTTGGAGCTGCTTGTCGAATATCATGCATTTTTCAAGTATACCAGTCAATGTCAAAGCCGATCGCGACTGAAATGCTATACGATCGAGCTGGATGGGCCGAGATTTTGGAGCTTACGCGTTATAAAACCAGCTAAGTCCTTTCCTGATTGCTCTTTGTTTTTTATTTCTTATTTATTTTAGTCTTTTGAGTCGTTTTCCATCCTACATTGAGGGCAATGTAGAGTTTAAATGTGGGGATGGGAAACTATTGTTTAGTGTCTACTTAGTAGTGTCTTGAGTTATAAAATTTGAAAAATACAAAAAAAAAATCAAAAATCCAAAAAAAATTGAAAAATAGAAAACGTTCGTGTTTTAGATGTTTGCAAATAAATACGGAAAATGATAAAAAAAAAAACAGGTGTGTTCGGGTTTCAAATAATAATAATATGAGAATAAAAGTGGAGCTTGTATCTAACTTGGGAGGTGTGAGTAGGCCCGACTCGATTTTTAGGTTCCTTTGATATTAATATACCTAATTGTTAGTTTGCTAGTGGGTTCTCATCTAGGAAAAGTAGGGAAGCCGAAAACGCAAAAAATAGTATAAGGAATGTCGTTATAAGCTAAAATTGTTAGAATTTTTTATCAAAGAAAGAAAAAATAATAATAAAATGAGTTAGACCGAATAAAAACGAGGCCTATGTAATCTTCGTTGGGGATGGTGACTCTGACTTAGATTGCCACTTGGATAAGTAAAAAAGAAAAATGTAAAAATACCGACGCCTATGTTGTCGCTCTCGGGGATGGTGACTCTGGTTGAGACAGCCTCTGGGATAGGTATGCATAGTCTAGTGCTCGAAAAAAAATAAAAATAAAAAAATGATGAAAAATGTGATGTTAAATTCTTTTGATTTTGGTATAAAACGGTTAGAAAAATAGTCCAGTGGCAGTGACTGTTCCTTTTGTTCCATAAGCTTGAGGCGGGATTAGGTGAAACTGCGGTTTTTAGTATGAGACCCTATGTATATTAACCGAACTTAAATTTAAATTGCATGATAAGGGCTTGGAACTGGGTTTGGGTTTAAGTGGACACATATACTTGTAATCGCGGTTAACACGAGTTTTAATTTAAATAAATAATCTAGATTTTGAACCTAAATATTATCTGATTCTGATTCCGTTTGCATAAGTCTTTTCAGGGACAAAAAAAGGTTAAGTGTGGGGATATTTGATGTGTGGTAAAATACACATATTTGTCCCGTGTAAAGTGTATAAATTTTCTGTAGTTATAATTTGTTTTATTTAGTTTTAAGTATTATATTATATTATTTAGTGTTTTAGCAGGTCCTGGTGCAAATGAAGCAAAAAAGAGTAATAAAGAAATATCCAGCTAGTTGAGTAGAGTAGACCGGCAGGGACCGAATAAAAACTATATGTATTTTATAAGTTAGAGGACTGACATAATATAATTAGATAACTAAAATAATAATAATAATAATAATAATAATAATAATAATAATAATAATAATATACTTTTGTTTTGATTTGGAGTTCCCTTCACGAAAGTCAAACATGAATTAATTCACGTTCCAGTGGACCCTTTAACATATTATATATGTTATTATATGGCCATAGTCATTCCTAATTCAACTTGGGCCGTGAATGATAATATATAAACTCTAAGGAAGCCTAATTTATACATCAGACGCTGGTTCGTGAATGATAATATCTAAACTCTAAGGAAGCCATATCTAAAACTCTAAGGAAGCCTAATTTATACATCAGACGCTGGGTCGTGAATGATAATATCTAAAACTCTAAGGAAGCCTAATTTATACATCAGAAGCTAATACTTAGACGCATAAGAAAAGAAAGGCGGCGACTATATATTAATTACGAATAGAATTTGTTTAGGAGGCGGCCATATACATAGATTATTATTCATAGAAGATCAGCGGCACATCTATCTTGGGAATGAACATCACATCAGACGTGCATAATTCAGCGGGACAAAATTTAGAGGCTTGTTAAGCAAGGTTTCAAGGCTAGAGAATTATTGGGGTTGAAGTGGAAGCATAGAGATGTCACACACCAACCAATGGCGGAATCATAGGAATGGGACAAAGATAGATTGCTCATCACACATAACACTATTGTGACAATAATAATTCAAAACCGATTTCATATTATAACAAAATTGTCAATTACAACATGAAATATAAAGTATAACAAGAAAGACAATACAACAAGTTCAAATAACAAAGTAACAAATCTAGTAATTTCAAGTGCGTTTCTAGTGTAGTCCCTACTAGATTTCGTCATAATCAATACTCATCAACTTGCAACATGTTAACAAAATATAGTTCAACACAAAAATGTATTGGCGAGTACACAAGTTTAAGTTTAAGTATAAGTATAAGTATAAAAGTTTAAAAAAGAATCCACATGGCAACTTAAGTTATTCAAGATTGACATATCATGGCATGCAATATTTCTAGTCAACCATCTGTTTTCGCAATAAAGAATGAAATTTAACATGACCTCTCGTTCACGGGTGGTGCGTTAATCCTATAGCGCTATACATGTTAAATGGAGGCTCGTATAAAGCTAATGACCATAGTATCACATAAGAATCACCCAAGTATATGCATCAAGTATAACAACATAGTATTCATGTATTTGGATTGTTTTCGTGCATTTGCATAAAGAATAAAGTATTTGTGATTTTTGATAAAGTTAACATATTGCACCCAAAAGTGTTAAAATGAATATGGTTCAAGTGTACTCACGGTTTTGCAAGCTTCCACTTGTTAATCTGTGAGAAGTTTGTTGGTTGTTGGAGGAGGAAACACCAAGTCCTTCTACACGAGGAAACGTGGGTGTATGAGTATGGGATGATAACGGAGGATTAGGAATTCGGAATGAAAAGTATATGGAAAGTAAACATATGCGAAAATAACCATCTAGCACCTAGTACTCGTTCTTGACGCTATGAAACCCGTAGGGGTTTGAATATTTTCATGGGTTAAAGTACCCATTAGAATCGTAACGAGAACTAAGTCCTTAGATGTAACTTAGTATTTTGACAAATAACCATTAGGTTATCATCAAAGGTTTGGTTACTATGGGTTTTATATATTCAATATAGTATATATTATAAGTTTTAGTCCATCAAGTATAACAAGATTATCATAGAAGTCATGCATGAGGTAGGAAGATAAATCTTCCATTTTGAAACCTCTTTTGTATTCACCAATGCACAAGTTGTCATAGACAACATGGATGGTCCTGAATGGATTCTTACGGAAATAAAATATACTAACTAGCTAACTAAGAAGAAAACATCAAGTGATGTGTGGATTTGTAAGTAGGATAGCCCAAGCTATCCAAATAATCACACATATTCAAGTTCAAGACTTGTTCATCACTTGTGGGTTAAAACCCTTTTAAAACAGAAAGTTTTGAGGCTTAAAACCTTTGGATTTACATGTTAAAACCTTGTTTTTAAGCACAAATAATCATAGTCTTGATTAGTGGCATAAGGACATAGGAATGTATGAAGAAATCACAAGTTAAAGTATATTTATCAAAGTGTTTATACAAAATAGAAACTTTCTTGCACTTTTAACCCTATTTGGTTGATGTTCCAGCCTTGGTTTTCAATGGAAAACATGTGGAAACATACCTAAGGTTGTTCCAAGTGCTAAGAAGAAAAAATGAATGAAAAAGATGAAGTATAAGTGAAGTTATGCTTACTTTTGCAACTTGTAACAATTCTGCCTTGCTACTGATTTCTCAGCTGATTTTTGAGTGTTTAGGAGTAGAAAAGATGAGTTTGCAAAGTGGAAAATGGGTGGGAAAGGGTTGGGTTATATAGGGAGTGATTAGGTTAGGTGGTTGGGTCATTTAATGGAAGAACACACTTAAACTAGTACATTTTCGACCAATAAACGAAGCTGTTAAACAAATCTGCGGACCAGACTTCCTCACGGGGCATAAGCTAGTTGGTGTGGCGAGTCACGGCCCGCGAGCCACCCTTGGCTGGGCATTTCTTTGATATTTTGACACTTTTAACCCCTATACTTTCATATTTTAGGGTTTTTAGTTGTTTTAAGGTGTTTTATGTATGAAATGCAAAGTGAAAGGGTATGTAATGTATTTAAATCATAAAAACAAATATAAAACAAGTATAAATAAGTATGGATGTCCAGAATATGTATCGTATTTGCATGAATTGAGCATGTATGACACGTAATTGTAAGTTTAACGTATTTTGCATGAATTACGAACAAGGCATCGCATGTTTAATTAATTCGAACGTATGGACATGTATGAAATATGTATAACATGAATTTAAAGAAATACGAAGTTTATTTATGATCCAAGTCTCGGATTTTACAACGATTGCAATGAAAAGACGATTACAAGAATACAAGGTTTCCAATAATAGAAATACAAGCAATGCTTTCTAATTATGGAAAGTACGAAGAAGCAGGGCGTTACAAGATATCAAGAATTAAACGGGTTCTATCTACTCGGTTCTTTCTTGTTTTCTTAGTTTCTTTATTTTACTTCAATAAATTCTGTTATTAAACCTTGTTTATTATTTTCGTTCTTGACTATGATTGGCTAGATCTTTTAAGTTACTTAGATTGGATGATTGGTTTGTGAAGTTTTGATTTTTATGATGGATATTTAGTTATTTATGGATTGTTTGCGAAAGTAGTTGACTCGGTTATTGTTTTGATGTATATGCATGCTTAAAAGTGTTTGAATATTGTTTGTTGTTTCGTATGATTCTTGGTAACGGTCTATATCACATAATAGATTCATACTAGGTTATAAGTTTTGGTAAGTGTCTATATCACGGGATAAATTTATAATCTTTAGGGTTAAGTGATCATTAAACCTTAGAAGTAATCATCGAGAGTTAAATAAATTTAAGTGTTCTACTAATCTCAATAGCTATGAGGTGCGAGGTTATTGTTAGGTCTAAGTCATTAAATTGCTAGGTATGAGCTTCATGAGGAGTCTGAACTAGTTTCCCTATTGATCGTTGTCTAACAAGTCAAATTGAGAACCCGAGTCTATCCTAGGTTTATGTCCTGTGAGAGTAAATCAAATTAGGGTACTTTCGTAAATCCCTTAAATGTCCTATGAGGGAGTCTAGACCAACCGGTGTTCATAACAGTCTTTAGAGTGCCATAAGTGTCTTCCTGAGAAGGGTCGGGGGTCTTGTTCGGTATTTCGACAGGTTTAGTATTAGAAGATCCCGGTAATAACTAATATCCTAATACTAACATTACAGATGCAAACCAGAATTCCAGTCTATTTTGTTGTTCGTCACCTCTGATCTAAATCTCATTTAAGTCGCGTCTTAGTTGCTTAATTTAATTAGTTTATTTTAGTCGCAATTTTAGGAAATTTAGGAAACCCCCCTTAAACATAAAAACAGTTAGAGTCTGTGTCGGTGTCAATCTAGATAGAGTAGTTAACGTAGTTAAATAGAGTCTCGTGGGTTCTATACTCGGACTTACTTAGGCTATGCCAGTTGTGTGGTCTAGATTAGAGAGTCTTAGTTTTACAAATTTAAAATTTAGGTGTCTAATTTAGGGTTGAT
Organism: Helianthus tuberosus; assembly: GCA_030545235.1. Classification (NCBI taxonomy): domain Eukaryota; kingdom Viridiplantae; phylum Streptophyta; class Magnoliopsida; order Asterales; family Asteraceae; genus Helianthus; species Helianthus tuberosus. Next base: position 140,928,559 of record CM060425.1, read on the forward strand.
TTAGTTTATATTTATTTGACCACTTTTATCACATCAGTTTTATTAAAAACTTTAGCACAATTGTCGCACCCATCACAAAATGCTTGAAGAATAGTAAATTTCTGTTAGGATCCGAGTTTGACTTGATTGTGTTGTTTTAATAAGATGGTAACAGAAGATGATAAAACAGAGATATAATTTGCAGCAGAATGAATGTAAAACTTTATAACATAATCAAGGAAAGATTAGCTTTCATCATACAAGCTTTCATTAGTCAAAAGATTGAATACACAATGTTTAGACCTATGCATGCATGAACACTAACTCCCCTTCAGCCTGAGCTCACAATGTTAGTTCGTACAAGATGAGTGTGTGCAAAGAGCTGATAGAACAGTACAGGCACTGTCTATTTATAGTACAATCCTAAACACTGTGGCATCTTTGCTGACGTCACCTAGACAGTGACATCTAACAATCTTAACAACCTATAAACACTAATGCAATACAAACACTGTTACATTAATACAAAGATTAAACTAAACTCTGATGAGGTAATCCACTGATGATGCTTAAACACTGATGAGGCTGAGCATTGCTTTCCACTAAGGTTGATCAGGCCTTTGATTCCAGCAGTACTTTGACAACAACAGCACTTTGACAACAACAGCACTTTGACACCAGCATTTGATTAGTCTTCAACAATCTTTGCAACCAACAGAGTTTTTCTATAACACTCTTTATACACTAACAGTCTTTAGGGATCATCAGTTGTTAAGTGCCACTGCCATTGGAGGGAATTAATCTTCAAACACTGTTATTGGTGATCATTTGTTGAGAACCAATTTTGGCTTTGTATCATCTGTTCTTCAAGGAATGATTACATGAGCCAACAATTTCATTGGTCTAAGGTGTCTCAAGCAGCTTTCGAAAACCTCAAGAAGTCCGTTACGGAAGCCCAGTACTCGCTTTGGGCAAAGTTCGATCATGTGTTTCAAGTGGAATGTGACTCTTCGGGTTTGGGGATTGGTGGTGTTCTAAGTCAACTAAACAGGCCGATAGTGTTTTTTAGTGAAAAGTTCAATGACACGAGGCGTCGTTATAGCACCTATGACAAGGAGTTTTACGCCATCATAAGAAGCCTCGAATATTGGAGACATTATTTATTACCCAACGAGTTCATTCTATATTCCGATCATCAAGCGTTAAAGTTTATACAAGGGCAAGCTAAACTCAACCCGCGACATGCAAAATGGGTTGAAACTTTACAAGATTTCAATTTTGTCATTCGACACAAAGCCGGGAATGCCAACACGGTAGTCGACACCCTTAGTCGGCGTCCAGCGCTGCTGATCTCTTCCACTATTCAGGTAGTCGACTTTGATCCACTCAAAGTATTATAAAAAGATGATCCTGATTTCAAGGCTATTTGGGAAAAATGTGGGGATACTCCATTTCGCGATTACGTTCGGCGCGATGGGCAGCTTTTTAAGGGACATAGTTTGTGTGTTCCCTTATCCTCGTACCGGGAATCGATTATTCTGGAATGTCACCAAGGTGCATTGGCGGGTCACTTCAGAAGAGAAAAAACCGTTTCACTTGTGGCTGAGCGTTTTTTTGGCCCAAGATTGTATGAGATGTGGTTAAAGTTTTAAACCGTTGTCGCACGTACCATATCGCCAAGACTCATCACACTAACCAAGGATTATATACACCACTCCCCACTCCGTCCTGCCCATGGGAAGATGTCAATAATGATTTCGTTCTCGGTTTACCGCTTACCCAACGGAAGAAAGACTCCATTATGGTTGTTGTGGATCGCTTTTTTAAAATGGCTCACTTCGTCCCGTGCTCGAAAATATATGATGCGTTAGAGGTCGCACGGTTATATTTCTCTGAAATTGTGAAGTTACATGGGATACCAAAAACAATTACTTCGGATAGAGATGTGAAATTTGTGGGCCACTTTTGGCGCACACTTTGGAGACGTTTGGGGGCCAAACTATAGTTTAGCTCTTCTCATCACCGCCAAACTGACGGTCAGATCGAAGTCACTAATCGCAGCTTGGGAAATCTTCTTCGATGTCTCGTGGGTGATAACAAAAAGCAATGGGATCTTGCCCTTCCACAGGCCGAGTTCGCATATAACCGGTCCACTCATAGCTCCACAGGACGTAGCCCCTTCTTGGTGGTTTATGGGCGCAATCCGTTTACACCACTTGATCTCGTGCCATCGGCGGGGGTTGCGAAATATACTGTTGAAGGAAGTGATCGGGCTGCACAAATCAAGTTGCTTCATGAACAGGTCTGCGATCAGATTACTAAGCATAATTTACAATATCAAGCCTGTGCAAATAAATATAGGAGGAAGGTGGTTTTTCAAGTTGGTGATCTCGTTTGGATATTTTTGAGACGTGAAGGGTCTCGCATGGGCGTTTTGCTAAGTTACAACCTCGAGCCGATGGTCTGTTTTGTGTTCTTGAGCGAATTAACGACAATGCATATAAAATTGATTTACCGGGTCATTATGGTGTCTCGGCTACTTTTTAATGTTGCTGATCTAGCACCTTATACCGAAGGCGACCAGTTTGGAGTTGACTCGGGGACGAGTCATTTTTTAGAGGGGGAGGATGATACGGATCCGGATATAACAACCCAGGTGGAAGACGACATCGAACCCGGTATCGAAAGTGGCTAGAATCCGGCCCAAGTTATTAGAGCAATTCAACCTTTGGAAAGAGATTAAATTTAATTCATGATTCGTTTCTATCTTTTAGACCTTAATTTTAGGGATTTATTTTTATTTTTTCATTCCATGTTTATTGTTTCCTTGTTTATGGTTTTCTAAGTTTCCTATTTAAGCTTGTAAACTCTTTTGGTTGGATGGTGAACTATTATTGAAGTTTATTAAAGAAACGTGTTTTTCGTTTTCTTGATCTCGGTTGGCCGAGATCCTTGCATTCCGACGCCGGTAACTTGGTTGGCCAAGTTTCCGCATCACAAAAAGTCACTGAACTATTTTTTGTGTATTTAAGTCACATGCTTCTACCTATGAACTTTTTATACAATGGCTCGTTAACTCTTAAATTGCAACATTTGGTTAAATGACATTCAATTTTGTGAAAAAAGAAAATATCGTTAAAAAAATTCTAAAGTATGTACATTTTAGAAAAGTTTAAAGTCTTAAAGGGAATTGGGTTGATAGGCTTGTTGTGGAAAACGAGTAATATTTTCTTTTTCAATCAAAAGTTCCCATCTGCAATTTATGTTTTGGGCCAAAAAAAGAAGTTAGAAATTGGGCCAAAAAATAATCGTTGTATTGTAGTTTTAGGCCCAAACTTAGAATATTAGCTGTGGTGTAGTTTTGAGCCCAAAAATAATCGGTTAAAACTTGAAAACATGATAAAAGACCCTCTGGAAGACAAAAGTCACTTTAGATCAAGCATGCATTACTAACCCAATACACAAACATGACTGGGCTACAAAGTCAGTCGCAGCGACAGGCATGATATTTGGCCCATATATTAGTTCCATAAAAAAGCCCATGAAATATGAATGAAGGGCCGCTCTGTGGATTGGATCATCCATCACCCCGCGATCCGCCTTGACCCGTATCTGCTGGCCATCACCCCTCCACGTTGTTTCAATCCAGTTTTTTTATTATCAATCCATGTGTGTCAGTCAGTTTCCAGTCTATGTTAGTCGGTTGTTAGGTTAGTGGGTCGGTTAAGTTCTAATATTTCAGCAATTTTATCTAAGACTTTGTGTAGCGGTTTAACTAAAAAAGTGAAAAAGAGACTGTCACATCAACACTGGCATGTAAGGAGGGGGCTCTCATTAACTTTTTTTTTTTTTTTTTTTCAAAAGTGTGTTGGTTTCACATACAAATTAAATAAAAGAAAAAAAATAAATAAATTGGAGTGTGTGTGCAATGATTGGTGTAAAGTTGGTGGACCCATGCTCCCATCCCCTCACGCCTGTTACCAGCCTAAATTTGGCGCCCTTAGCGCTCGTTACCAGCCTAGTCTAAAAACGGCAGTCGTGATTATGCTGAGATGTCCATGGGCGGTAACCTACTACTGAAAGAGGTGGTGGTGAATTTTGTGTATGAAAAACTTCACCCTTTTTTTTGGTGTTATCCAATTGCCTTTGCAACTTGAACCTAGCAAGTTGAGTAGGTGACCAAAGGCACCACCCTCTAGTTGTTGGTGGTGTATTTGAAACTAGAGAGTAGACCCGTAGCCCGGTTGGTTTTGGGTGGTGAATTTGTAACCCAACCAATGGAGTAACCATTGAATTGTCCGTTTTATTTGAATTTCCGAGTTTCAAGGCCAGCTTAACAAAAAGTTGTAGGCTTACCATTTTTTTTTATCAAGGTGGACAAGCATGTCCTAAGACAAAAACCTCAAGTATAATGAAATGTGCGCGCGTACTGAATAACAAAGAGTATAAGGGTGGAGGGTATGGTTGCCCTCCATGCCTCTGATATATCAACATCTCTCTTCTCTATATCAGCGTCACATCAGATTTCAGTAACTATTTTCCCAGCTTGCCAAATGACAAAAAAAATTGTATTTGCCTCTCTTGCATCTCTTGCAGCCGCCATTTTTTAAATTAAAATTAAAAAGAATAACTAACTAAAAAATGATTGATCTATGTTTGAAAAAAGCCCACCCCAATGTCCATATTCACTTGGGCAAGGGCAGCAAACCCGTGATCGTGAACCCCCTTGCCGCACCCACACATAATGGAGATCCTCTTTTGCCATCCCATGCCACCACTTTCCGCCTGCTTTTTCCGACGCCATACCATGTGGCCTAATATATTCATGAAACTAAAACCCAAAAAAGCCTACTTTTTTCCTAAATTCCTTCTTCAAGAAAATCGGATCAATTTTCTTATAACGAGATGAACCTAATGCTTCTTATTGATCCACACATCCAATCATTCTTTTCATCTCATTAACTGAAATTATATCATCTTTCACCACAGTGACAAGAGATAATTCATATTGTATGTTTACATTACTACAACAACAGTAGCTGAAACTGGTAGGCTTATAGATTCACATGAATGTACCTTTCCCGTTTCATCAATCGGTTCTACTTATTCTGGTTCATTAGTAATAACAAAATAACTAACTCTCTGATCTGAATTCATCTTCAACAAATGACTCTGGAAAATTGTGCTCTTCAAATTGTGTCTTTTCACTCAGGGTGTCTTACCATTGGAGGACACAGTTTAAAGCATCATTTGATATGAAAGCAAGATTTAACCGATACCAAAAATCCGTACTATCCAACTTGAACCTTTACATAATGTGGACCATACAAGGTTGCAACTAAAACTACCACTTGTGAGTTTCCACAAAAACAAGTAAGCTGCAACATGCAACAAGAACATAGTTGTGTCTCGTGTAAACCAACATTTATCGGGTCAAATTATGAGGATGTTTGCCATTGCATTTGGACAACAATTAACTGATTGTCTGATAAGAAATAACTGAAAGCAAATAACGAATGTAACAAAACGAGCTGCAACCGTACTATAAACACACCAGCAGCACCCAACGAAGAGCATTGAGATTGTCAATGACATGAAATCACATCACAGTATTGCCATCAAATTCCATTGAAACAATATGTTTTATGAAACAAAAAGATTCAGTTAAACAAAGAACACAGAGAATTAACCACCATAGATAGTAAAATTGCCATAAAACCTGCATATAGATTCAATTCAATGAGACATTTTCTTGATTTTGATGGCAAAAATCAAGATTCATTGATGGCAAAAATCAAAATTAAATGTTGCAAAGGGGAAGTTGTATGACAGTCTAGACATAAAAGAACACAAAGAAGGCAACACACATGATGAGAAATCTTCATAGGTAGACCAAAGCCCAACATGTTAGACCCAATCCAAGTGGACGCAATCTTAGTAAGCCCAAGTTAAGGGTGGCCCGCTAGGGTTAAGCTCGCGTTCTGCAACCATAGCCATAAGTAGAGGTGCACAAATTGGCTTCTTGGCCCAAATTGGTTCGAAATAGGTTCTTGGCCCAAACAGCTCAGATTGAAACCAAGTCGGGTTTTGTCAAAGAAAGACAAGCCTGATTTTTTATGAGACCGGTTTAGGTTCCAACCCAGTTTTAGAGGGGAAAGGATCGGTTTGAAACTGGGTTTGAACGTTGTTCGATCCAAGTTGAAAGGTTTTGAGGTATAGGATTACAAACTGATTACAAGGATGCGGTTCGGAGTGTATCCAAACTGGTTTCAAAACCGGGTTTGGTTCACAACCTTTTGTTTGTGCACGTCTAACCATAACCAGGTTGTTGTTCTCTTTATAAAAGCATGCTCTCTTTACTAATACTATCACATAAATACACATGCTATGATGATTTTACTATGTCTACGTGGCCCCAACTAACATGAGCGTTGGAATGCCCACAAGGCTTTAAGCCCGTGGGCCCTCTAAATGCCTATTTCTTGTGGATTGTGACCCTCTTTTAACATTTTCTCGATTTGAATGCAAAAATTCAAGATTCATAAAATCTTAGCAAAGGCATAGTTTTTATAACTTCTGTCATAAGGGTCATGCAAAACCTAATTAAAGTAAGTAGATAACGTTAGTAGCGTATTGTATTCACGAGGAATATGTGGTTAGTGTTTAACTATATTATCTAATTAATTAACTATTAATCTTAATTTGGGGGTTTTGATTGATTTGAAGGAAAACTTTAAATTAATTAAGAGAAAAGAGATCAGATTTATAAAACGTAAACTCCTCCAAACTTCAGGTTCTAGGTTTCACAAAATTCAATTTACTCAGTTAATTGGCCACCACGTCATGATGCTGCTGGAAAGTTGGTTAATTTAATATGGTAATAAAAAATAGGTCTTTGTCATCAGATCTTTGGTTAATTTAATTTGCAATTCAAAAGGGGGTGGCGGCGCAGCTTGTTGCCCGTCTACCAACCCATGATTTGTAATTTGCTCTACCAATATATATAAAAGAGGATGCAAAAAAAAAAATTACCATATTTACTAATGTGAGTCAACATACTCTATGTCACCCAACAAGCTACAAGGTCTTGTCATCAATCGAGCAACTTGTAAAGCAAGAACTCAAAACACATGCAAATAGTTTAAATAAACCAACACATCAAATTGCTTATAGACGTTATCAATATCAAAAACAAATCCCAACATAAATAAACTGAGAAAAAGTATTAAACCATATGACCCGTACGTTTAAAGAAAGCCACCTAAACGCTCATGTCTTGAAACGTGTACAACCACCAAAAGACGGCTGCCTTCCGTTAGTCCCACTGTCTTCCTTCAGCCGTCAATCCTCTCCCCCTTCCAAACAATTGTCTATTTCTTTTTAAATGACCTGACAACCGACTTTCTTATGGGCTTCAAATCTTTTCCATTCCATGCATCCAAAGACTTCAACGTCAAAGTGACTGGCCCATCAAACCTTATCAACAGCCCATATTTAATTTCCTCTCAAGGCAACATAACATCCATCCATGCCTTTAATTAATTCACCTTATAATTTTGAAACTTGTTTGCTTTGTTTCCTGCGATGACAATTTGATAATAAGTTAAACTAAAGATTTAATATTAATTTACCAATTAATTAAACGCTTCATTTAGTATTAAGACCATGCGTAGTGGGCAATATTCACCCTTGAGCGTTTTGCGCCATGTGGCAGCCCAGTCAGCAATGGGGCATTATGGGGCGTTTTCTAAAATGGGTGTAGTGGGGATTGTGGGGCATTATGTTTGTAATAAAATAAAATAAAATAAAAACATTTAAAAAATCTCATTGGCCAAATAATGAAAGCTCAAATGTGATTGGACAAGATTTCCCCCACCCGGCGTGATTTATAAAACGCCCAAACCAAAAAAAGCCAGTCACGCCCATGCGTGGTGGCAAAGGGGCTATATTGGGCGTGATCTTGGACAAAAAACGCCCCTTTGGGCAACCACTACGGGTGGTCTAATAAATAAAGTTTAATTAAACCGTTTTAGTTTATTCCATTTTAATCCACATGCTAATAAAACCGCATCATCAATTATATTTTATAATAATATCAATGCATTTTTGTCATACTTTATAATCAATAAAGTGTATCTAAAATGCACCGATCACCTTAGCAGACATAAAATAACACGCAAGAAAGAAACTCCATATGGTTTACATGATGTCTTCTATCTAGGCTTGTAAACGAAATGAATGAACACGAACATAGACATGTTCGTGTTTGTTCATTTAACTTTAACCGAACACGAACACGGACATATAATCGAACAACTTTTTTTGTTCGTGTTTGTTCATTAAGAAATCAGGCATGTTCGTGTTCGTTTAAAGCCTAAGCGAACAGTTCATGAACATAAACGAACACAAACAAACATAAACAAAAAAAAAATTTAACTGAACATATTTGAAAAAAAACATAAAGAAACATAAATTAACATGATTGAACAAACATAAACAAACACAAATGAACGTAATTGAACAAATATAAACAAACGCAATTTAACATTAGTGAATACAAACAAGTTAGTATAATATATTACAATTCATCCAAAAACACATCTAAATTAGGGTTCATAGATACTAAAATTAAGTAGTTTTTTTATATAAATATTAAGTAAATGATCAGTTACGATCTAAGAAAAATTTTGAAATTTCATTTTTTATTACTAGAAAACTCAATTACTAATTATTTATATTTATAAGTAGTTAGAAAACCAAATATTTAAATAAATATAACTATTTATGTATTTACTAAAATTTAAACGAACGTAAATAAACGAACATAATCGAACGTTCACGAACATAAATGAACGAACACAAGGTGTGTTCATGTTCGTTCATTTACTTAAACGAACAAAATTGTTTGTTCATGTTCGTTCATTTACTTAAACGAACATAAACGAACTTCCCGCCGAACAAGTTCACGAACAGTTCATGAACGTTCGGTTACGTTATTAACATTATTTGTTTGTTTAGGGGTCATTATGTTATTATGTTTTAGATTGAGGGTATGATAAGTAATTGTATGGTCTATTTATATCTATACTAGGTTAGAACCTCGTGTATTACACGGGTTGAATAAATGTAATTTTATATATTAAATAATAAAAAGTTATATCTTTATGAACCCTGTATATTGTACGGGTTAAATAAATGTAATTTTATATATCAAATAATAAAAAAGTTATATCTTTAAAAACCATGCGTATTACACAGATTAAATAAATGTAATTTTGTATACTAAATACTAAAGACGTCGTATCTTTAAAAAACCCGTGTATAATTGGGTTGAATAAATCTACCAAATAATAAAAAATTACATCTTTAAAAACCTCGTATATTACACGTGTTGAATAGATCTAAAAAAGAGTTATATCTTTAAAAACCATGTGTATTACACAGATTAAATAAATGTAATTTTGTATATTAAATACTAAAAATGTTGTATCTTTAAAAAACTCGTGTATAGTCGGGTTGAAAAATCTACCAAATAATAAAAAAAATTATATCCTAAATAAATGTAATTTTGTATATTAAATACTAAAAACGCCGTATCTTTAAAAAACCCGTGTATAGTCGGCTTGAAAAATCTACCAAATAATAATAAAAAAAAAGTATATCCTTAAAAATCCCACGTTACACGAGTTGAATAAATATAATTTTGTATACCAAATAATAAAAAAAAAAGTTATATTTTTTTAATAAATTATGACAACATTTAATATTAATTTATTATTTATATATTTAATATAAGATAAGTAGATAAGAGAGGTATTTGTTTTAAAAATATATTAAATTAACAATTTAGATTTGAGGATAATATTTTATTAAAGTATGATAAGATTTAATATTAATTTATTATTTATTTAGTTAACATAAGATAAATATAGATTTGATGATACCTTCAATGAATGACACTTGTCCAAAAGTTGGTTTCTTTTATTATAGTAGTTAGATATTAAAAAAATGAAATCATCAGAACGTTAAGAAAAATCTTCTAGCCCTATCATAGTGAAACCAATGATTCAATGTTGTGCTACCATTTGCCTCATGGGTATTCATTCAACTGAACGATAGGGAATACAATTTGTCACGTAGAGACAGAAGATGGTAGCCCTTGTCGGATCCTGAAAGCATAAATTTAATTAAGAGGGCCACTTTAAGACTGTTTGTTATGGGCGCCATTGGAGTGCCACGTAGGCGGGCTTCAAGCGCAATACACCACAGTCAGGCCTGTTGAGGGGGTGGGATCGCACGGCGTGGGGGCGTGCTATGTAGGCAAGGCGATGTGATGCTAAATGTGAAGGGGTCACTAGTGCGGGGGTGGGGGTTTACCACAACATAGGCATAGTGACTGTCTAAATGGTGCCTATTTGACACTTTTTTTACATTTCATACCTTCCACAACACATAACCCAAGTAACCACCGACACTCAAAAAGGATAAAAAGGGGGGGCGGCCACCCACCTTGGAAAAAAATTGTTTAGTGTTATACATGTGTTAAAATCCCAAGCACATCTCATAAAATTTTGGAATCGCTCCCCTTAAACTTTGACCCGATGATGATGAAAATGTGAAGCAAAAGAAAACAAAGTCATCGGAAAAAAAAAATGCATAGTCGCAACAAAGAAAAGCTTACGGAGAAGATGATTGGTATTTAACTCTGAAGATCCAAAGATTAAGGCCGGAGCCTGTTATCTTTGCTAGATCTTGTGTATGCTCGAAAATCTGAACCTGCAACAGAACAAACCATTAGGCTCGCCGCAAAGATGGGAGGGGCCCTCTGCGACCACCCTGCGGCGTGAGGATAAGTATATGATAGAGAGAGAAAGTAGGACGAAGGTTCAGAAAATCGTACTTGGGTTTGTACTTGATGGGGGTATTTATATTGGTCAACTGTGATGACGCCATACGGCTGGACGCACTTGTTGGTGGTCCGTCCGTTGGAGATTGGGGGACGGGGCTTTTTGGGATATTCGTCCCTTACGATTCGGCCCGGCCCTCATGAGGAAGGTCCGTACTCGAATATGCATCTTCAAGTCCCCCAGTTTATCAAGTTCAGATCTGGACTTGGTAAAATTTTGTACTTTGTTCAGGACGAATGACGCGGAGATTCTGGTGTGGTGCTGACGTGGCGTCTGTGAGATAGGAGTATCTTGACCGTCAGTCACCGACCGGTAACTGTATCGTTCCCTGTCTCGAGAATGGTGAACGACACGTTTGAAGTGACGGTTTGATGGGACATGCCAGCTGTCACCGACTTACCTTTATATAAAGGGCAGTTTTTATTTCCATTTTTCACTTTTTTGTCTTTCAATCTTCTCCTCTTGTATTATCCTCTTCAAATATTTCTCTGCAATAATCTTCTTCTTCCACAAGGTGCGTAATCTAACTTTTAGTAGCAATGGCCCCTGGTAAGGACAATATGTCTGAAAGCTTCAGTGTTTTAACGCATAAGCAATTTGACAAGTTCATTCAGGAATTTCACATTCCTCTGGACCTTAATCCGACGCTTCCGGCCCGAAATAAACCGATATACCCTTTTCTTTCTGGGAAGTTTCCCTTTTATACTCGTGTTAGTAACTTTGCTAATTACCGAGTCCCTTTTACGAAGTTTCTAATGAAGGTTCTCAAGTTTTTCCGAGTTCATCTGTGTTAGGTTAACCCGTTCGGTCTCAATCGGGTTAACCATTTTGAGATATCCTGTGGGGCTTTGGGTAAGAAACCAGATTTGCACGTATTTAGATATTTTTACGAATTCATCACTGCCGGAGACTGGTATACCTTCGCCCACCGGAAGGGTATCCCCAGTCCTGCTGGAGAAGAGAAGTCCAGCTTGAAAAACTGGAAAGACAACTTCTTTTGGCTGGACGATCTTTATCTCCCGGCCGATATGGCATGGCAATTCAAGGATCAGTCCATGGACTTCGAGCTTGGAGAGAATTTTGCCTTTAATCAGAATTTGGCTCAAGACTTAATAGATAACCGGAGCCCCATCCGTCCCCTTCCTGAACATATATTACTTTTAGGCCAAGTGTGCCATTTTTGGGGCCGAGGGGATAGGGAATGGCCGGTGACTCACAAGAGTGGTGAAAGTAAGTAACCCGGCCCATTTTCTTCCCTTCGGTACCTCGTAATTTTATAATGTGCTTATATCTTTTTTCTTTTGGTTTGCAGGAGACGAGATGTCGCTCAAGGATGAGTTAAAGGTGCCTAACTTTTCTACCTTGGATTTTGATTTTGATGAGGTTGCGGAGGGTGAAGAGCCATTTATAAAGAAGATATCTTCAGCTGCTCAGGAGGTCAGACCTCCGGTTGATTCGAAAACTGCTTCGGTCATTCTGTCTGAACCAGAATCCAAAGCGGAGGCGGCAGGGTCCTCGGGTGTTCGAGTTAGAGAGGATCCTCTGGAAATGACCAAAGACAGTGATCCAGAGATAAAGGATTTAGATAAGGAGCTGCTCTACCCATCTTCTGCGATAGTTAGTAAAGGCAATGGCACTTCATCTAGTTTAGAACTTAAGGGGTTGGTTCATAAGAAGCGGAAAGCTGAAGCCCTTCAGATCAGATCCAAGGATACTCTCCCCCTTCCGAAGACGATTAAGAAAGCAAGAAAGACCCCTTCGTCTTCCACTGATAACGTCTTGGTAGACCTTTTAGAGCATCTTTCCGGAAGGAAATCGTCTAGAGAGGAGGCTGCTAGGGCCTGATCAGCTCCATCGGTTACTTTCTCCGGAGGTTATCTCCCAGTGGATGAGGTGGAAGGGATGGAGACGGAGGAAGCAGTGGCTACAAGCAAAGGGGAAGGGAAGGTCATGGGAGAAGGAAAAGTTGTAACATTTTCAGGTACTATTTTAGGTTCTTCTTTGGGTCCAGACTGTTTTCTGGAGGATGATGAGGATCAGGTTTCCTCACCTCCTTCATCTTGGTTCGGACCTGAAGTGATGGCCTTTTTCCGGTATGCAGATGTATTTCGGATGAGATGGAGGTGGATCCGGCGACGGCCGAGGAGAAGTTTGTCCCGGATTAGGACATAAAGAACAAAGATTCGGTGATGGACGCTCTCACAGCTAAAATGTTTTTTTTTTTACTTTGAAACTCCAGTGGATCATTCCCAGAGCGGAGGAATGAAGAGCCAGGATCTGGGGATGGCGCTTTTTGTAACAACCCGACTTTCCGAGTCAAGTCAAAGTCAAGTCATGTTATTAATCAGATCTGTCATTTATTGCTTAATTGACTTGTACTCTCGAGATCTCGATTATCGCAAATGGATTTGGACGATATTTTAAACTATGTTTTACAACGCATTCACAACACTATTTCAAAACGCAGTTATCACATTTAACACAGTTAACGCATTTAAACGCACTTTAACGCATTGTTACTTCATGCTATCACAACGCAACGCAAACTCAAAACGCAGATTATTGGTATTGTTCTATGTGTGTGTTATTATGTGCTTTACTTGTGTGTGCCTTATATATGTTTGGGATGTTATTCGCAAATACAATCGCAACTCTATCGCGACGCAATCTCAACGCGAACTCAAAACGCGGATTTACTTTTACGCATTTATGTGTTAGATTAGGTGATTACTTGTTTAATGTTATGTGGTTATCTTATCGCAACGCTTACTCGTAACTCGCTTAAACGCAACGCAACGCTTAACGCACGAAACGAAAGTCAGAAACCAACAAAACGCAACTCGGCTGGTCGAATGACCACCATATCGAATGGACATCCGTCCGGATGGCCATCCGATCGACTGGCCATCCGACCCACTTCAGCACCGCCTTAACCTCTCCCTCTCACCCTATAAATACCCGTACACTCTACTGCTCACTGATGTGACAACCCTATCCGACCCAACTCGCTCCCAACTCGTTCTCAGGAACTTTTCTCTCGATTCAAGGCTTTTTGGTGAGTATTTCTCCCTAAATCTTGTACTTCCATAATCACTACACACATCTTCATTATCTTCTCCACTGAAATCACTGATTTTCAGCATGAAATGAACTCCTTGAAGGTTACATCATCACGGTTGCTTATGCAATCGGTTGTGTGACGTCATCACATCAAGAATCGTTCAGATCTAAAGGAAGTCTACATACTCTAACATAAATCTCAGCTATAATTCAACATTTTCCCAACTGATTTCAACTTTTCATCTCTTTTCAAACTTTTCTTCAACATTCTCCATAAAACTGATGGAATCCTTGCTCATTCAGACTCTCCACTCGTTCTCAAGTTGAGAGCCGATTTGAAAACGGATTTCCCACGGAGAGATGACTAATTAACGGGTTGAACATGAAACTTCAACAAAAGAACAGTGAGTATGACTGAATGGGGTGATTCCTATCCGATCGGATGAGCTGGTCCTTGGTGGGTTTCCGTTGTTTGACACGTCAACACACCATCTCCGTTAAATCGCAGACTTTTAACTTTGAAAACTGGAAACTTTCAAACCAACAGGTTGCCCACTCGAGTGGCCATCCGATCGAATGACCATTCATCTGGAGACTTGTCCTTTATAACTTTCAACACTTAAACAATTTGCTTAAACTTCAAACTATCAAATTCTCAATCGAATAGCTTTCCGATCGAATGGCCATCCGTTCTGATGATCATTTGACCGGATGACTTGGTATTTATACTACAACGAAAACTTCAAAAGTTTAAAACGATCTACACAACACCCACTCATTCGAATGATCAACCGTTCGAATGGTCATCCGTCCGGATGACCATCCAATCAAATGTGTATTCACTCGTTCGACTCACCATTCGACACTTTGCACTGTTTACACCCTGTTTAATGCTTATGCTACTGTTCTATACTCAGGCTAATCTCCACGCGCTCCCTTCAATCCAAGATAGTGTTTATTTATTAAACACATACTGTGAGTATACTCGAACCCATTTTCTTTTAACGCACTTTTAGGTGTTACACACGCTCGCTATAAAAACACAACAACACACAACGCAAATACTTTTAACGCTAACTGTTCCCGCATGTTATACGTGATCTATGAATGCTTGTTACTATGCCTAGACAGTGCTACACGGTATCGCCTCTATCAACGATAGTACTATAGTTTGGACTCGGCACCTGTCATGGACGGGGGTTGCTAGGGATCACATTACTTTACTTCACGTGTCCCCTGGACATGTGTCACGCATACTCTACAACGCAGTCTCGTGATTAAGTGTGAACATAGTTCTAATAGTTACTTGCATTGCCCGTTACGTGATATATGCTGGTTATGCGTAAACGCTTTCGCTATACTATATGCTATGCAAACTTGTGTACTCACCTTTACACTCTGTGTATTGACTTTATTTTAACGTATGTGACAGGTTGATAGAATGTTGTACTATGAGGAACAAGCTAGGGAGTCTAGAAACAAACTAAATAAATCTGAGTTGTCGGAATAGCTTATTTGTTTTTGAGACTATATCTGTAATGACTGTTTGCTTTAAATGTTTGATGGAATGGGACGTTAAACGTTAAATATAATGACATTAATAGTTGTTATGGATTCTCTTGAACAATCTGTTTCGCTCAGTGCCACGCCCTGATGTTTCTGCCATCGGTTGGGGTGTGACAGATTGTTATCAGAGCCATAACTATAGGGAATTAGGGAAGACACGACCTAGTCTGGGTTTTGTGTCTTAGGATTGACCTAGTCTATAGTCTAAGTACCAAAAAACCGTTTGTACAAACCCGGTAGGGGTTTCGCATGAACTTACTATCACTTGTACTCACTAAAACTACACCTTTGTGTGAACACCGCATACTACAGCTTCGCACGAAGAGAGCCTTTCCTAAGGGTGAAATACTACATGGCCTTTCCTAAGGCTGACACAACATACACGTTTTCGAAAATACTCGCATACCACAATCAAGTTATTTGATCGAGATTAGGTGTGAAAACCGAAAACTCTCGAAAAGATCGCTCACTCTACACATATTTTTTTACTCTCAGCACAAGAATCTTCGTCGAGTCAGGAGTGACATCCATATCTTGACAAGATTCTACATCTCTATCTCGTGGTTATGCCACACTTCAGGAATGAAGTTGTTAAGTTAGGGGTGTAACCCGCATCTTAATAACCTGTTCCACTCTCTACTTGAATTTTACAAAACTCTCACCAAAGTGTCGATGGATTCCAACAATCCGACAGAAGCCAAAATGATGAGTGTTGTTCGCCATATTCGACGAGAGCACAGTCTATTAGGCCAAAGCGTGTACTCGAGGTCATTATGAATAGTCGAATCACTTTGGGTAGTCGATCTAATTTCGATTCAAGCCCGCAATCGCTGATTTTATGAGTTATCGATTTTATTTGCTTTATGTGTTTATATGATGATATGTTTCGATTTTGGAGATTTCACGCCTTATCGCTTATCACTTTCCGCTGTAATACAAAGTTCAGGAACATGTTGCGCACGCAATCTCACATGCCAACTAATCACAACTCAAACTAAGAACTCTCGTACGCTACACTCGACGCTTATGCTACCCGCTATACTACTCGTAACGCTACTCGCTTATGCCACTCGCTATCGCGCTACGCTACTTTGAAAGATAAGTGAATACGTGCAGAAAATGTAGGTGAATACGTGCAAAATACGTGCTTATATGGACTACATGCTTACGTGCTTATGTGCATATGTGCCTATGTGGTTTATGTGCCTACGTGATTATGTGCCTATGTGTTTGATGCGTTCCTGTGCTTTATGGAGTAATAATAATAAGTATGTTGGTTAAACATCGTATAACGAGATTCGACTGTATCGTCTAAATCATATGACGATGTCTTCTGTAGACAATGTCTTCCCTTGGCTCTCACACTCGCCGAAACGCTCAGAGAAGCAGAGATGACAAGCGCATCGCTTCTCTCGTTGCCAAGGAAATGGCTAAAGTCATACCTCAGATCGTCAATGAGATCAACGAGGTCAGCAACAAATCGTCCGTCGAATCAAAGAGTGACACGTCTAAATCACCTTTCAGCTTCAAACAATTCAAGGCCTGCGGTCCTGCTAACTTCACTGGTGAAGACGGACCCATTGCTATGTTCCAATGGTTTGACTCAATTAAAGTCACCCTTCATCAAAGCGGATGCCCAGACAACCTCCGCACTGTGAATGCTACTGGGTTTTCCAGTCTAGGGCACTAGATTGGTGGACTGCGGAGTGCAACATGCGAGGTAACGATGCAACTTATGGACTCTCCTGGGAGGAACTGAAGGAAGTCATGATGAAAGAATTATGTTCCCCACATGAAATCCAGAAGCTGGAGAATGAGTTCTGGGGTATCAAGCAAGAAGGAGGTGATAATGTTGGTCTCACCGCTCGCTTTAAGCAGCTCAGTATCATCTGTCCTGGTCAAGTGTCAACGCCGGACATAACGATCAAGATGTACATTCGAGCTTTACCCGATTAGGTAGCTGACTTTATCCAAGCAGCTAAACCTGCTACCATTGAGGAAACCTACCAACTAGCAGCTGAGATCAATGATAAGCGAGTTTTGGCTGGTTATTTCAAAACCTCAACCAAGAGTTTGAATCAAGCTACCGCTACTCCTGCTTCTGAAACCGCAGCACCTCAAGTTTCGAAGTCTTCACGCCAGAATCGCAAACGCAAGGGTAACAACAACAAAAACTACGCTACTACCGCCGCTCCTCTCAACGCTATTCTTGTCCAAACCAATCAGAACCAGAACCGTCAAGTCACGGCACCTGTAACCAATGCACCGCCAACTAAGCATGCGTACACCGGTTTCCACCCACTGTGCCCAACATGCACCTACCATCACCCTGATGGGGTGAATTGTCATTCCTATGCCAATTGCAATATCTATGGGCATTTTACCTCCCACTGCCGTTCAGGCCCGCGTCAACAAGCTCAAGCTCCTCCAACTCCACTCGCTCTACCTCTTGCTATCCAGGGTAACCAAGCAGCTCCTGCCCCCGCTGCTCATGCACGAGCTTGCTACGCATGTGGTGACCCGAACCATTTTGCAAATGTCTGCCTGAATCGTTTGGTGAAACAAGAGCCGCAGCAGCCACCACAGCAGTAATAGCAACAACAGCAGCAGCAGCAACCACAGCAAGCCGCCTATGGACGAAATTTCAACATCAACGTCTGCCAGGCTCAAACTGACAACAATGTTGTCAATGGTACGTTTCTCGTTAACGGTATTTATGCTTTGTGTTTATTTGATACTGGAGCCGATAACTGTTGTGTGTCGTTTGAATTCAAAAAGCTCGTAAACCGTAAACGCGCTAACCTCCCGACGACGTTCGACGTAGAAATCGCCACCGAAAGAACCGTCACCATTGGTTCTGTTCTCTGTGATTGTACTCTTGAACTCAACAATCACGTTTTCTCGATCGATCTCATTCCGATGCAACTTGGTAGTTTTGATATCATAGTAGGCATGGATTTTCTTCGTGAAAACCGTGCTGAAGTCGTTTGTTTCGAAAAGATGATGTATTTCTCTCTTGCAAACGGTGATCAACTCTGTGTCTATGGCGAAGTATTTTCGAAGGAACTGAAACTCATGTCGTGCATTCAAGCAAGCAAGTATCTCCGAAAGGAATACATGGCTTTCTTGGCACACATCGTAGTAGCGGAGAAGGAAAAGAAAGCAATGGAAAAAGTACTCGTGGTTCGTGATTTTCCTAATGACTTTCCTGATGATTTACCTGGTCTACCGCCGTCTTGTGATATGGATTTTCGTATTGACCTCATTCCTGGAGCTAACCCTGTCGCTAAAGCCCCTTATCGCGTTGCACCATCCGAAATGCGTGAACTCTCTAGTCAACTCCAGGAATTACTTGATAAAGGCTTCATACACCCCTAGCACATCTCCACGGGGCGCACCTTTCCTTTTTGTGAAAAAATAAGGATTGATCGTTCCGAAGGTGCATCGATTATAGGGAACTCAATAAGCTTACTATCAAGAATCGCTATCCTATACCTCGAATCGACGATTTGTTTGACCAATTGCAAGGCACTACGTGTTTTTCTAAGATCGATCTACGCTCTGACTATTATCAGCTACGAATTAAGGAGGAAGATATTCCTAAAACCGTTTTTCGCACCCACTACGGCCACTATGAATTTGTCGTTATGCCCTTTGGTCTTACCAACGCCCCCGCAGTCTTTATGGATTTGATGAATCGCGTGTGTAAACCCTTTCTCGACCGCTTCGTCATCGTGTTTATCGATGATATCCTTATCTATTCGAAATCGGAAGCCGAACACACACAACATCTTCGTTTGGTTCTCGAACTTCTCCAAGGGAATCGCCTCTACGCCAACTTCTTCAAGTGTGAATTTTGGCTTAAGGAGGTTCAATTTCTCGGTCACATTGTTAATAGTCAAGGTATTCACGTCGACCCCACGAAGATTGAAGCAGTTAAGAGTTGGATTATGCCGAAAACCCCATCCGAAGTCCGTTCATTCCTCGGATTGGCGGGTTATTATCATCGCTTTATCGTGGATTTCTCTAAAATTGTCATTCCTCTCACCCCTCTTACGCATAAAGATAAGCCTTTTGTTTGGGGAACTAAACAAGAGGAAGACTTTCAAACCCTTAAGCGTATGCTTTGCAACGCTCCTATACTCGTGCTACCCGATGGAAACAACGAATTTGTTGTCTATTGCGATGCCTCTAACCTAGGTCTTGGTTGTGTTCTTGTGCAATGGGACAAGGTTATCGCATACGCGTCTCGACAGCTAAAAGTCCACGAGAAGAACTACACAACCTATGATCTCGAACTCGGTGCAGTTGTTTTTGCATTAAAGATTTAGCGACACTACCTATATGGTACCAAGTGTACGGTCTTCACCGACCATAAGAGCCTACAACACATCTTGAATCAGAAAGAACTTAATATGCGCCAATGCAGATGGGTCGAACTTCTCAACGACTACGACTGTGAGATTCGCTACCACCCAAGGAAAGCAAATGTCGTTGCCGATTCTCTTAGCCGACGAAGCTATTTACATACGGTTCGTAATGTTCAAGCCCAACACGACCTCGAAGCTCTTAGTCTCGACGCTCAACACGCCTATTTTATCGAGAACACATTGAAAGAATAAAGGATTCTTGGATCTGAAAACCAACTAGTGAATAAACCGAATGGTATTTTTTACTATCTCGACCGAATTTGGATTCCCAATCGCAATAACCTCCGAGAGATTTTGCTAGATAAAGCCCACAAATCCTGATATTCCATTCATCCCGGTGCCAACAAGATGTACCAAGACCTCTGTGCCAGGTATTGGTGGCCATGAATGAAGAAGGATATCGCTCTCTATGTTTCAAAATACCTGACTTGCTCCAAGGTCAAGGCTGAACATCAACGACCCTCTCGCTTACTCGAACAACCCGAGATCTCGATGTGGAAATGGGAGAGTATAGCTATGGATTTCATTACGAAACTCCCCCGCACGCCATCAGGTCACGATAGCATTTGGGTTATCGTTAATCGTCTTACTAAATCCACCCACTTTCTGCCGATACGAAAAGACTATAAGGTTGAACGATTAGCACGAATCTATACCGACGAAGTCATTTGTCGACATGGGACACCTCGTGACATCATCTCTGACCACGATGGTCGATTCACTTCACGCCTCTGGGAGACCTTTCAATCCGCTCTCGCTACTACTCTTAATCTCAGTACCGCTTTCCATCCCCAGACCAACGGTCAGACTGAACGCACGATTCGTACCCTTGAAGACATGCTTCGTTCGTGCGTTATAGATTTTGGTGGTAATTAGGATTCGCATTTACCTTTAGTCGAATTCTCGTACAACAAAAGTTATCACTCTAGCATTCAAATGGCACCATTTGAGGCATTATATGGAAGAAAATGTCGATCGCCTATTGTATGGCACGAGATCGGAGACGCGCAAATTACCGGTACTAAGTTATTACAAGAAACGACTGACAAGATCCTCCAAATACGAGACAACCTCTTGAAAGCGTGAATTCGTCAAAAGAGTTACGCCGATAAACGCCGCAAGCCCCTTGAATTTGACATTGGTGATCACGTACTCCTAAAGGTTTCACCTTGGAAGGGGGTGATCCGATTCGCCAAGAAAGGAAAGCTAGCGCCTCGATACGTTGGTCCCTTTAACATTCTGGAAAGAATTGGCAAAGTGGCCTACCGACTCGAATTACCAGAGGAACTCAACAACGTACATCCAACTTTCCACGTCTCGAACCTCAAGAAATGCCTAGCCGAAGAAAACCTGCATGTTCCTCTCGAGGATCTGCAAGTTAACGAAACTCTACACTTTGTGGAAAAGCCAGTAGAAATCATGGACCAAGAGACCAAGAAACTTCGACACTCTCGCATTCCTATAGTGAAGGTTCGCTAAAAAGGTAAACGCGGCACCGAGTTCACTTGGGAACTCGAAATAGATATGAAAGCTAAATATCCACAACTCTTCGTTACGCCTACGCCTTAATTTCGGGATGAAATTCCCTAAAGTAGGGGAGGCTGTAACAACCCGACTTTTCGAGTCAAGTCATGTTATTAATCAGATCTGTCATTAATTACTTAATTGACTTGTACTCTTGTGATCTCGATTATCGTAAATGGATTTGGACGATATTTTAAACTATGTTTTACAACGCATTCACAATGCTATTTCAAAACGCAGTTATCGCATTTAACACAGTTAACGCATTTAAATGCACTTTATCGCATTGTTACTTCATGCTATCACAACGCAACGCAAACTCGAAATGCAGATTATTGGTATTGTTCTATGTGTGTGTTATTATGTGATTTACTTGTGTGTACCTTATATATGTTTTGGGATGTTATTCGCAAACGCAATCGCAACTCTATCGCGACGGAATCTTAACGCAAACTCAAAACGCGGATTTACTTTTACGCATTTATATGTTAGATTAGGTGATTACTTGTTTAATGTTATCTGGTTATCTCATCGCAACGCTTACTCGCAACTCGCTTAAACGCAACGCAACGCTTAACGCACAAAATGAATGTCTGAAACCAACAAAACGCAACTCGGCTGGTCGAATGACCACCCGATCGAATGGACATCTGTCCAGATGACCATCTGATCGGATGGCCATCCGATCGACTGGCCATCCGACCAACTTCAACACCGCCTAAACCTCTCCCTCTTGTTGGTGCATTCATCTGTCGTCTTCGTCTTATGTCGAGTCTCGGTTGCGTTGCGAATCTGATCAAGAGTGATATCATCAATCTTGATGATGACATCATAATATGACATCATCATTGCATCACTACACAAGAAGACAAAACATGTGTGTAGGATTCGCTTGAAATAGATTTGTATGTTTCGCTTGAATGTGACATTTAATGTGGGTTTCGCTTGAAACTTTATTTGGGGGTTTCGCTTGAAGGTGAACGTGTATAGTTCAAGCGAAACCTGACTACTATATATAGGGTAGTGGTCTATTCATTTGTAACAGTTCGTGAATTCCATACCGAGGTGCTGCCGGTGTGAAGACTGATTGTAAACGATATTATATCAATTAAATCAGTGTTTAAAGTGATAAGCAAGTTGTTTCGACGTCGGTTTCTTATTTTCCGCATCTGAAACTGATAAAATCTCTTCTGAACGACTCGTTCGGGTCTCAAAACGATCCTACACCTCTCACCCTATAAATACCCGTACACTCTACTATTCACTGATGTGACAGCCCTATCCGACCCAACTCTCTCCCAACTCGTTCTCAGGCACTTTTCTCTCGATTCAAGGCTTTTTGGTGAGTATTTCTCCCTAAATCTTGTACTTCCATCATCACTACACACATCTTCATCATCTTCTCTACTGAAATCACTAATTTTCACCATGAAATGGACTCCTTGAAGGTGACATCATCATGGTTGCTTATGCAATCGGTTGTGTGACGTCATCACATCAAGAATTGTTCAGATCTAAAGGATGTCTACATATTTTAACATAAATCTTAGCTATAATTCAACATTTTCCCAACTGATTTCAACTTTTCATCTCTTTTCAAACTTTTCTTCAACATTCTCTATAAAACCGATGGAATCCTTGCTCATTCAGACTCTGCACTCGTTCTCTAGTTGAGAGCCGGTTTGAAAACAGATTTCCACCGGAGAGATGACTAATTAACAGGTTGAACATGAAACTTCATCAAAGAACAGTGAGTACGACTGAATGGGGTGATTTCTATCTGATCGGATGAGCGGGTCCTTGGTGGGTTTCCGTTGTTTGACACGTCAACACACCGTCTCCGTTAAATCGCAAACTTTTAACTTTGAAAACTGGAAACTTTAAAACCAATAGGTTGCCCACTCGAGTGACCATCCGATCGGATGACCATCCGATCGAATGACCATTAGTCTGGAGACTTGTCCTTTATAACTTTCAACACTTAAACAATTTGCTTAAACTTTAAATTGTCAAATTCTTAATCAAATAGCTATCCGATCGAATGGCCATCCGTCCGGATAACCATCCGACCGGATGACTTAATATTTTCAAAAGTTTGAAACGATTTACATAACACCCACTCATTCGAATGATCAACAGTTCGAATGGTCATCCGTCCGGATGACCATCCGATCAAATGGGTATTCACTCGTTCGACTCACCATTTGACACTTCGCACTATTTACACGCTGTTCAATGCTTACGCTACTGTTCTATACTCATGCTAATCTCCATGCGCTCCCTTCAATCCAAGACAGTGTTTATTTATTAAACACATACTGTGAGTATACTCAAACCTATTTTCTTTTAACGCACTTTTGGGTGTTACATACGTTCGCTATAAAAAACACAACAACACACAACGCAAACACTTTTAACGCTAACCGTTCCCGCATGTTATACGTGATCTATGAATGCTTGTTACTATGCCTAGACAGTGTTACACGGTATCGCCTCTAGCAACGATAGTACTATAGTTTGGACTCAGCACCTGTCGTGGACGGGGGTTGCTAGGGATCACATTACTTTACTTCACGTGTCCGCTGGACATGTGTCGTGCATACTCTACAACGCAGTCTCGTGATTAAGTGTGAACATAGTTTTGATAGTTACTTGCATTGCCCATTACGTGATACATGCTGGTTATGCGTAAACGCTTTCACTATAATATATGCTATGCAAACTTGTGTACTCACCTTTACACTCTGTGTATTGACTTTATTTTAACGTATGTGACAGGTTGATAGGATGCTGTACTATGAGGAACAAGCTAGGGAGTCTAGAAACAAACTAAATAAATCTGAGTTGTCGGAACAACTTATTTGTTTTTGAGACTATATCTGTAATGACTGTTTGCATTATATGTTTGATGGAATGGGACGTTAAACGTTAAATATAATGACATTAATAGTTGTTCTGGATTTTCTTGAACAATCAATTTCACTCAGTGCCATGCCCCGATGTTTCCGCCATTGGTTGGGGTGTGACAGTTTTGGCCAATTAGGTTCAGTCTAATATGTATCTGGTGGAATTGTACCGTAGGTGGGTGGAGGCCGAATCGGTGAGGGAGAACTTAGAGAAAGAAGTTCTTTCTATGAAACGTAAGTTGCAAAAAACTCCGGACACCGAAAGGAAGCTTGCCCAACTTACCCATGATCTAGCCGGTCAGAGAGAGAAGGTAAAATCATTGTCTCTAAACCAATCTACCCAAGCTGCGGTCGCCTCTGCTTCTGAAGAGAGGGACAAAACTACAACCGAGCTTGCCAGCTTTGTAACTTCCATGAAGAAGAAGGACGAGGAGCACAAGAACGTTCTGGTGAAAGTGGAGGAATCGTTAGTGAAGGCTCGTAATGCATATGACCAGATGCTTGCAGGTTCGGTTCCGTTTCTAATTTATCTTGCCTTTGCCTTGTATATATTTTTTCTAACATGTTTCATAGAGAGGGACATGCACAAAACAGGTGAGGCCGATCTTAAGGCACAGATGGAGAAGATAAGTGAAGTTTCGAGGTGGACATGCCCCGCTCCTTGGGGTATGCACCTTCAGTTTTTGATGAAGATGAATGACATAGGGGAACATATCCGGCATCTTGGGATATGCACCTTTTATGTTTTAGGGTTGTTATGATTTTTCTTGTGTTACCGATTGTATATATTGACAATTATCCTGTTTTGAATAGTTACGTGGCTTCTGGATCTTTTAAGTCCGGTTTCTTTGATGCAAACTTTTATTTTTGTAAAGTCATGCGTCCATGCTTTATTGTGATTGCATTTTTACTAATTTTGGAACGTTCATATGTTTGTGTAGAATCCATCTTAACTTATAACTTAGGATAATTTTTAGTATTTTGCTTATGAAAATGAAGGACGGACGTTTACCAGTCCGTCTTCATTTTTTAGGGTTTGAATCCCTTGATTGGCCAATAAATTAAATATATGTTGCAGCTTATTATGAAATAGAAAATTCGTTCATTCTCTTAATCATAAAGATGTTCCAGGGCATGTCCATCCCGGTGATTACAAGATCGGTAAATAAAAAGGTGCATGTATAACCATCCGCAATACATTGAAATCATGAAAAGACTTTTATTTTAAAGTTTTAAGGAAACTTAGGAGATTCTTCAGATGTAGCACTTCTTAAGGTGCGTCCCATTCCAAGTTCGGGGAATGGGTGTTCCATCTACCTTGATCAAGGTATATGCTCCATTCTTTCCAGATGTTTTAACCACGTATGGTCTTTCCTATTTTGGGGCCATTTTTCCAGTACCTTTGGCCAGGCTAGCATCGTTCCTCCGCATAACATAGTCACCTTCCTTGAAGCGGACTTCTTTGACCTTGGAGTTGTAATGTTTTTCCAACTCCTTCTTGTATTTGGCCTCTCTTATGGCCGCAAGTTCTCTCCTTTCTTCAATGAGGTCGAGGTTTAGATGGAGTTATTGCTCGTTCTCTTCTTGGCTTTGCAGCATTCGGCGTGTGGGCATGCCTACTTCGGTCGGAATCATAGCCTCCGTGCCGTAGGTCAAGCTGAAGGGAGTTTCCCTTGTGCCTGTTTTTGGCATCGTGCGGTGTGCCCAGAGGACGTGCGGAAGTTCGTCTGCCCATGAGACTCCTTCTCTTCCCAACCGTTTCTTGATACCGTCTACGATACTTCGTTTAGCTCTTTCGATCTGCCCATTCACTTGAGGATGGGCGACAGAAGCAAAGCTCTGTCCTATGTGCATCCTTTCGCACCAGGTTTTGAATGGTTTATCTGAGAACTGTTTTCCGTTGTCACTTACAATGCAAAGGGCATTCCATATCGACACACAATAGTTTCCCAGACGAACACCCAGGGAACTCAAACCATGTCTGAAGTTTGCCAGGCAAAGACGTCCAGAGAATTTGAAAACAATTTTCATAATCGTCGTTTAGTTCGGTCGGGGAGCTATGCACCGATGATGATTTTTTGTTCTGGAAAATCATGATGGATTGCCCATTCCTCAGTAAGTATTGCAGGTGGTTGGGAGCTGCTTCTTTCACTTTGCCTTACTTCGGTAGCGCACATTGCTGACTCGAAGTTCAGGGTAGCTATACCAGCTTCGGTTGGGAATTTCAAAGAACCGTGGATGGTGGAGCTAATGATGCCAAAGGCACACATCCCCGGTCTTCCCAATATGACATTATGGACGGATCTTGCACCAACAACCAAAAAGGTCAGATTTACTTTTCTTGTCAAACTTCCGGTACCCAAGGTTATAGGTAAAGTAATCTGCCCAATAGGCTGGATCACCTCTCCTAAGAAGCTTACTAACGGCATAGATACTTGAATTAGTTTTGCCTTGGTCTGTGGTGCCAATTGTTGGAAACATTGTTGGTACATAATTTCGGAGGCACTACCACTGTCTGCATAGACTCGTCAGGCCTTGTGACCTGCAATTATTGTAGATACAGTGATAGGTCTGTCCTTGATTTCCCCGGAGGTAATAGGAGGGAAGGTGATCGATTGTTGCATCCAGGCAGCCAAGTGTTGATTGGACCGCTTTATGCCTTGGCTATTCATCTCCCGGATCATGCAAATTCCGGATTGGTTGTTTGGATTATCAATCGGAGCGGTAGTGGGCTTGCCTTCTTTAACTTCTTTCACCAAGTGTGATAACTTTCTGGATCGAACCGCCTTTTCAATTTCTTGCTTTAAGGACCAACAATCTTCCGTATTGTGGCCTTTTGTTCAATGATAGTCACAGTATTTTTTGGAGTTTTTGTCGCCCGTGGTTCGGAGTTTAGGTGGCACGGGGAAGCTTGCTCCAACGGTGAGGAGGATTTCACTAGGAGTTTTCGAGAGATCTGATAGGTTATAAAACCGTGGATTAGTATTCCTTCTCCGTTGGGGTCGATCATTTATGTTATAGGGGTGCGTTCGTCCCCTATTCCCAACCGAAGGTTTATCAAAGACAGAACCTCCATTCTTTTTCCACGACGACATTCTTTGCTCCGGCTCGGTTACAGAACTGCATGCATTTTTCCCCTGGCGAACGCGCGGGCACGCTCCATCAAGACTTCCATTGTTTTAGGGAGATTCTCGTGCAATTTTTCTACCAACTGGTTATTTTGAACTCCGTGACAAAAACCAGAGACCCCGCAGTTGGTCAACTACCCCACTGATTTGCATGCTTTCTCGATTGAACCGATCGATGAAACTATCCAGAGATTCTCTGTCCCGCCGCCTGATGTTGTGTACTTCGGTGATCTCCTATGAATAATGCCTTTGTTGGCTGAAATTCTGGAGGGACAATCTTCGAAGTTCTTCGAAATCATTTATTTCACCTTTATTCAACGCATTAAATCATACACGAGCTGCCCCAGTTAGGGTTTGTGCGAACATGAAACACCAAGCTGGCATTGACCACTGCTCAACTCGTGCAGCTCCATCAAAATCGAACATATAATCATCCGGATCTGTAGTGTCATCATATTTTTTCAACGTAGAAGGCAATTTTAACTTTGGCGAGAAATTGGCGTGAATAATGCAGGCACTGAATTTTGATTTCGCAGTCATTGATACCAGATGCTACGACTTTGTAAGCTCTGGGTCATTAACCACGACTGATTGATGTTCTGTACGTATCATGCCTGCTGGAGATAGCCCCGTAGATCCCTACGTATAATAATTGTTATAAGGTTCACCTGTTGAAGTGACAATTGTGGAGAAAGTAGGAGCGGCGAATACCGTAGGTCCCATAGTCCTTACTGGTGTTTCATCTTGAAAGAGCCTGGTTCTTAAATCAAGGATCTTCTCGTCGCGAGCTTGCTGAGCTTCCAATCATCGTAAGAGACTAGCATTTTTGGAGAGGAACTCTGCGTTGAATTCCATCATCGGCGGAGTTGGCATCATTATGAATGGTAGCGACGTTCCTGGTCCCGAGCTCAAAGGAGCTGAAACCATGGAAGTTGTATTCATAGGAGCTGTAGTCTGGAAACTAAGAGTAGATCCTAAATTCAAAGAACCTGGGGCCGCCATAGATCAGTTGATTCGTTGCTCAAGAAATTCACTAAGTGAAGGACTGTGAGCTATGAATTCGGATGGCGCCAATTGATGATCCAAAGATTAAGGCCGGAGCCTGTCTGTGAGCTATGAATTCGGATGGCGCCAATTGATGATCCAAAGATTAAGGCCGGAGCCTGTTATCTTAGCTAGATCTTGTGTATGCTCGAAGATCTGAACCTGCAAAAGAACAAACCGTTAGGCTCACCGCAGAGATGGTAGGGCCCCTCTGCGAACCCTTCGGCATGAGAATAAGTATTTGATAGAGAGAGAAAGTAGGACGAAGGTTCAGAAAATCATAATTGGGTTTGTACTTGATGGGAGTATTTATATTGGTCAACGGTGATGACGTCATACGGCTGGACGCACTTGTTGGTGGTCCGTCCATTGGAGATTAGGGGACGGGGCTTTTGGGATATTCGTCCCTTACAATTCGGTCAGGCCCTCATGAGGAAGGAGCCGCTTTATTTTATTTATGTTGGGTATGATCTGACGGTGCTATTGGTTTTTGAAAATAGGATTGGGACTGTGTAAGAGGCGTATGCTACGTGGCTCATCTAGCTTGAAATCTAATAATTTGTTTTTTAGAAACCATACAACTATTTCGCCTTCACATCCATATTTGACAACTGCTACAATTAAACCCAATTCTGTTTTTTTTTTTTTTTTGCTTCATACATATCCCCCAACTTCATCATTTAGCTTAACTGTATTAAATTTTTTTCCTCAATTAGACATTTTATGAAAAGCTTTCTAAATAAATAATAGTTCTCTAAAGTAATAATTTATAAGAAAGAAGAAAGATTTTTCTTTTTGTTTAATCCATTGAAAGATGCGTATGTAGTTGTGGCAACTGTGCTCTGTAACAATGTACGATGTAAAACGATATCAATTATAAATATAACAATGTGTTTTGGTGTTAATATTTGTGTATTTGTGTTTGACGATTTTACGATTTGATTCTAGTTCGATTTCAAGCTTTAAATCGCTTTCTGGGAAGTTATACGCAAACTGATGCGTAAATGTAATAAGTTTAATGCGACAAACACTCCGGAATAGTGACATAGGCTTAACATACCTTAAATAACCTTTACATAACTTAGAAATAAGTTTTGGAGGGTTTGGTGTGTCGAAAACAAGTTTATTCGATCGCAGGGACTATTCACGACAAACTATGAAAGTATACCGATTCGTATGATAACGAACATTTTGGAACTTGATCATAAGGTAAACATACCCTAAATATCCTTTACATCGCTTAGAAATAGGCTTTGAGGGGTTCGTTATGCGAAAAAGAGCTTATTTGATCAATAGGGACAAAAAGTGTCAAAAAGTGCATAAGTTTGCATTTACGCGCATATCTTACGTTCTGAACATATCCGGACATCCAAAAATTTTTATAATTAGTAAAATATTTTACTTTAGTGATTGGAATGCAAAAATACCATTCGTCGTGTAATTTGGATCGTTTTCGCGTCCGTTCGAGTTTTCGTCGTAATTAACCGAATAAAGTGACCGTACGACCAAACGAACGGACAACTGAGATGTTTTCAAGCATATTTCATGTTCCCTATGCTTTAACTTCATTGTAGAGCCTTGAAATGGGGTTAACAGGGCTTTAAAACATCAAAATCAAAGTTTACAGCTTGCAGGGACTAATTTTGACAACTGTTGATAGTTGGTCGCGGGGCGCGAAGACCTGAGCATCAGGCTACGTGGGGCGCGACAGAGCATCAGATCAGAAACATTGAATCTGGCTTCAGCAGCTGTTTTCAAGCAATTTTACCATGGTTTTGGCATACCATTTGATTGTTTTTGTACTCCCATTGTATTGGAAACAATGTGCCACAAGTGTATGGCCAAGATTGAGTTTCAAAAACACTTGTAATGATCTAATTCATCCAAGAAATCTATAAATAGCTTGGGTTTTTGCCAATTTCATTGCTCATTCATTCAAATCTGCTCTAAGTGAAGCTATCCCTCTGGTTAAAGGCTTCATTTTCTAGTTTTCCTGTTCTAATCTTCAAGATTGGACCCTTTGTAAGCTTCTTTCATGCTTGTTTATGCTTTTCAAGCATGAAAGTTAAACAGTGTTTGACTTTCTGCTTTGACCATGAATTAGTCAACACAAAGTTCATTTGAACTTTGCAACGTGAGCGTAATCACGATGGTTATAGTCCCTTGTGACTATACCTACTCATTACCACATTGATTAGTCGAAGTGATGAGTCAAAGTTTCGGTCAAAATACGTATTTATGCGTATTTTACGACGAAGCTATTTTCGGGTATCAAAACACTTTGTTTTGATATCAAACCTGTTCTCTAACTTACTTAAACATGTTTTAACATGTTTAACTCGTCAGTTTTAGTCTAGTGCTTGTTTAGGGTCGTAAGTTAAGCGGTCTTGACAACCGCTTAGACTTTCGAACCTGACCCGTTTGGTCGATCGATAGGATCCGACCAAGCATGTTTTGTGACCATAGTTGTATAGGGAATAACCTTCCGAGGTTATACCTTATGGTCACTTAGTTTAATTAGTTGTATGATAGGTAGTTTATATGCCTTAGGAAAATGACGAAAATGCCCTTTTCATGCATAATTTGATTTTAAGCATATGTAACTTAATTTTTGTCACTTAAACTAATTATTCAATATATTTAAACATGTTAGGGCGTATAATACTTGTCATAGGAGTAGTTAGGCATCTCGAACGCACATTTGCACGAACGACGCGTTAAAGTAGCATAGACTACCTTAATGGGTCGTAACGGGTCGTAAGCACTTAGGATAGGTTTCGATTTAGGATGTAGGCTTTGTTAAACCATATCACATGAGTTCCAATACTCATTTGGTTTACGAAACCTCATTCTACCCGATCTTCCGATTTAGGTGTATTTTTATTAACTTAGCGATCCGATTACTAGGTGCTACTTGATTTCCTTGGTTTGCCCGAGCTTTGATAAGTTCATTTAGATCGAGGATACCTTGCAAATAAATGTGAGTACATAGTTCCCCTCTTTTACCGTTTTCAAATGTTTTGGGGTGATTCATATGTGTTAAACGATTTCGATGCTTTCAACGATGATTTCGAAAACGAATACTATGGTTTATATTAAACATAATGATTTCGATAATGTGAACGAACTTGTTGGGACGTAATTACATAACGAATGACATTCATTAGCTTTGGCCGAGCTGACCAGTAGTATGTTATGGTACCATAGGATCTGACAAATCCCGTTATTAAACTATCACCATGGTTATGTATGGGGATATGTGGGTATCGACAAAACCTGATGATTGCTAACTTACCCTTTGGTGGCATGTTAATACGAGTTGAATAATGGACGAGTTACGATGGTTTGAATGTATTCCGCGAGACGACCAAAAGTACTTTTCACAATTAAAACGAGAACGATTTGCACTATTTTGAACGATTAAACGATTTTGAACGATTGAACGATTTGAACGATTGAACAATTTGAACGATTGAAACGATAGAACGATATAAACAACTTAAACGATTTGAACGAGTTAAATGAATTGAACGAACGATTGGTTTTTGGTATGTGTTTAGATAACGGGACGGGTATAATGTGATAAAAGCATGGTAGATACGCCGCTGGTACTTCTTATATATAAGTGCTTTTATCATATTATATTCCGTGGCGTTATTTAGTTCACTTGGACGAACGATTTTAAACGATGTCACGCAACGATGTTTACTATACGATATAAACCATACTAGTTTTATTACGAGAACGATTTACAATTTGGTGTACTTAAAAAAATGTTTTGGGTTAAGATTCATGGCAACGAGATTTTATAAACTATAATCACCTCATTTTGAGCTGGTTATTCATACTGCAATACTAAACTCATTTCAAAATAAGGCTTTCAATTATCGACTCTTGTAGTCAAACGAGGTATTGCAACATGTAAACGAGCCATGAATCCGACACTCTCACAAAACCTATGTGCTCGCCGGCATTTCTTTGTTGACTTTATTTTCGCATATGTTTCAGGTGGTATTGAATTATGTTGATTGCTACTAGGATGCATGCTCACTTAGGACTGGACGAGGCCTTATTGACTTAATAACAATGATAGTCGATATATGAACTTGTTTGTTTTAACTTTAAGACAATGTAAATATTTAATAATTCAATAAAACGAAACTTTTTGAATCCATGGTTGTGAAACAATAATTCTGTCGCTTCACTCCCCGACGTTTCCGCCGCGGTTTGTTGTTTTACGTGGTCGGGGTGTGACAGAAGAGTTGGTATCAGAGCTCATGGTTATAGGGAATTAGGATATTAGTAATGCTTTGACCTAGACTACAACTTTTCTAGGACCCTAACGCGAGTCTTCTTGTGTTTAGATTCTAAAAACAAAACCGTCACCTATCTTTAGGTGATAACCACAATGAGAACACAATAACAAATCCGCTTTGAAAACCAATCATCTCTTCGTAGATGATTTATTATAAGGTTTTGAACCTTCAAAGTTTTCAAAATCTCGTCAAAGTTTGGGTCTTATAGTGTGAACACGTACAATCTAGAAGGGCGGATGCCTGTATCCTGAGTTTTCTGTCTAAGGCTAGAGTGTTCGTACAAATCCACATAATTGGACAAGTCACTCTTACCTGGGAACTCTTGGGGTGAGTGTCCACTTATAGGCTAAAGCATGTCTTCGCGATACATTATATTGACCCATTTACTTTGATTAGTCACTGTGTGTCGTTTGTTTGTTCGAGGTAACGAATGAATGATCACCTTTCTTGTGTTTTGTCGATGTTTTCAATATCTCTTTTGTTTATCCAATTGTCGATCTTACTCGTTTCTCATGTTTCCTTGTTCTTTTTAGAATATGCCTCCTCGACGAGATGCACAACCACAACCTAACGCCGAACTCACAGCTATTATCACTCAGCAGATCGCTACTGTGATTCCGAACCTAATAACTCAGATCAATCAAGCGAACAACAACAATAACAATGCTTAGTGTAGTTTCAAAATGTTTAATTCGGCTAAACCGCTAAAGTTTTCTGGGTCTCAAGGAGCAACTGCGCTCCTACAATGGTTCGAGAGTTTGGAAAGCACCTTTAGACATGTTCAATGTCCGAATGAGCGAAAGGTTGAGTTTGCGTCTAGTGTTTTCGAGAAGCGTGCTCTAACATGGTGGAACAATGTGATGTGAGACAGGGGTGCCGATGTGGCGATGGCACAAACTTGGGAAGAGCTTCGGGCTCTCATAATGAAAGAGTTCTGCCCCCAACACGAGATAAGGGCTTTGGAACGAGAGTTCGACGTTTTGAAACAGGATGGGGGAGAACACCATGCTTACATGGATCGTTATGAGGAGTTAAGTTTGCTGTGCCCTACTATGGTTACCCCGTTGGAAAAAGCGATTGAGAGGTATATAGATGGTTTGCCTGATTCTGTGCAAGATATAGTTACTGGTAGTAACCCTACCACTGTACAACAGGCTATCGAATTGGCTGCAACCCAGACTGAGTCTCAGGTCAGGAAGGGAAAGCTGACCCGCAAGGGTGACAAGAAACAGTCAGCTGATGCTACTCAAGACAAGGGTAAGGGTAAGAAAAAGGGGAAACTTCGAGGAGATCGAGGAAGCGCAAGGCTTCCCAGAATTTTGCTGTTACCGCACAAAACGCTCAGAACCCACCGACGCAGCATCCTGCCAAGAAACCGTATCCTGGTACTTCACCTCACTGCAATCGGTGCAATGGTTACCATGCGACTCATCAAGCTTGTAAACAGTGCCCCACTTGTGGTAAACTTGGGCACACGGCCAACATTTGTCGATTGGGTCAAAATTAAGCTGCTCAGAATCAAGCTCCAGTTTAGGGGAACGCTGCTAGACCATTCCCACCTGGCTCGTGTTATAATTACGGAGAGATGGGTCACTTCCACAACAATTGTCCGAAGCTTGCGAACCTGAATGCCAATGCTAATGCGAATCCCGCTCGTGAACGAGCATACAACATGAATGCTAACGAGGCTCTTGCTGACAACGAGGTTGTTAATGGTACTCTCCTTGTTAACCATCAACCTGCATCTGTTCTTTTCGATTCTGGTGCTGATAGAAGTTTTGTTTCGTTATCATTTGAGCCTTTACTTGTGATACCTAGAACTAAACTGAGGAAACCCTTATCTGTTGAAGTTACTACTGGTAAACCTCTTGTACTCGATTCTGTTATTCGCGATTGTCAATTGATCCTCGATAACCATCTTTTTCCTATTGACCTCACACCGATGCAACTTGGAAGTTTTGATATTATCATAGGGATGGATTGGTTAACTAAGTATCATGCTGAGGTGGTTTGCTTCGATAAGATTGTTCGTATTCCTCTTTCGTCTGGTGATGTCCTGGAAGTTCGTGGCGAGAAACCTTCGAATGGTTTGAAACTCATGTCGTGTACGAAAGCTCAAAGTTATTTACGAAAAGGCTACATATTCTTTCTGGCACATTTCACAGAGGAGAAAGGCAAGAGCAAGTGTATTCAAGATATTCCGATTGTTCGAGATTATCCAGAGGTGTTTTCTGATGAACTGCCTGGTTTGCCTCCAGTTCGTCAAGTCGAATTTCATATTAATCTTGTACCCAATGCCAACCCGATTGCTAAAGCGCCTTATCGTCTTGCACCGTCTGAGATGCAAGAATTATCTAAACAGCTTCAGGAGCTATCTAATAAAGGATTCATCCTACCGAGTTATTCACCTTGGGACGCTCCAGTCCTGTTTGTGAAAAAGAAAGATGGGCCTTTCAGAATGTGTATCGATTATCGTGAGCTTAACAAGCTTACCATCAAGAATCGATATCCCCTACCATGAATTGATGATCTTTTTTATCAGCTGCAAGGTGCTTCATGTTTTTCCAA
Organism: Helianthus tuberosus; assembly: GCA_030545235.1. Lineage (NCBI taxonomy): Eukaryota > Viridiplantae > Streptophyta > Magnoliopsida > Asterales > Asteraceae > Helianthus > Helianthus tuberosus. The sequence goes on from CM060425.1 coordinate 140,963,987, forward strand.
GATCGATCTGCATTCTGGGTATCATCAGCTTCGTGTACTCGAAGAAGATATCCCCAAAAATGCTTTCCGTACGAGATATGGTCACTACGAGTTCATTGTCATGTCTTTTGGTTTAACGAATGCCCCAGCTATTTTCATGCACTTGATGAATAGGGTTTGTAAGCCTTATTTAGACAAATTCATCATTGTGTTCATTGACGACATTCTCATTTATTCGAAGTCTCGAGCCGATCACGAACAACACCTTCGTCTGATAATGGAACTCCTAAAGAAGGAACAACTGTTTGCCAAGTTCTCCAAGTGTGAATTCTGGCTCAAGGAAGTTCAGTTTTTGGGGCATATAGTCAACGAGCAGGGTATTCATGTGGATCCTTCCAAAATCACTGCTATTAAGGATTGGAACACACCTACGACACCTACAAGAGTTCGTTCTTTTCTTGGTCTTGCTGGTTACTATCGACGATTTATTTCAAACTTCTCGAAGATCGCGGTTCCTCTCACAGCTTTGACTCAAAAGAATAAGCCTTTTGAGTGGGGACCTAAACAAGAAGAAGCGTTCCAAACGCTTAAAAGAAAACTCTGTGATGCTCCTATTTTATCTTTTCCCGGTGGAAACGATGATTTTGTTGTCTATTGTGACACGTCGAATCTAGGCCTTGGTTGTGTTCTTATGCAACGAGCTAAAGTGATAGCATATGCGTCAAGACAATTGAAGATTCATGAGAAGAATTACATAACTCATGATCTTGAGTTGGGAGCTGTGGTTTTTACTCTAAAAATTTGAAGACATTATCTCTATGGAATGAAGTGTGTGGTTTTCACAGACCACAAAAGTCTCCAACATATTTTCAATCAGAAGGAGCTAAACATGAGACAACAACGCTGGGTTGAGCTATTGAACGATTACGATCGTGAGATTCGCTACCATCCTGGTAAGGCGAATGTCGTAGCCGATGCGCTAAGCCGAAAGGAACGAGTCAAGTTTCATTGTGTTCTAATTCTATCCGATATTCAAACTTGTGTCTCTTATGCTCAACATACTTGTGTTTCACAAGACTTGATGAGTAAGGAATTACCACATCAGCTAGAGCTTAAACTCGAAACGAAAGACGATGGGTTACTTTATTTCAAAAATCGTTTGTGGATTTCGAGACAAGACAATCTTCGCACTTTAGTGATGGACGAATCTCACAAGTCTCGATATTCTATTCATCCTTGTGCTGACAAAATGTACAAGGATCTTCGTACTCTGTACTGGTGGCCTGGTATGAAAAAGGATGTTGCCTTGTATGTATCGAAATGCCTAACTTGTCTCAAAGTCAAGGCTGAACATCAACGACCATCTGGTTTGCTTGTACAACCAGATATTCCGGTTTGGAAGTGGGAGAACATTGCGATGGATCTCATCACTAAGTTACCGCGTACATCTAGAGGTCATGATGCTATTTGGGTAGTCATTGATCGATTAACGAAATCAGCTCATTTTATACCGATTCGCGAGGATCTATCTACTGATAAACTTGCCAAGATTTATGTTGATGAGATTCCTTTGGATATCATATCTGACCGTGATGTTCGATTTTCATCTCACTTTCGGAAGACCATGCAATCTGCTATGGGAGCTCAACTAAATCTAAGCACTTATTATGATCCCCAAACAGATAGACAATCTGAAAGGACGATACAAACATTGGAGGATATGCTTAGAGCATGTGTGATAGATTTTGGTGGTAATTGGGATACTCATCTGCCGTTGATCGAATTCTCTTACAATAATAATTATCATGCTAGCATTAATATGGCACCGTTCGAAGCTTTATATGGTCAAAAATGTCGTTCACCTGTCTGTTGGAATGAGATCAGATAAAATCAATAAAATTCGCGTTAATCTTCTGACAGCTAGAAGCCGTCAAAAGAGTTATGCGGATATGCGACACAAGCCCTTGGAATTTCAAGTCGGAGGCCGTGTCCTACTCAAGGTATCCCCTTGGAAGGGAGTGGTGAGATTTGGAAAGAAAGGAAAACTTGCACCACAATATGTTGGACCATTTAAGATTGTTAAAAGAATTGGAAAGGTTGCCTATCGACTAGAGCTACCTCCTGAACTTGGGAATATTCACCCAACATTCCACGTGTCCAATTTACGAAAGTGTTTAGCCGATACTGATCTTCATATTCTACTCGACGAAATTCAAGTTGATGATACGATGCACTTTGTCGAGAAACCTGTGGAGATAATGGACCGTGAAATCAAGCGATTGAAGAACAAGCGAATACGATTAGTCAAGGTTCTCTGGGAGTCCAAACGTGGCCCAGAGTTTACTTGGAAATGTGAGGACTAAATGAAAGCGAAATATCCACAATTGTTTTCACAAGTTTCCTCTAGTTAAAAATTTCGGGACGAAATTTCCTAAAGTAGGGGAGACTGTGACAACTGTGCTCTGTAATGATGTACGATGTAAAAAGATATCAATTATCAATAAAACGATGTGTTTTGGTGTTAATATTTGTGTATTTGTGTTTGACGATTTTACGATTTGATTCTAGTTCGATTTCAAGCTTTAAATCGCTTTCTGGGAAGTTATACGCAAACTGATGCGTAAATGGAATAAGTTTAATGCGACAAACACTCTGGAATAGTGACATAGGCTTAACATACCTTAAATAACCTTTACATAACTTTGAAATAAGTTTTGGAGGGTTTGGTGTGTCGAAAACAAGTTTATTCGATCGCAAGGACTATTTGCGACAAACTGCGAAAGTATACCAATTCGTATGATAACGAACATTCTGAAACTTGATCATAAGCTAAACATACCCTAAATATCCTTTACATAGCTTAGAAATAGGCTTTGAGGGGTTCGTTATGCGAAAAAGAGCTTATTTAATCAATAGGGTCTAAAAGCGTCAAAAAGTGCATAAGTTTGCATTTACGCGCATATCTTACGTTCTGAACATATCCGGACATCCAAAAATTTTTATTATCATTAAAATATTTTATTTTAGTGATTGGAATGCAAAAATACCATTCTTTGTGTAATTTGGATCGTTTTCGCGTCCGTTCGAGTTTTCGTCGTAATTAACCGAATAACGTGACCGTACGACCAAACGAACCGAAATCTGAGATGTTTTCAAGCATATTTCATGTTCCCTATGCTTTAACTTCATTGTAGAGCCTTGAAATGGGGTTAACGGGGCTTAAAAACATCAAAATCAAAGTTTATAGCTTGCAGGGACTAATTTTGACAACTGCTGATAGTTGGTAGCGGGGCGCGAAGACCTGAGCATCAGGCTACGCGGGGTGCGACAGAGCATCAGATCAGAAACATTGAATCTGGCTTCAGCAGCTGTTTTCAAGCAATTTTACCATGGTTTTGGCATACCATTTGATTGTTTTTGTACTCCCATTGTATTAGAAACAATGTGCCACAAGTGTATGGCCAAGATTGAGTTTCAAAAACACTTGTAATGATCTAATTCATCCAAGAAATCTATAAATAGCTTGGGTTTTTGCCAAGTTCATTGCTAATTCATTCAAATTTGCTCTAAGTGAAGCTATCCCTCTGGTTGAAGGCTTCATTTTCTAGTTTTCTTGTTCTAATCTTCAAGCTTGGACCCTTTGTAAGCTTCTTTCATGCTTGTTTATGCTTTTCAAGCATGAAAGTTAAACAGTGTTTGACTTTCTGCTTTGACCATGTATTGCTCAACACAAAGTTCGTTTGAACTTTGCAACGTGAGCGTAATCACGATGGTTATAGTCCCTTGTGACTATACCTACTGATTACCACGTTGATTAGTCGAAGTGACGAGTCAAAGTTTCGGTCAAAATACGTATTTATGCGTATTTTGCGATGAAGCTATTTTCGGGTATCAAAACACTTTGTTTTGATATCAAACCTGTTTTCTAACTTAGTTAAACATGTTTAACTCGTCACTTTTAGTCTAGTGCTTGTTTAGGGTGGTAAGTCAAGCGGTCTTGACAACCGCTTAGACTTTCGAACCCGACCCGTTTGGTCGACCGTTAGGATCCGATCAAGCATGTTTTGTGACCATAGTTGTATAGGGAATAACCTTCCGAGGTTGTACCTTATGGTCACTTAGTTTAATTAGTTGTATGATAGGTAGTTTATATGCCTTAGGAAAATGACCAAAATGTCCTTTTCATGCATAATTTGATTTTAAGCATATGTAACTTAATTTTTGTCACTTAAATTAATTATGCAATATATTTAAACATGTTAGGGCATATAATACTTGTCATAGGATTAGTTAGGCGTCTCGAACGCGCATTTGCGCGAACGACGCGTTAAAGTAGCGTAGACTACCTTAACGGGTCGTAAGCACTTAGGATAGGTTCCGATTTAGGATGTAGGCTTTATTAAACCATATCACATGAGTTCCAATACTCATTTGGTTTACGAAACCTCATTCTACCCGATCTTCCAATTTAGGTGTTGATTTATTAACTTAGCGATCCGATTACTAGGTGCTACTTGATTTCCTTGGTTTGCCCGAGCTTTGATAAGTTCACTTAGATCGAGGATACCATGCAAATCAATGTGAGTACATAGTTCTGTCACACCCTGACTTTTACGGAAGCGTGATTATGTGTGACTTGCTTAATATCATTGCATTCAACCATAACAACAACTATATGATGAAACCGAGATGTTCATCCATTGATTAAGTTTTAAAACATTACAACAACATTGTTTTAATCCCCAAAATCATAGACTTAGTATTCAAAATACAACACCAACGGGTTTTATGTTCCATAAGGACTTCTCAAAAGACACTAATGAAAACTAGGCTTTGAAATATGTATCCTATCCAGGATAGGATACACACTCCAAACCACTCGACATGGGATGACATCTTTTTATTTCTAACAACACTTGAAACCTTCAACGCCCGCCAGATCCATACTTAGTTTCCTGAAATACATGTAGTTTGAAAACATCAACAAAAGTTGAGCGAGTTCATGTGTTTAGTGTGTGTGAGCTCGAATAAACTTTGTAATCATCATAAGTAAGTATGTATTTGTCAAACCCTAGTATGAAAGCAACAAGGAAAACAAATCATTAATGGTTTGCAAGGACATTAATATGTGTGACGTGATGCAGGAAGACTCAAACCTAGCAGATTTTGCACCGGGCATCAGTTTGTTAACATAGTCACCTCATGGGCCAAACCCCGGTCCACATGGGTGTGGGCTCGCTACACCCAAATAGATCTATCACTCATGTCCCTTGGTCCTACTACGAGGATTAATGGTCTTAAGCGTTGTACCCACCACTCACATGATCTAGCAGTACCTTTCCTTAGCTAACCATACCACATATAAACGTTTGTAAATAGTTTGTAACATGTACTTCACCCCCGAAGTTATAAAACTGAAAACTGTTAAAAGAAAAGGGGGACATGAACTCACGGTTTTGCGTTCTTCGACGGTAACTCAAATCTCCTTCGGATATTCACGACTACCTACAACGTACTAGGGTTTATTAGACGAGCGGATCGTGCCTTGACTTAGTATTACTTAGTGTCTTTGAGTCCTTAATATTATTCCAGGTGATATAATTATTTGTTAAAATAATAAATATTTTAACTTAAATTATATTTATTAATTTTTGGAATAATAGTTAAAACATTATATTCTAACTTGATACCTTTCGAGTATTTATACATGTATTTCCTTCCCAAGGATGGGTGTATTTGTCTTCGTATTCTTATACTTGTATATTTTTGCCATGCATAGGTATCGTATTCCGGTGTGTATTTATACGTACGAGAATACGTATTTTTCTTGTAATTGTTAAGTATTCTTATACTAAATTTTGTATTAATTTTTCCAGAATAATATCTTTGATAAAAATACATCAATATATATTTCCAAAATATATATTTTAAGAAATATTACTTAGAAAAATTATTTATAATCTTTCCCTTGGCAAAAATATTTATAAATTTCATACAAGTCTCCCAAAAACAATATATTTTCAAGTCTAACTTAAGAAAATACATTTTCTCCAAAAAATAATGTATTTCATGTTTGTTTGAGAATATATATATTTCTTTCAAAAATAATACATCTTTTAATAATTCCAAGAAAATATATATATTTTTATTCACTCGAAATGATATATTTTCTTCTTTTAAAAAATATGATATAATCCTGTAATAATTGTAAAAATCATATTTTTGTTCTCTCGGTGTCCAAAATATTATTTACCAAAAATATACTTGTGAATACATTTTCCGGAATATTTTGTGAGTTAAATTCCTTTGTTCGGTTTCACCAATTTTTTGTGTATTCTTTGTATATTTATTCCTTGGAATTTTAGGTAATATTTTGGATTGAAATTTTTGGTATTTTGATGAGTTATATTATTTCAAATCCTAAAATAATATAACTAATACACATAATATACAAATAATCACACACATGGTGACTTCTAAATATATATTTCCTAAATACATATTTAGTCTCTTTTATTTATAAAAACCAACCTCCAATACTTCAAATTTTGTAACAAAAATTTATGGCAAACTTTATGTGAAAACTTATGGTTTAAAATACACTTGTAAATACTTGTTTAGAAATATTTTTTTCTAAATGTTTAATTTTTAGAAAGATTTTGCCAGAGTTTCCCCTAAAAATGAAGGTTTCCATGCCTTGAAGGCTTATCATTTTTTTTTTATAAATCAACACAATCAATCAATAATCAACCATAAACAATCTACACTTACCAATTTTGCCAAAAACAAGCATAAACTACCACTTCATGAACTTGAAAATTTATAAAAAATTTGTAGTAACTTACTAGTGTTTTTAGTAAGTCTTGTTACCTTTTAAAGTGTATTTGATTCTTTAAAAACATCATTTTTAAAGAAAATAGATCTTCACAACTTGTAGTCACATTTTCTAAAAAAATGTTTTCTTTATGAATTTTTCTTTTACACATATGTTTCTATACTTGTTTATCCTCTAAAAATAGGGTTTATTTATTTAAAATCCAAGATTAAGTAAAACTTGTATTTTTAACTTGTTTTCTTGAAACATCATTCTTGAAATCTTAGATTTACAAGATTTACAACTCACTTTAATCATCATTTTACAAGAAAACATTATATTCTTTCAAGTTCATGACTTTCAAGAGAATGATCTATGAATCTTTAACACTTTCGTCCACTCATCTTGCTAGATTATGTTTTTAATCAGGATCTAGCAAGATCATATGATGATCTACATCATTTTCATAAGCAAACAATGATCAACAAGCAAATCAACACATAAACTGTGACAACCCTCATAATTGCATGTATCCGTACAATTTATTAATGATAATTAAAGTGCTTGACGACTGTGTGGAATCACTTAACTGCTTTCTGATTTCTGTGTTATACTTACATGTGCTTGTTAACATACTAGTAGTATACAGAAAAGTTACTAAAAAGTCCTGTGTGCTTTCCTAAGTATTGAAAAGTAAAAACGTTACAAAAATATATATGTAGGACACTTTACGGATTAATTAAGCACTTTAACGGAACAACACCGAACCGAACAACCGGACTTTACCCGGAACACAAAAATATTGTCAAACACATTGTTATTATTTTTCTGAGCTAGTTAGGGTCCCAGAACACCCTAACACACTATATAAATAACAACACACCTTAAACTACTAACTTGGCATTTAAATCTAACTAGAACTTGTAACCACCCATTGAAACCCAACCCTATACACCCCCCCCCCCTAAGTGACGGTTACAAGGCATGGGGGACATCCCCACATTCTTTTCATTATTTAATTGAAATTGTTGTTGGTTAATGAAGCACTTTATATGTTGGGTAATGGTGGGATTGGTTAATAAATAAACCTAAGAGTTTAACACTTCATTTCACTCTTATCACCAACAAAAAAAAAAAAATACTCATCTCTCTCCCTCCTCTTGTGATCGGCTGAAATCACACACACCACCATCACCACTTTCAAGTTTTCTTTCAAGCATTTCCCATACACTCAAAGGTGCTACGGGTCATACAACGAAGCTTGGTGCTCTCGGAAGTCGAAGGACCTTCTCCATTCGCTATTAACCACCACATTTCTTCACTCGAACTTCCCTAGCCTTGAGCTAGTGGTAAGAACTTAGATCCGTTCATTCTTCATGTTATTTAAGTGGTTAATAGGTGATTTAATGATTAAAATTATGAAACACTAAAGCACTTGCACTAAAGTCTTGAACATATGGAATAAAAGATGGATAAAGAGAAGATATGTGTGTAAATCATGTAGATCTTGTGTTGTTATGATTCTTGTTGATTTTCTGATGATTTTGCTGGTTAATATTGATGTTTGATGTTGTTGTGATCACTAAACATGTTAACGGAATCAATCGAACACAATTTAGAGTGTTAAAGACTGAAAACAGTAGGCTGTTTAATGATTACAGCCAACTTCAGTTGGCTGTAACAGGACCGTAACTTAATGAAAAATGTACTTCCTGAATTCTAGACTTATGTATTATGAAATACGGTTCTAATGGCACCAGAATCATAATTTTTGGACTTCGTTTACTATTTTTAAAGCGTCATTTTGTAACAGCAGCTAGAGCTGCATTTTTCTGCTGAAAATATGCGTTTTGTCTTCTGTCATAACTTGAGTTCTGTGTAGAGTTAGATCATGAAACTTGTACTGTAGATGACCAGCGATGTATTTGTAATTCTCTCACTAGAATTTCGTAAATCGGACTCCTGATAAATTTTAAATAAATTATTCCGTGGACTATGGTCAGAAAAAGATAAATCTGAGTTCAGTCCGGAAAATGAATTTTTATAAATTATTAGTAATGAACTGGACCCCGATATTTTTACACAATAAAATTTGGAACGTTTAAGACATTCTGTAAAAATTTGGGAATTTTTGGAATAAGTTAACTATTTTATTAGAATGTCCGAAAACAGCCCGGTTTTGAATATTTAAGCTGAAACGACAAAAGTTGTAATTTGCGTGTCTAGGTGTCGAGTATGCTATCGGTGAATGATCTAACATGTTATATGTGTTATGTGTATTATCATATGTTTATTTATGAACGGGAATTGATGGGAAGTTTATACGGGCATAAACCGCCAAAGTAATGAATGTTATGTGATAGATACGTGTAGGAACTTTGTGCTCTAATTGAAAATCACTAAATGACTAACTGGTATTCATATTAGGACGTGATTGACCGACCTTGACTGTTAGCTATATTTGCGAGTCTAACCGAGCAAACCGAGGTGAGGTCACACCCTTATTAAGGCATGGGATTCCCGGTGGTTGGGAATGGGATTGAAAAACTATTTATATTATCAACACTACTAGACTACCTACTACTGTCCTCGGATTGAGAAGGGCACGTACGTAAAACCTACGTACATTCATACTTACTACTGTCCTCGGATTGAGAAGGGCACGTACGTAAAACCTACGTACATTCATACTTACTACTGTCCTCAGATTGAGAAGGGCACGTACGTAAAACCTACGTACACTCATACTTAACACCGTCCTCGGATTGGGAAGGACACTTATGGATACGACTAGTCTAGTAACATACATAATGGGAAGCCCCCACTAAATATCATAAAGGTTTGGGAATCAAGGATAATGGGTAATACATGGTTATGAAACGAACTTACGATTTCTGATAAGAACTCATTAACTGAACAACCAACTGTGAACTCGCTCAACTTTGTTGTTGATTTGTTGTTACATGCCTTGCAGGTCGTTAGGTACTTATGGGGCTTGCTCGAGGAGGAGGTCGTTGTGGAATAGGGACTGTTATGTCCCGTGCCTAATAAATAAACTTTATGAACTTATGAACTTATGATTTGGATTTATGTTTTATGCTTTCGCTGTTAACCTAAAGTCGGTTACTTATCTTTTGGTCACCAATTGTATTGCGATTGACTTTATTAACTTAAATTACGTTGTTCAATATGATTGGTGGCTCGATCCTGGTCACGTCACGCCTCCAAGCGGTGACGCTCCGCATGGTGGAATTTGGGGGTGTGACAGATTGGTATCAGAGCCATTGGTTATAGTGAACTTGGTTTTAAAAAGGGAAAAGCTTTTTGATAAAACTAGACTATAACCTGTACAGTGCTCAACGATCCACAACGACGCTTCACTCCACGCGCAAGGCTCAACACTATAGGTGATATGGTTTATGTTTATATTATTACCTACTTGCTAGTTACATAGAACTTTGCTTATGGTACGCTTAGATGAACGTAGCAACTATTGATTGAAAACACATGTGTTCTTACTCTCTTCTGTCATCGCACTTTCGCGAACCTCTCTCACTCATGTTTTCCTCTGACATGAAGATCATGAGTGGACGCGTTAACCTAACTCAAGCCCAGTTGGCGGCTTTGATCACGGAACAAGTTACTACAGCGTTCGCAGCTGCCCAGGCAGGAGGTCAGAACGCTCAGCCACCAGTATGCACGTTCAAGACTTTTATGGACTGTCGTCCTAGTACTTTCAGTGGCACTGAAGGGGCCGTTGGACTCCTCCACTGGTTCGAGAAGCTCGAGTCGGTCTTCGAAATGTGTGAATGCCCTGAGGATCGTAGGGTGAAGTATGCTACTGGTACTCTTGAAGGGGTAGCGCTCACGTGGTGGAACGCTCAGGTTCAGCTGCTGGGGTTGGTTGCTGCTAATGCCACCCCATGGAATGACTTCAAGGAACTGATCAAGGAAGAGTACTGCAGTCGTGATGACATCCACAAACTAGAGGTGGAATTTTTCAATCTGAAGATGACGGGGTCTGAGATTGAGGCGTATACTAAGAGGTCGAATGAACTGGCCATCCTGTGCCCTACTATGGTGGACCCTCCCATCAAACGTATTGAGCTTTAACTCAAAGGCCTTGTACCCGAGATTCAGAGTCACGTGACTTCGGCTAACCTGGGTACCATTCAACAAATCATCAAGTTGGCTCACCGTCTCACCGACCAGGCAGTGGAACAAAACAGATTACCCAAGCGTAATGGTACTGCTACTACTGATACCCCCAATGATCACAAGCAAAAATAGGATGGAAATTCGGGCAAAGGCTCTGCCTCTATTCAGTCTCAGTCTCAGCAACGAAGGACTGAGGACCATAGGCGCCCTGGTCAGCACTCTTCTGGTAGTCAAGGGCAGGGTGGATATCGAGGAAACCACCCAAAGTGTAACAAATGCAACTGACACCACAGTGGTCAGTGCAACAAGGGACGCTGTCAGAGGTGTCTCAAGATAGGTCATGAAGCCAAGGATTGCAGGAGCCCACGGCCTACGAATCAGAATCGTCAGCAACAACAGCAAGCACCGCAGAATCAGCAACAGCAACAGGGTAACAAGGGATGCTTTCAGTGTGGTGCTGAAGATCACTTCAAGAGACACTGCCCGCAATTAAATCAGAATCAGAATCACAACCAAGGAAACGGGAACAATAATGGGGGCAACAATGGAGGAAACAATGATGGCAACGGTGCCAGGGGTCGAGTGTTCGTGATTGGTCAGGGTGACGCAAGGAATGATCCTAACGTAGTGATGGGTAAGTTCCTTCTCGACGACTTTTATGTTACTGTTTTATTTGATTCGGGTGCCGATACCAGTTATGTGTCTCTAAAAGTTAGTCAAATGCTTAAGCGCACTCCAACACTTTTGATCCCCAAACACACAGTAGAGCTAGCAAACGGTAAAAGTCTCAAGGCCACGCACGTAATCAAAGGTTGTAACCTCGTCTTAGCTGGTCAGACCTTCTCTATCGATCTTATTCCTATCCCACTGGGTAGTTTCGATGTCGTTATTGGGATGGATTGGCTATCTCACCATCAAGCGGAGATTGTTTACAAGGAGAAAATCGTCCGCATTCCTCGCTCTGGTGAAGAACCCCTCGTGATTCATGGCGATAAGAGTGGTGCTGTTGTAGGCATTATCTCTTTCCTTAAGGCCCAGAAGTGTTTGCGAAAGGGCCACACTGCCATTTTGGCACTCGTTACTGACACATCAACGGAAGAGAAGAGAATTGAAGACATTCCTATTGTGCGCGACTTTCCTGAGGTATTTCCTGAGGAATTACCTGGTCTTCCGCCTTATCGCCAAGTTGAGTTTCAAATCGAGCTAGCTCCTGGAGCAGCACCAATAGCTCGAGCACCATATCGTCTAGCTCCATCAGAACTCGAAGAATTGTCAACGCAACTACAAGAACTCTTGGAAAAGGGTTTTATACGTCCTAGCTCTTCGCCCTGGGGAGCTCCAGTCTTGTTTATGAAAAAGAAAGACGGTATTTTCAGAATGTGTATTGACTATCGCGAACTCAACAAGGTGACCGTGAAGAATCGATATCCTCTTCCACGCATTGACGATTTGTTCGACCAGTTGCAAGGGTCGAGCTATTACTCTAAGATTGATTTGAGATCGGGATACCATCAGCTGAGAGTCCGAGATGAGGACGTCTCCAAAACAGCATTCAGAACTCGCTACGGCCATTACGAGTTTCTGGTTATGCCTTTCGGATTGACGAATGCACCAGCGGTCTTTATGGATCTCATGAACCGAGTATGCAAACCTTACCTGGATAGGTTCGTTATTGTGTTCATCGACGATATCCTGATCTATTCTAAGAGTCAGGAGGAACACGAGCAGCATCTACGACTTATGCTGGAACTTCTTCGAAAATAGCAGTTGTATGCCAAGTTTTCGAAATGTGACTTCCGGCTTCGCGAATTCCACTTTCTAGGCCATGTGGTAAACAAGGATGGAATTCATGTGGATCCATCTAAGGTTGAATCGATCAAGAACTGGCCTGCACCCCGCACACCAACAAAAATCCACCAATTCTTGGGTTTGGCAGGATATTACAGAAGATTTATCAAGGATTTCTCAAAGATTTCCCAACCTCTCACTTCACTGACTCAGAAGGGTGTCATCTATCGTTGGGGTGATGCACAGGAGTCCGCATTTCAACACTTGAAGAATAGACTTTGTAGCGCGCCTATCCTCTCATTGCCTGAAGGCACAAATGATTTTGTGGTTTACTGCGATGCTTCCATCCAAGGACTTGGTTGCGTGTTGATGCAACGTGACAAGGTCATTGCCTACGCATCACGCCAGCTTAAAGTTCATGAAAGGAACTACGCTACGCATGACTTGGATCTGGGAGCAGTTGTTTTTGCGCCTAAGATATGGAGACATTACCTGTACGGTACCAAGTGCACCATTTACACCGATCACAGGAGTCTCGAGCATATCTTCAAGCAAAAGGAGTTAAACATGCGACAACGCCGATGGGTCGAACTCTTGAACGATTATGAATGCGCTATCAAATATCATCCGGGCAAGGCCAATGTTGTGGCCGACGCCCTCAGTCGAAAGAATACTATACCTAAGCGTGTACGTGCGTTACAGCTTACCATTCACTCTAGCCTTCCCGCTCAGATTCGCGATGCTCAGGTTGAAAACAGAAAACATCAGGGCTGAGTCCCTACGAGGATCGAGGCAACGGCTGGAACAAAAGGAAGACGGCGCCTACTATGTTAACGGACGCATCTGGATTCCACTTTATGGAGACCTACGCGAGCTTGTGATGGATGAAGCACACAAGTCTCGTTATTCGGTACATCCTGGTTCGGATAAAATGTACCACGACCTCAAGACTACGTATTGGTGGCCCGGTATGAAAGCCAGCGTAGCAACCAACGTCAGTAAATGTTTGACTTGCGCTAGGGTTAAGGTCGAATACCAGAAACCATCAGGCCTACTCCAACAACCAGAGATCCCGAAATGGAAATGGGAGCAAATTTCCATGGATTTCGTTACTGGCCTGCCTAGATCTCAACGCGGAAACGATACCATTTGGGTGATCGTAGATCGACTGACCAAGTCTGCACATTTTCTGGCTATCAAAGAAACGGATAAGTTTTCTACTCTTGTAGACATTTACCTAAAGGAAGTGGTGTCAAGGCACGGAGTGCCAACCTCCATCATTTCTGATCGTGACGCGCGTTTTACTTCGGAATTATGGCATACTATGCACAAGTCTTTTGGCTCACGTTTAGATATGAGCACCACTTATCATCCACAGACGGATGGGTAATCTGAACGCACCATCCAAACCCTCGAAGACATGCTTAGGGCATGCGTAATCGACTTCGGCAATGGCTGGGAAAAACACCTCCCGTTAGTGGAGTTTTCATATAACAACAGCTACCACGCCAGCATCCAAGCCGCTCCGTTCGAGGCATTGTACGGACGCAAATGCCGATCACATCTCTGTTGGGTAGAAGTTGGTGACAGCCAAATCACTGGCCCAGAACTTGTAGTAGATACCACCGAGAGAATTGCTTAGATACGACAACGAATGGCGGCAGCTCGTGACCGTCAGAAAAGCTATGCTGATAAGGGAAGAAAACCACTCGAGTTCCAGGTTGGGGATCGAGTGCTACTCAAAGTCTCACCTTGGAAAGGCGTAGTCCGTTTTGGCAAACGAGGCAAGCTCAATCCGCGTTATGTCGGACCATTCAAAGTCACCGAGAAAATTGGCAAAGTCGCCTACAGGTTGAATCTACCTGAAGAACTCAGCGGAGTTCACTATGTTTTCCATGTGTCGAATCAGAAGAAGTGTCTGTCAGATGAGACCCTCATAGTTCCTCTCAAGGAACTCACAATCGACGACCAGCTGCGATTCGTCGAGGAACCAGTAGAGATTACGGATCGAGATGTTAAGATCCTCAAACGTACCAGGATACCTCTGGTCCGAGTTTGTTGGAATGCTCGCCGTGGCCCAGAGTATACCTGGGAACGAGAAGACCAAATGAAACTCAAGTATCCCCAGCTGTTTAAGAAAAACGTAACCACTACTGAGGCTGAAGCTACTGCAGAATTTCGGGATGAAATTCCAAATCAACGGGGGGATGATGTGACACCCCAGGAAAATCAGGAAAACAACACAACTTAACTAGCTTCCTCAGTAACCACGCGCTAAATTTCGGGTGATGTGACACCCCAGGAAAATCAGGAAAACAACACAACTTAACTAGCTTCCTCAGTAACCACGCGCTAAATTTCGGGACAAAATTCTCTTAACAGGGGGAGAATGTGACAACCCTCATAATACCATGTATCCGTACAATTTATTAATGATAATTAAAGTGCTTGACGACTGTGTGGAATCACTTAACTGCTTTCTGATTTCTGTGTTATACTTACATGTGCTTGTTAACATACTAATAGTATACAGAAAAGTTACTAAAAAGTCCGGTGTGCTTTCCTGAGTATTGAAAAGTAAAAACGTTACAAAAATATATATGTAGGACACTTTACGGATTAATTAAGCACTTTAACGGAACAACACCGAACCGAACAACCGGACTTTACCCGGAACACAAAAATATTGTCAAACACATTGTTATTATTTTTCTGAGCTAGTTAGGGTCCCCGAACACCCTAACACACTATATAAATAACAACACACCTTAAACTACTAACTTGGCATTTAAATCTAACTAGAACTTGTAACCACCCATTGAAACCCAACCCTATACTCCCCCCCCCCCCCCAAGTGACGGTTACAAGGCATGGGGGACATCCCCACATTCTTTTCATTATTTAATTGAAGTTGTTGTTGGTTAATGAAGCACTTTATATGTTGGGTAATGGTGGGATTGGTTAATAAATAAACCTAAGAGTTTAACACTTCATTTCACTCTTATCACCAACAAAAAAAAAATACTCATCTCTCTCCCTCCTCTTGTGATTGGCTGAAATCACACACGCCACCATCACCACTTTCAAGTTTTCGTTCAAGCATTTCCCATACACTCAAAGGTGCTACGGGTCATACAACGAAGCTTGGAGCTCTCGGAAGTCGAAGGACCTTCTCCATTCGCTATTAACCACCACATGTCACACCCCGACCACATATAACATACAAAACGTGGCGGAAACGTCGGGGAGTGTTGTAACAGAATTAATTGTTTCATAACCATGGCATACAAAGTTGTATTTATTTATCAACATATGTGTTACATTGTCTCAAAACAGTAATTTAAAAGTTTATAACATAATTAAACAAGTCTATCTCCATTTTTAGTCTCTAAGGCACAGGTCCGCCCTAGTATCGTGATCAACATCCTACGGAAAAGCTCCTGAAAACACATGTGAAAATAGGTACGTCAGCATAAAAATGCCTGTGAGATACATAGGTTTGTGAAAATAGGATTCATGACTTGTATTTGAGAAAATGTTTAGTCATGAACCTTGTAATTTGCTTTGTCTTGTAAATCATATGAAAAACGATAAGATCAGTTGATAAGTATAAATAAATGTAAGGTTAAATGAATAACTATGTAAAATGAGTTTGTATAAGATAAGTTGGTTGTAAAACAATGTCTTATGAAAAGTATGTTATTTGTATAAAATGTTATATGTATCAAACTGAAATGATTCAAATAACGTTACGCTATGTAATATTATACAAACACTTATATATAGGAAGTACCAGCGGCGTATCCACCATGTTTGTATCATATTACACACGCCTCGTTACTCAAATCACTTACCCAAACAACCACCAATGTAACTTGTTCATGTACAAACCAATTGTCAAGTGTTATTGTGTAAACCATATCAAAATGTCTATGTCCAATGTAAACCACCAAATGTGTATATCAATGTCAAAATGTTTATGTTCAATGTAGATCATGTAATGTGTAACCAAAATGTCATGTATGGTAGTGAAATATATCAACTAAACCATATGTAAAATGCACAAAAACAAGGTATTGAAGTAAATCATAGTTTAAATCAAAGTTATGTTTTGTGTAACAAATGCATGCTATACTGATACAAACATTTATGCGGTATTGTTATAATGCATACATCCAAGCCTTGAGACTGTGGCGATAAACCCTTAAACAAATTAAAGGTTTATCTAAATTATGTATATCGAATTCGGTCATTCCTTTCATCCCCATTCCCAGGATGTCCGGAACGGGAGTTGTCAATTCCTATGGTACCACTACCTACTAACGAACGGCATGATCGGTGTTAATGAATGTATTGTTCCATTGTAAACAAACCAAATGTCATACCAAAAATGTAAGCATGTGATGCACTAAGTATGTAATCAAATGAACATACGTAGCGTGAAAATGTAATGTAAAACGATGTACTAAGTAATGCACACAATGGGCACACCTAGCATGAAATGTAATGTAAAACGATGTACTAAGTAATGCACACAATGGGCACACCTAGCATGAAATGTAATGTAAAACAATGTACCAAGTAATGCACACAATGGGCACACCTAGTATAAAATGTAATGTAAAACGATGTACTAAGTAATGCACACAATGGGCACACCTAGCATAAAAATGTAATGTAAAACGATGTACTAAGTAATGCACACAATGGGCACACCTAGCATAAGATGTAATGTAAAACGATGTACTAAGTAATGCACACAATGGGCACACCTAGCATAAGATGTAATGAAATCATGTACTATAATGTACTAACGAACATAGCAGGTATATGATGTGAAAACAGGAAAGCATGAAAGTAACAAGTAGGCACATGTGTTCCACCCCAAAACAGTTTGGAAAACAGTAAAAGAGGGGTCTATGTACTCACTTGAGATTGCTCAGATGTCTAAAGATAACCACCAAGTAATGCTAGAGATCTCGGAATCAAACGGCACCTAATATAGGTAACTATGTTAATAAACCGGACCTAAATCGGATGATCGGGTAGCATGAGGGTTCGTAAACCAAACGAGTGTAGAGACTCGTGTCATTTGGTTTAACAAAGCCTACATACTAAAACGAAACTTAACATAATTGTTTACGACCCATTACGACCCGTTTAGGAAGATTATGCTACTTTAACGCGTCGTTCGCGTAAAACGCGTTCGGACCGCCTAACTAGTCCTATGACAAGTGTTATATGCCTAAACATGTTGCATAATCAGTTATGTGACAAAAGTTTAGGTTACATATGCTTAATTACCAATTCTACATGAAAAGGGTATTCTGGTAATTTACCTAAGGCATATAAACTACCTATCATACAACTACTTAAATGATGTGACCATAAGGTATAACCTCGGAAGGTTATTCCCTACACTATGGTCACCTAATGTATTTGGTTGGATCCTAATGATCGACCAAACTGGGTCGGGTTCGAAGGTATAAGCGATTTATTAGATCGCTTACCCTACGACCCTAGACAACGTGGTAATCAGTAGGCATAGTCCCAAGGGACTATAACCATCGTGATTACAATCACGTTGCGAAGTTCAAACGAACTTCGCATTGACCATTACTGGTCAACGCTGAAAGTCAAACAAAGTTTGACTTTCGGACTCGAAAAGCAATAAAATAAGGAAAAGAACGAAAGAATACTTACGAAGGGTCCCCGAATGCTAATCTCGATTCAAAAATCTCAGGTATGAAACAAAGGTTTCAACTTAGAGTTTCTCAAATCAAAATTCTTGTGATTTTGAAGCATGGGGGGTGGGGTATTTATAGTATTCGGTCCACCGTTAAGATCGTTTCATGGAAAACGTGCCTTAATCCCACCCGTACAAGTGTCGGGACCTTATGGTAGCTCAAAGTGATCCTTATCAGCTGACTAAGCATTTTGGAATGTGTGGTGGAGGATTAAACAGCTGCAATCTGCTGTTTGATTCATTTAATCTGGTCAGAAGGTGCCACGCGGCCCGCTTCAGGATGTGCAGAAACTCAGGCGGGCCGCCTGAGAGTTGCAGATCAGAAACAAGTTTCAGAAATGTCAGTTTTGGTCCCTGAACGTGTTTAAGGCCATTTCCGACACTTCTAAGGCCCGTAAAGCCAACTTTAAGGCCCTAAAATGATGCCTAAATATTGTGGAAATGAAACATGTTCAAAAATATGTCTGATGTTGGTTCGTTTGGCCGTACGAACGCGATGTTCGCTTAATTACGACGGAATGCGCACAAGCGCGAAAAACGATCCAAATGACGTGACGAATGGATTTTTCTCATGCCAAACACTAAAATAAAATATTTTAGTGCTTACATAAATTTTTGGATGTCCAGATGTATTCAGAACGTAAGTTATGCGCGAAAATGCAAACTTGTGCACTTTTTGACACTTTTAGTCCCTGAATGACCCAAAAGTTTATTTTAGCGCACCGAACCCCTTAAAGCCTATTTCTAAGCTATGTAAAGGATATTTAAGGTGTGTTTAACGTATGGTCATGTTCCGTAATGTTCGTTACAGTTCAAATTGGCATACTTTCGCAGTTTGTCAAGTTTAGTCCCTGTAAGCGAATTAACTTGTTTTTGCCATACCAATGCCTTCAAAACTTATTTCTAAGTTATTTAAAGGTTATTTAAGGTATGTTGAGTATATGTTGATATTCCGGAGTATTTTTCGCATTAAACTGAGTACGTTTACGCACCAGTTTGCGTATAACTCTCCAGAAAGCGATGTAGAGTTTGAAATTACATAAAAGTCAAAACATGAAAAATGTAAAACATAACAAAACAAACATTGGGATCAAATAACATTGTTTTATTGATAATATAACTGTTCATAACGATTACAAGCACAGTTGTTACAGTCTCCCCTACTTGTGGAAATTTCGTCCCGAAATTTATTTAGAGGAAACTCGAGGAAAAAGATGTGGATATTTCGCCTTCATTTGATCTTCGCGTTGCCAAGTAAACTCAGGTCCACGTTTAGCTTCCCAGCGAACTTTGACCAAAGGAATGCGCTTGCGTTTAAGCCACTTGACTTCACGTTCCATGATTTCCACTGGTTTCTCAACAAATTTCAGTGTTTTGCCAACACGAATTTCGTCAAGCGGTATGTGGAGGTTCTCATCAGCTAAACACCTCTTGAGATTGGACACATGAAAAGTTGGATGAACATTTCCAAGTTCAGGAGGTAACTCAAGTCTGTAGGCTACCTTTCCGATTCTTTCGACGATCTTGAATGGTCCAACGTATCTAGGTGCAAGTTTTCCTTTCTTTCCAAATCTGATCACACCTTTCCAAGGTGAGACCTTAAGTAATACTCGATCACCGACTTGAAATTCCAAGGCTTTGTGTTTTGGATCCGCGTAACTCTTTTGACGGCTTTGAGCTGTCTGAAGGTTATCGCGAACTTTCTTGACTTTGTCAGTTGTCTCTAAAATGAGGGCAGGTCCAGTAAGCTGAGCCTCACCGATCTCATTCCAGCAGACTGGTGAACGACATTTTCGACCATAGAGAGCCTCGAAAGGAGCCATTTTGATGCTGGTGTGATAACTGTTGTTGTAGGAGAATTCAATCAATTTAAGATGTGAATCCCAGCTACCACCAAAATCGATCACACAAACTCTAAGCATATCCTCCAGAGTCTGGATTGTTCTTTCAGATTGACCATCCGTTTGCGGATGATAAGCTGTGCTCAGATTAAGTTGGGTCCCCATAGCAGATTGCATGGTTCTCCAAAAATGAGAAGTGAAACGAGCATCTCTGTCAGAAATGATGTTCAAAGGAACACCATGTCGAGCTACAATTTCATCCACATAGATTTGAGCAAGTCTGTCAGCAGGAAAATCCTCACGGATTGGCAAGAAATGCGCTGACTTAGTAAGACGATCAACGACTACCCAGATGGCATCATGACCTTTCTTAGTGCGTGGAAGTTTAGTAATGAGATCCATAGTAATGTTTTCCCATTTCCAAACTGGGATCTCTGGTTGCACCAATAAACCAGAAGGACGTTGATGTTCAGCCTTAACCTTAAGACAAGTAAGGCATTTTGATACGTATAAGGCAATGTCTTTCTTCATACCAGGCCACCAATACTGAATACGAAGATCCTTATACATCTTATCTGAGCCCGGATGAATAGAATAATGAGACTTATAGGCTTCATCCATAAGCAAGGTACGAAGGTCATCCTGGCTTGGGACCCACAAACGGTCCATGAAATAATATGATCCATTGTCCTTCAGTTCCAGAGCAGGTGTTATGTGATAGGGAAATTCCTTATCCATCAAACCTTGTGAAACACAAGATTGTTGAGCCTGAGAAATGCGTGCTTGGATATCAGATCGAGCTTGAATAATAGATTGAACACTTACACAATGAAGCTTAGTACGTTCCTTACGACTTAATGCATCGGCCACGACATTCGCCTTACCAGGATGGTAGCGAATTTCACAGTCATAGTCGTTTAAAAGCTCAACCCAACGTCGTTGTCTCATGTTGAGTTCTTTCTGATTGAAGATATGCTGAAGACTTTTGTGGTCCGTGAAAACCACATATTTTGTACCATACAAATAGTGTCTCCAGATCTTAAGAGCGAAGACAACTGCACCCAACTCAAGATCATGAGTGGTGTAGTTTTTCTCATGTATCTTCAACTGCCTCGATGCATATGCTATGACTTTGTTCCTTTGCATCAGAACACAACCAAGGCCTAATTTCGATGCATCACAATACACGAAAAAATCATCATCACCCTCGGGCAATGATAGAACAGGCGCATCGCAAAGCTTCTGCTTCAAGCGTTGAAAAGCTTCCTCTTGTTTGAATCCCCAATCAAAGGGTTTGTTCTTCTGAGTTAGAGCAGTTAGAGGAACTGCAATCTTTGAGAAGTTTTCAATGAAGCGGCGATAATAACCCGCTAGACCAAGAAAAGAACGAACTTCAGTAGGAGTAGTAGGTGTATCCCAATCCTTAATCGCACTGATCTTGGAGGGATCTACCTGAATACCTCGTTCGTTAATAATATGTCCCAAAAATTGAACTTCTTTAAGCCAAAATTCGCACTTGGAGAATTTGGTGAAAAGTTGCTCTTTCTTTAGGAGTTCCAAAGTAAGACGAAGATGCTGCTCGTGATCAGCTCGCGTCTTAGAGTAAATCAAGATGTCGTCAATAAAAACAATGACGAACTGATCCAAATAAGGTTTGCAGACCCTATTCATTAAGTCCATGAAAACAGCAGGAGCATTAGTCAAACCGAATGGCATGACTGTGAACTCGTAATGCCCATAACGAGTACGGAACGTTGTCTTGGGAATATCTTCTTCTTGCACCCGAAGTTGATGATACCCAGAACGTAGATCAATCTTCGAGAAATAGGAAGCGCCCTGTAGCTGATCAAAGAGGTCGTCTATGCGCGGTAGGGGATATCGATTCTTGATGGTAAGCTTGTTAAGCTCACGATAATCGATACACATCCTAAAGGATCCATCCTTCTTCTTGACAAAAAGAACGGGAGCACCCCAAGGTGAAAAGCTGGGACGGATAAAACCTTTGTCGGAGAGCTCCTGAAGCTGCTTAGATAACTCTTGCATCTCAGACGGTGCAAGACGATATGGAGCTCTGGCAATGGGATTTGCTCCAGGTACGAGATCAATGCGAAACTCGACTTGGCGTGCTGGAGGTAGACCAGGTAAATCTTCAGGGAAAACTTCAGAATAATCCCGAACGACAGGAATATCTGAAATAGACTTACCCTTGCCTTTATCTTCTGTAACATGTGCTAAGAAAGCCACATAGTTCTTCCGCAGATATTTCCGAGCTTTAAAACAAGACATGAGTTTGAGACCACCGGTAGGTTTCTCACCTTGAACCTGTAGGATCTCGCCTGTCGAAAGCGGCACACGAACGATCTTCTCGAAACAAACTACCTCCGCGTGATGCTTGGATAACCAATCCATACCCACTATAACATCGAAGCTTCCAAGTTGCATAGGCGTGAGGTCAATAGGAAAAAGATGGTCGTTAAGGTTCAATTGGCAGTTGCGAAGAACAGAATCAAGAATAATGGGTTCACCACTAGCAACTTCTACTGTCAAAGGTTTACCTAGTTTCGTTCTAGACACGCGAAGCATTGGCTCAAAAGACAAAGACACGAAACTCTTATCGGCACCAGAATCAAAAAGAACAGATGCAGGCTGATTATTAATAAAGAATGTACCGTTCACCACATTATCATCCGCCTGTGCCTCTTGGACATTCATGTTAAAGGCTTGGCCTCGAGCCGGAGCTTGATTCTGATTCTGGTTCTGGTTGACTAGCCTTGGGCATCGGTTCCTGTAGTGGGTCAGATCCCCACAATTATAACAAGCACCTGGTGGGTATTGTGGTCATGCAGCTTGACCCTGTTGCGGAGCAGGAGGCTGAGCAACTTGTTGAGCCAGGTTCTGAACTGCGCGATTCTGAGCAAACCGACAAACATCAGCAAGATGACCTAACTTCCCACAGCTAGTACAGAAACGGCACTGATGTTGCGGCTGATGGTGACTGTTGCATCTATTGCACAAAGGTGCATTCCCTGAATAGGGTTTCTTTGCTGGAGGCTGTGCGGGTTGGTTGGGGGCTGCTTGATTAGCTTGGGCAGTGACAGCAAAATTTTGGGAAGCCTTACGCTTCCTTGACCTCTTCGAAGAACCAAAGTTCTTTCCATTCTTGTTTTGACCTTTCTTGCTATCTTCCTTGTCAGCCAACTGTTTCTTGCCCTTGTCACCCTTCATGTGTAACTTGTTCTTCCGGATCTGCGACTCAGTCAATGTCGCTGATAACTCGATTGCCTGACGGAGTGTGGTAGGGTTACTACCAGTAAGGATGTCTTGTACCGAGTCAGGTAGGCCGTCGATGTATCTTTCGATAGCCTTGTCGAGTGGGGTAACCATAGTTGGGCAAAGCAGACTCAACTCCTCAAACCTGTCAGTATACGCCCTGTGCTCACCACTATCCTGCTTCAAATCATCAAATTCCTTCTCCAAAGCTCGCTGCTCATGACGAGGACAGAATTCCCTCATCATAAGGGCTCTAAGTTCAGCCCATGTCTGTGCGAGAGCAACTTCTGCACCTCTGTCTCTCATAACCCCGTTCCACCATGTCAAAGCCCTCTTCTGAAATACGCTCGAAGAAAACTCAACCTTGCGATTATCCGGACACTGCACGTGGCGAAAAGTATTCTCAATGCTCTCGAACCACTGAAGAAGCCCAGTCGCTCCCTCAGAACCACTAAACTTGAGTGGTTTAGCCTGGTTAAAATCCTTGTATTTGCATGGAACATTATTGTTGTTGTTGGCTTGGTTCCATTGAGCAAAGAGATTTGGAAATTGAGCAGCCATCTGCTGCGCAATAATTTCTGCCAGTTCGGCAGTTGCTATCTGGTTTTCACGTCGAGGAGGCATTCTAAAAGAGGAAAAAATGAAAAGAAACGAGTGAGATGATTGGATGAAGAGAATGAGATGAAACAAAATCAACAAAAGCAAAGATGGTGGTCATTCGTCCGTATCACAAAGCAAACAAACGACACACAGTGACTAATCAAAGTAAATGGGTCAAAAATAATGTATAATGAAGACATGCTCGCCTATAAGTGAACACTCATCCCAAGAATTCCCAGGTAAGCACAACTGGTCTCGCGTCTGATGAGATATATACGAAGTGCTTGCCTAGACAGAAAACCCAGAATACAGGCTTTCACCCTTCCAGTTTGCACATGTTCACATTATTTAAAACCCAAAACTTTGACGAGATTTTGAAAACTCAAAGGGGTTCAAAACCATATAACAGAGGGTTCAAAACCTTGTAATAAATCATTCAAAAACAGATGATTGTTTTTCAAAAATCGTTTCGGAAAAATTTGGTTCTTGTTTTGATAATCACCTAAGGATAGGTGATGTACATGTTTTAAGATCTAAACACAAGATAACTTGTGTTAGGGTCCTAGAAAAGTTATAGTCTAGGTCAAAGCATTACTAATAACCTAATTCCCTATAACCATTGGCTCTGATACCAACTCTTCTGTCACACCCCGACCACGTGTAACATACAAAACATGGCGGAAACGTCGGGGAGTGTTGTAACAGAATTAATTGTTTCATAACCATGGCATACAAAGTTGTATTTATTTATCAACATATGTGTTACATTGTCTCAAAACAGTAATTTAAAAGTTTATAACATAATTAAACAAGTCTATCTCTATTTTTAGTCTCTAAGGCACAGGTCCGCCCTAGTATCGTGATCAACATCCTACGGAAAAGCTCCTGAAAACACATGTGAAAATAGGTACGTCAGCATAAAAATGCCTGTGAGATACATAGGTTTGTGAAAATAGGAATCATGACTTGTATTTGAGAAAATGTTTAGTCATGAACCTTGTAATTTTCTTTGTCTTGTAAATCATATGAAAAACGATAAGATCAGTTGATAAGTATAAATAAATGTAAGGTTAAATGAATAACCATGTAAAATGAGTTTGTATAAGATAAGTTGGTTGTAAAACAATGTCTTATGAAAAGTATGTTATTTGTATAAAATGTTATATGTATCAAACTGAAATGATTCAAATAACGTTACGCTATGTAATATTATACAAACACTTATATATAGGAAGTACCAGCGGCGTATCCACCATGTTTGTATCATATTACACACGCCTCGTTACTCAAATCACTTACCCAAACAACCACCAATGTAACTTGTTCATGTACAAACCAATTGTCAAGTGTTATTGTGTAAACCATATCAAAATGTCTATGTCCAATGTAAACCATCAAATGTGTATATCAATGTCAAAATGTTTATGTTCAATGTAGATCATGTAATGTGTAACCAAAATGTCATGTATGGTAGTGAAATATATCAACTAAACCATATGTAAAATGCACAAAAACAAGGTATTGAAGTAAATCATAGTTTAAATCAAAGTTATGTTTTGTGTAACAAATGCATGCTATACTGATACAAACATTTATGCGGTATTGTTATAATGCATACATCCAAGCCTTGAGACTGTGGCGATAAACCCTTAAACAAATTAAAGGTTTATCTAAATTATGTATATCGAATTCGGTCATTCCTTTCATCCCCATTCCCAGGATGTCCGGAACGGGAGTTGTCAATTCCTATGGTACCACTACCTACTAACGAACGGCATGATCGGTGTTAATGAATGTATTGTTCCATTGTAAACAAACCAAATGTCATACCAAAAATGTAAGCATGTGATGCACTAAGTATGTAATCAAATGAACATACGTAGCGTGAAAATGTAATGTAAAACGATGTACTAAGTAATGCACACAATGGGCACACCTAGCATGAAATGTAATGTAAAACGATGTACTAAGTAATGCACACAATGGGCACACCTAGCATGAAATGTAATGTAAAACAATGTACCAAGTAATGCACACAATGGGCACACCTAGCATAAAATGTAATGTAAAACGATGTACTAAGTAATGCACACAATGGGCACACCTAGCATAAAAATGTAATGTAAAACGATGTACTAAGTAATGCACACAATGGGCACACCTAGCATAAGATGTAATGTAAAACGATGTACTAAGTAATGCACACAATGGGCACACCTAGCATAAGATGTAATGAAATCATGTACTATAATGTACTAACGAACATAGCAGGTATATGATGTGAAAACAGGAAAGCATGAAAGTAACAAGTAGGCACATGTGTTCCACCCCAAAACAGTTTGGAAAACAGTAAAAGAGGGGTCTATGTACTCACTTGAGATTGCTCAGATGTCTAAAGATAACCACCAAGTAATGCTAGAGATCTCGGAATCAAACGGCACCTAATATAGGTAACTATGTTAATAAACCGGACCTAAATCGGATGATCGGGTAGCATGAGGGTTCGTAAACCAAACGAGTGTAGAGACTCGTGTCATTTGGTTTAACAAAGCCTACATACTAAAACGAAACTTAACATAATTGTTTACGACCCATTACGACCCGTTTAGGAAGATTATGCTACTTTAACGCGTCGTTCGCGTAAAACGCGTTCGGACCGCCTAACTAGTCCTATGACAAGTGTTATATGCCTAAACATGTTGCATAATCAGTTATGTGACAAAAGTTTAGGTTACATATGCTTAATTACCAATTCTACATGAAAAGGGTATTCTGGTAATTTACCTAAGGCATATAAACTACCTATCATACAACTACTTAAACGATGTGACCATAAGGTATAACCTCGGAAGGTTATTCCCTACACTATGGTCACCTAATGTATTTGGTCGGATCCTAATGATCGACCAAACTGGGTCGGGTTCGAAGGTATAAGCGATTTATTAGATCGCTTACCCTACGACCCTAGACAACGTGGTAATCAGTAGGCATAGTCCCAAGGGACTATAACCATCGTGATTACAATCACGTTGCGAAGTTCAAACGAACTTCGCATTGACCATTACTGGTCAACGCTGAAAGTCAAACAAAGTTTGACTTTCGGACTCGAAAAGCAATAAAATAAGGAAAAGAACGAAAGAATACTTACGAAGGGTCCCCGAATGCTAATCTCGATTCAAAAATCTCAGGTATGAAACAAAGGTTTCAACTTAGAGTTTCTCAACTCAAAATTCTTGTGATTTTGAAGCATGGGGGGTGGGGTATTTATAGTATTCAGTCCACCGTTAAGATCGTTTCATGGAAAACGTGCCTTAATCCCACCCGTACAAGTGTCGGGACCTTATGGTAGCTCAAAGTGATCCTTATCAGCTGACTAAGCATTTTGGAATGTGTGGTGGAGGATTAAACAGCTGCAATCTGCTGTTTGATTCATTTAATCTGGTCAGAAGGTGCCACGCGGCCCGCTTCAGGATGTGCAGAAACTCAGGCGGGCCGCCTGAGAGTTGCAGATCAGAAACAAGTTTCAGAAATGTCAGTTTTGGTCCCTGAACGTGTTTAAGGCCATTTCCGACACTTCTAAGGCCCGTAAAGCCAACTTTAAGGCCCTAAAATGATGCCTAAACATTGTGGATATGAAACATGTTCAAAAATATGTCTGATGTTGGTTCGTTTGGCCGTACGAACGCGATGTTCGCTTAATTACGACGGAATGCGCACAAGCGCGAAAAACGATCCAAATGACGTGACGAATGGATTTTTCTCATGCCAAACACTAAAATAAAATATTTTAGTGCTTACATAAATTTTTGGATGTCCAGATGTATTCAGAACGTAAGTTATGCGCGAAAATGCAAACTTGTGCACTTTTTGACACTTTTAGTCCCTGAATGACCCAAAAGTTTATTTTAGCGCACCGAACCCCTTAAAGCCTATTTCTAAGCTATGTAAAGGATATTTAAGGTGTGTTTAACTTATGGTCATGTTCCGGAATGTTCGTTACAGTTCAAATTGGCATACTTTCGCAGTTTGTCAAGTTTAGTCCCTGTAAGCGAATTAACTTGTTTTTGCCATACCAATGCCTTCAAAACTTATTTCTAAGTTATTTAAAGGTTATTTAAGGTATGTTGAGTATATGTTGATGTTCCGGAGTATTTGTCGCATTAAACTGAGTACGTTTACGCACCAGTTTGCGTATAACTCTCCAGAAAGCGATGTAGAGTTTGAAATTACATAAAAGTCAAAACATGAAAAATGTAAAACATAACAAAACAAACATTGGGATCAAATAACATTGTTTTATTGATAATAGAACTGTTCATAACGATTACAAGCACAGTTGTTACAGTCTCCCCTACTTGTGGAAATTTCGTCCCGAAATTTATTTAGAGGAAACTCGAGGAAAAAGATGTGGATATTTCGCCTTCATTTGATCTTCGCGTTCCTAAGTAAACTCAGGTCCACGTTTAGCTTCCCAGCGAACTTTGACCAAAGGAATGCTCTTGCGTTTAAGCCACTTGACTTCACGTTCCATGATTTCCACTGGTTTCTCAACAAATTTCAGTGTTTTGCCAACACGAATTTCGTCAAGCGGTATGTGGAGGTTCTCATCAGCTAAACACCTCTTGAGATTGGACACGTGAAAATTTGGATGAACATTTCCAAGTTCCGGAGGTAACTCAAGTCTGTAGGCTACCTTTCCGATTCTTTCGATGATCTTGAATGGTCCAACGTATCTAGGTGCAAGTTTTCCTTTCTTTCCAAATCTGATCACACCTTTCCAAGGTGAGACCTTAAGTAATACTCGATCACCAACTTGAAATTCCAAGGGTTTGCATTTTGGATCCGCGTAACTCTTTTGACGGCTTTGAGCTGTCTGAAGGTTATCGCGAACTTTCTTGACCTTGTCAGTTGTCTCTAAAATGAGGGCAGGTCCAGTAAGCTGAGCCTCACCGATCTCATTCCAGCAGACTGGTGAACGACATTTTCGACCATAGAGAGCCTCGAAAGGAGCCATTTTGGACTTCGTTTACTATTTTTAAAGCGTCATTTTGTAACAGCAGCTAGAGCTGCATTTTTCTGCTGAAAATATGCGTTTTGTCTTCTGTCATAACTTGAGTTCTGTGTAGAGTTAGATCATGAAACTTGTACTGTAGATGACCAACGATCTATTTGTAATTCTCTCACTGGAATTTCGTAAATTGGACTCCCGATGAATTTTAAATAAATTATTCCGTGGACTATGGTCAGAAAAAGATAAATCTGAGTTCAGTCCGGAAAATGAATTTTTATAAATTATTAGTAATGAACTGGACCCCGATATTTTTACACAATAAAAGTTGGAACGTTTAAGACATTCTGTAAAAATTTGGGAATTTTTGGAATAAGTTAACTATTTTATTAGAATGTCCGAAAACAGTCCGGTTTTGAATATTTAAGCTGAAACGACAAAAGTTGTAATTTGCGTGTCTAGGTGTCGAGTATGCTATCAGTGAATGATCTAACATGTTATATGTGTTATGTGTATTATCATATGTTTATTTATGAACGGGAATTGATGGGAAGGTTATATGGGCATAAATCGCCAAAGTAATGAATGTTATGTGATAGATACGTGTAGGAACTTTGTGCTCTAATTGAAAATCACTAAATGACTAACTGGTATTCATATTAGGACGTGATTGAACGACCTTGACTGTTAGCTATATTTGCGAGTCTAACCGAGCAAACCGAGGTGAGTTCACACCCTTACTAAGGCATGGGATTCCCGGTGGTTGGGAATGGGATTGAATAACTATTTATATTATCAACACTACTAGACTACCTACTACTGTCCTCGGATTGAGAAGGGCACGTACGTAAAACCTACGTACATTCATACTTACTACTGTCCTCAGATTGAGAAGGGTACGTACGTAAAACCTACGTACATTCATACTTACTACTATCCTCGGATTGAGAAGGGCACGTACGTAAAACACTTATACTTAACACCGTCCTCGGATTGGGAAGGACACTTATGGATACGACTAGTCTAGTAACATACATAATGGGAAGCCCCCACTAAATATCGTAAAGGTTTGGGAATCAAGGATAATGGGTAATACATGGTTATGAAACGAACTTACGATTTCTGATACGAACTCATTAACTGAACAACCAACTGTGAACTCGCTCTACTTTGTTGTTGATTTGTTGTTACATGTCTAGCAGGTCGTTAGGTACTTATGGAGCTTGCTCGAGGAGGAGGTCGTTGTGGAATAGGGACTGTTATGTCCCGTGCCTAATAAATAAACTTTATGAACTTATGAACTTATGATTTGGATTTATGTTTTATGCTTTCGCTGTTAACCTAAAGTCGGTTACTTATCTTTTGGTCACCAATTGTATTGCGATTGACTTTATTAACTTAAATTATGTTGTTCAATATGATTGGTGGCTCGATCCTGGTCACGTCACGCCTCCAAGCGGTGACGCTCCGCATGGTGGAATTTGGGGGTGTGACATAAACAACATAGTCTCTTCATGATTTAAGCTTATGTTCAAGTTTCTTTCTTTTGATTCTTAGTGTTCTTCAAGTTTATCATCTTGTATCCTCTTTTAACCACTTATATGAGATGTAAAATAGAAAGATTAGTGTTCTTACCACTAGCTCAAGGCTAGGGATGATCAAGAGAAGAAAAGAGATTGATAAAAGCAAATAGAGAAGGTCCTTGAACTTCCAAAAGCTCCTAGCTCCTTTGTGCAACCCCTAACACCTTTGTATAAGCTTGGATTGAATGAGAAGTGAATGAAGGTGAGGGATGTGGGGGTGGGTGTCTTTGGCCGTAAGTGGGGGAGGAGGAAGAAGAAAATGTGGAGTGTTTGTGAAGATGAGAATGAAATGTTAGTTGCTCATGGGTTATACTTATATCCAATTCTCATGAGTTTCCATTGTATAATATGTCTAATAAAGCGAAAACATGATCTATTATAAAATTGAAACAAAATCACAATGTGGGGCCATGTTGGCCGATTACATAGGTGGGGGGTAGTAGACTAGGTTGCAACTAAGTTAGATTACATAGTTAGAAATCAAGTATTCTAGTTGGGGTTTTAGTTAGTTGATATTTATATAGTGTGTTATGATGTTCGGGGATCATAACTAGCTTGGTAATGTTAAAACAGTGCTTCTAGTGAAGATTTGGTGTTTCGGGTAGTGTCCGGTTGTTAGGTTGGTTACCGATTCGTTAAGGTGCTAAACTATGCAGTTTAGTGTGCTTTATGTTCCCTTTTATGACACTTTGATTCCCGACACTTAGGAAAGCATTCAGGACCATTTAACCATACTCTGCATGATATTAGATTGTTTAAATGCTGAATTTGCTGATTTTCTGCAGAATTCTGCAATTTATGTGAGTTTTAGGCACTTTTCGGCACTTAAAATATCACTAGGAAGGCAGTTTTGTGATCCTTACTTTCCTACACACTATACTAGTGTAATACTTGGTTTCTGGCTCATTCTGTGTCTCAATACAATGTCCGTCTATTCACTAAACTCCGTCAGCATTTTTCTGATTTGTCTGATAACTGTGCTGCCGGTGCTTCGTGCATCATTCGAATTAACAAAGTTTGCATGCAGTAAAGATTTGTCATTTGCAATATATGATGCACATGTATGTATATGGCAATAGGCCGAAAGCAATTCAAGTAATTAATTGTAATTCAGCACAGTCATTAAGCACTAATCATTGTTTAATAATTGTATGGATGCATCCAAATTTGACAGTTGTCACATTCTCCCCCTGTTAAGAAAATTTCATCCTTGAAATTTAATCCACATTAACTCCTTAGGGTTACCTTATGCGTGTATGGGTATGAATGATACCAAGTGATTAATCCACGAAACGAATCATGATTTATTCAAATAAGGTGAATCCAAGGACATATTACAACATTAGGAATCCAATGGTTAAAAGGTATGTGTTTCAGAATTTGATGTCAAAGGATACGAGACGTATAGATGTACAATCTAGTGTAACTCATTTAATAGGGGTTCGACAAAAAGAGGAGTTTCTACCGATGGAATTCCAAATAATTGTTTACAATATGCAAATGAGTTCTAATAACATCCGCTAGATGAACTCAAAATCAGCAAGCCCAAATGTAATAGTGACATGAAAATGATTTGTCAACTTTTGAACAAATAAATGAATGAAATTAGTGTGTCGACATTATTGAATTGAGAGAATACACCGAATGAAAAACAACCGAATCCGGTGTATTATTGTCTTGGTTCGTAGTTGCATTAAGAGTGTTAAATGAGTCAAACGAAAGGTATATGTAGTTTCGTATGAACGGTTGTCCGTGATTAGCACAAGCTACAAGGTTGTACCGACACCACGAGGTGTCTTAATGACATAATCCAATAATAGCGGTGACCGAACAAGTTCACCGTGTTTGATATCAAATGAAAGTGTAATGAAGCAAACCTGAAAATTGGGTTCAAACGGCATCGTAGGATTTTTCAATTGAACATAGAATATCCAGAACCACTGTTTCCGATCGAAGATGAAAAAGCAATAAATACCGCAAGGCATTCGATTAATAATGAAAGAACCGTTAGGAGGTACACTGGAATATAAAATGAATTTATGTACCATTGTCTTAACACACGATTGTGTTGAGGCTGTTTTAATCATGATGAAACGGAACGAATTTAGAGCAAACCAATGAATAAATAATTAAATCCGTGTATGAGATGCGTAAATGAGATTAGCGCAAGCTTCAAATTATCGAGACACCACCACAAGGTGTCAAAACCAACAAACGATTAATGGAGCCGTAGACCAACAAGTCTACTACGACTCGGAACAAATGAAACGTTTGCAAAAGTGGATTTGAATATGATGCTCTCAATACATCATATGGTGTCTTGATGTCACACGCCGACCACGTAAAACAACAAATCATGGCGGAAAAATCAGGGAGTGTTGTAACAGAATCATTGTTTCACAACCATGGATTAAATAATATCGTTTTATTGAATTATTGAACAAATTGTTTTATAACAAATCAGATAAGTACAAATATTGTCTTTCAAGTTTTAAAGTCGCTAAGGCACAAGTCCATCCTATGTGTAGCATGCATCAACAATCATCACATAGCAGCACCTGAAACATATGTAAAAATAGGTACGTCAGCATAAAAATGTCTGTGAGAAACATAGGTTTTATTTAAATAGGGTTCATGACTTTGTAAGTTTAAAAGAATGTTTAACAAAAAGTAGTCATGAACTTAAAATTTTTTTCTTTACAAATCATGCGAAAATTGATAAGAAATCAGATGATATAAAAGGATTAATGCATAGATAAATAAATAATCAAGTAAAATGAGTTTGTATAAAATATGCTGTTTGTAAAACAATGTTTTGATAAAAAGGTTTGTAGTATATATAAAAATATACCTTGGTTTTAAGAAGGTCAGATAAGTAATATATTAAAATATATTTTTTTGTTCCAAGATAGTTAAACAGATAGTATATCAAATATACTTTAGTTGTTAAGATAATAGTTTTCGGTAGTATATCATAAGTATACTTTTGTAAATAACATATCAAAACTATGCTTTGGTTTTGTAAATAACATATCAAAACTATGCTTTGGTTTTGTAAATAAAATATCAACTATGCTTTAGTAATTAACTAAATATATGTTGGTTTGTACATAGTATATCAAATTATACTTTGGTAAATAATATCACATATGGGAGTATATCAAACTATACTTTGGAAGTATATCAAAATATACAAGAGAAAATGTGATTTAGAATTCGTTCAAACCTTAGTGTATCAAACTACACCTTAGAGACTATAGAAATACCACAAAGGCAACTTCTATTTGGATAAAATTTGGTTTCTGACATTCCATACAACAGGAATGGGGTGTCTAGTCCTATAGCGCTATATCATACTACCAATCGGTTTGGTGAATGTATAAAATAATCATAGATAATCATTCAGTTTGTCAAAAGATAAGTACTAGTGTTTAAACCATAGATAATCATTCAGTTTGTCAAAAGATAAGTACTAGCATGTATAATCAATTTATACTTTGAAATCATGAAAATAACAAATAGGTACACATGTTTCACCCCAAAACATTTGAAAACAGTAAAAGAGGGGACTATGTACTCACTTGAGGATGCTTAGAAGTCTTGAATAACAACCAAGCAAAGCTAGAGGGATCACGGAATCAAACGGCACCTAATATAGGTAACTATGTTAATAAACCGGACCTAAATCGGAAGATCGGATAGGATGAGGTCTCGTAAACCAAATGAGTATAGGAACTCATGTAATATGGTTTAACAAAGCCTACATACTAAATCGAAACCTAACCTAAATGCTTACGACCCATTACGACCCGTTTAGGTAGGTTATGCTACTTTAACGCGTCGTTCGCGTAAAACGCGTTCGGAATGCCTAACTAGTCCTATAAGAAGTATTATATGCCTAAACATGTTTAAATATGTTGCATAATCAGTTAAGTGACAAAATTTTTTGTTACATATGCTTAAATACCAATTATGCATGAAAAGGGCATTTTGGTCATTTACCTAAGGCATGTAAACTACCTATCATACAACTACTTAAACGAAGTGACCATAAGGTATAACCTCGGAAGGCTATTCCCTATACAACTATGGTCACAAAACATGTTTGATCGGATCCTAACGATTGACCAAACGGGTCGGGTTTGAAAGTCTAAGCGGTTGTTTAGACCGCTTATCTTACGACCCTATATAAGCACTAAACCTAAAGTGACGAGTTAAACATGTTAAAACATGTTTAACGAAATTAGAAAACAAGTTTGATATCAAAACAAAGGGTTTTGATACCCAAGAATAGTTTGGTTGCAAAATACGCATAAACGCGTATTTTGACCGAAACTATGACACGTCACTATGCCTAAATAACGTGGTGATCAGTAGGTATAGTCACACGGGACTATGACCATCGTGATTACGCTCACGTTGCGAAGTTCAAACAAACTTCGTGTTGACCATTGCCTGGTCAAAGCAGAAAGTCAAACATGCTTGAAAACGTGTAAATGAATGAAAGAATACTTACAAAGGGTCCAAGCAATGGAGTTTTGATCTAAAAATACTCAGGTATGAGGTTTTGAACCCCAACTTAGAGTGAATTCAAATCAAAGTGTGAGTTGCAAATGAAAATCATGGGGGTATATATAGTTTTCGGGTCACCGTTAGGATCATTCATCGATAAACGAGCTTCGATCTTGGCGTTACAAGTGTACCCCCTGTTTTAGAATACCATGGGCGGCTAAACAAGCCCATAGACTGTTTAAAACCATTTGCAACACTTGGGAATAGCTGGATCAAGCTGGAAACAAGATTCTGCTGATCTCAGGGTCTCTCGCGCCCCGTGTAAGAATCAAGGGAGTCTTACGCGCCCCTCCTGAGCCCATGTTTGGCAGATTTGCAGTTTAGGTCCCTGAAGTTGTAAATCTTGGTTTTCGATGCATTTTTGACACGTTTAAGGCCCGTTAACCCATTTAAATGCTCTAAAATGAAGTTAAAGTATAGGGAACATAAAACATGCTCAAAAATATCTCGGATGTCGGTTCGTTTGGTCGTACGGTTGCGTTATTCGGGTAATTACGACGGAAGTCGTAACGGAGGCAAAAACGATCCAAATTACGCAACGAATGGAATTTTATCATGCCAATCACTAAAATAAAATATTTTAATGATTACATAAATTTTTGGATGTCCGGATATATTCAGAACGTAAGATATGCGCGAAAATGCAAACTTATGCACTTTTTGACGCTTTTAGTCCCTGTTGATCAAATAAGTTTATTTTTGCGCACCAAACACCTCAAAGCCTATTTATAAGCTATGTAAAGGATATTTAGCGCATGTTTAACTTATGATCATGTTCTGGAATGTTCCTTACAGTACGAATCGGCATACTTTCGCAGTTTGTCAAAATTAGTCCCTGTAAGCGAATAAACTTGATTTCGACACACCAAACCTTCCAAAACTTGTTTCTAAGTTATGTAAAGGTTATTTAAGGTATGTTAAGCCCATGTCACTGTTCCGGAGTGTTTTTCGCGTTAAACTGATTACGTTTACGCATCAGTTCGCGTATAACTTTCCAGAAAGCGATTTAGAGCTTGAAATCAAACGAGAATTGATATGTGCAAATGATACACATATTTATACAAATTCCAAGTATGAAATACAATATTTCATTGGTTTGGTATTTGTGTGATAGGTGTAGTGACACAGGTGTCATAATCTCCCCTACTTTAGGAAATTTCGTCCCGAAGTTTAATTTTAGAGGAAACCTGTGAAAATAACTGTGATTGTTTCGCTTTCGAATGAATCCTTCGTACCCCAAGTAAAACTCTGGGCCATGTTTGGATTCTTAGCGAATTTGTCAGCTTCCAAAGTGATGTCCTTGTAGTAACAAAACATGGAGTTTCGAACTACGGATAGAAGAACATTTCCTATGAAGATTATTATAGGAAACTCGTGTGTGCTTGAAATCAAAGTCGGAGATTGTAAGATAAAATGACATTGGTCAAGGTCCAGGACTTCTAGTAACTTAAATAACGCTACGTAATGTGATAAGGAACACTTATATATAGGAAGTACCAGCGGCGTATCCACCATGCCCCTTTCTACATTGTTCCCGTTTCGTTATTCTCATCACAAAAATTTTAACACATGACAAAACTTGATGTGGTTTCTGTGCACTGAATTCCATAATTATGTATGCATCCATAATTACGTAATTCCTTGCACAGTCCGCACAGTTCATTTCATAATGCGTAGGGGAAAAATCAATCGAATAAACATGAAGTGATTTGACTAGACCACCAAAGGATCTTTTAATCTAGATCAACGAACGATCTTTTAAACTAGATCAACACATGATCTCCTTAACCAGATCATCGAACGATCTCCTTAAGTAGACCACTTAAGGGATTTTTTTTCAGCTATATCATCACATGATATTCCTAACCAGATTTTGAATCAATCTTTTTAACTAGACCACTCAAGGGGTCCAATTATAGAATAGTACTTCATAATCCAAGGGTCTTAACTATTACGTAGAAGCCCATCAAGGATTTAAGGTAGTACCTTTGGATATACTACTATCAATCCCTCATATGGAGATATGGAAGATTCTATGAGGATTTGGATAATGAATACTCGGATTATACAAAAACACAAGACATAAAAAAATCACATAAGCACATAATCACACAATTGCATCAGTTTCGTAAAATAAACTTGAAACAACAAATTTTATTTATATAACAGTTGAATTGTTCCAAACGTCAAAGGATAACAAACAAAGAAATACAAAAGGCTAATTGTTCACTGCTGCATTGTCGTTTGCGTTTGCCTCGTTTATGTTAAACACTCATCCACGCGCTGGATTTGCGTTAACAAGTCTTGGGCAATTGTTTCGGTAGTGAGTAAGGTCACCACAGTTATAACATGACCCAGGAGGAAACTGTGCTTGCGCAGCAACAGGATTTGCAGCAGCTTGATTTGCATAACGGCATGTATTGACCAAATGTCCCAATCGCCCACAGTGGGTACATTTGTGACACTGCACTTGCTCCAGATGATGACGGTTGCATTTGTTGCACAAAGGTGCGGTACCAACATAATTTTTCCTTGTACGAGGTTATGCTGGCTGGTTTGGTGCAACCTGATTGTTCTGAGCAGTTATAGCGCAGTTTTGTGAAACCTTGCGCTTCTTCTTCTTGGATGTCTCGGCCTGTTTATCCTTTGGTTCTTCTTGTGCAGACTTGTTCTTCTTCTTGGTCGCCCTTTCGAAAAAGCTTACCCTTCCTGATCTGGGATTCAGTTAGGGTAGCAGACAATTCAATGGCCTGTCTGACGGTAGTAGGGTTGCTACCAGTAACGATATCCTGAACTGGGTCAGGGAGACCATCAATGTACTTCTCGATCGCCTTTTCCAATGGCGTAACCATGGCAGGACATAATAAGCTCAGTTCCTCATAACAGTCAGTGTAGGCTCGATGTTCACCACTGTCTTGCTTTAGATCGTCGAATTCCCTTTCCAACACTCTAAGCTCATGACGAGGACAGAACTCCTTCATCATTAGAGCTCGAAGCTCTTCCCAAGTTTGAGCTAGTGCCACGTCGGCACCCCTATCACGCATCACACCGTTCCACCATGTAAGTGCACGCTTCTCGAATGCACTGGATGCAAACTCAACCTTACGCTCATTCGGACATTGCACTGAGCATCGTTGTTGTTATTGTTGTTGTATAACTGATGGATCTGGGTTACAATGCCCGGAAGCACAACAGCCATTTGTTGAGAGACAAGGGCTGCGACTTCTTCGTTGGTTAGAGGTTGTGCATTGTTAGTGCATGCGTCTGTCGACTTCGTCTTGTATCAAGTCTTGTATGTTTGTAGAAAGATCAGGACACGTTTTACGAGAAAATATGGTCAAAAGACTAATTTCGCTTGAAATGGTCAAAAGCCATTTCAAACGAAATCACATGACCTAATTCCGCTTGAACGGTTAATTTCGCTTGAAGTGGTAATTCCGCTTGAAATGTAATTCCGTTTGAGACATCTTCAAGCAGAATTAGTAGCCTATATATATGTGTGCCTGATTTTGTTTGAGATTAGATGTAACTTTTCCGGTCAGAGCAACGAAGTGCTGCCAAAGTGTTGTCTCGTTGTAAATCGTTATCAAATCAATATAATCGACAATTAAAGTGTATATCTAGCTGAATTGACCTCGATACGTCTGTTTCCGCCTTTCGTATTGAGTAAAACTCTTCTGATCGACTCGTTCGGGTCTGAAAACGATCCAACAAGTGGTATCAGAGCTCAGGAGGAAGAGTTCTTACAAATTCAGCTGAAATTTCTGATTTCTTCACCTTCTTTTTCAAAATTAACAACTTTTCACGGTCAAAATGTCTTGATTTTCACACATCATACTCGAAATTGTGTTTTAATAAATCCTTGAAAAAATTAGACCTTAATTCGATCTGAAACAGATAAAAATTATAATTCCGTTTCAAAACCAGCGAGAGAATGATGACATCAGCAGCATTTCAAACGGAATTAGAACTTAATTCCGCTTGAAATCGGTAATTCGCTTGGGAAATTGGGTTGATTCCGCTTGAAAACAGTATTCCGCTTGAAAAGTTCTGTTGTTTCTGTTTGAAACGTGCTATTCCGCTTCAATCTGGTATTTCGTTTGAAAAAGGTGTTAGTTCAAGCGAAATTAGGTATTCCGCTTGAAAAGGTATTCCGCTTGAAAGGAGATTTCTCTTGAACGTACTGATTCCGTTTGAACAGGGTAATCCCGCTTGAAAAGGGATTCCGCTTGAGACTGTAATTTCCTTTGAACAGAACTGTTTTGTGAACTTTGAAAAAGCTGATCATGGAAGAGGAATTTTTCAACGCATTTGCTACCCCGGTTACCCCGATTACTCTTGCACAGAACACGATGTTAGAAAATGAAACGGGGACTATGCAAAAACCGCCTAAGCTCATGAACATTGAGGAATATAAAGGGTGTGAAGGACGATTTCAAAACTGGGTTCAAGCCAATTATCTAGATGCTTGGGAATGTGTTGAAACGAAATATATTAGACCGACGAATGATGACGAAGAGATTGTTGCAATTAAAGATCTAAGTGCCGAAGATAGAAAGAAATACAAAGATGAAAAAATGATGTTAAGTCTACTACAACAAGCTGTGAAGGAAGATATCTTGGTTCTATTGCAACACAATGGAACTTCTTATTCAATCGGGAAAGCATTAAGATCGAAGTTTCATGGAAGCCAAGAAATGGTTAAAAACAAGAAATCACTTTTGAAAAAGTAATTTGATCTATTTCGTGGGTTGAAAAATGAAAGCACAAAGCAAATTATTGAACGATATTGCAATTTGTTAGCAAACATGAAGAGATTGAGCATCAACAAAGATAATGAAGAGTTAATCGAAAAACTAGCTGATGCGTTGCCATATGAGACTTGGGGCACATATCTTATGATGTTGAGAAACAAGAAAGGGTTTAGCAGTCTGACACTAAGCAAGTTCATTGAAAAGATTGAGGCTCAGGAGATGGAACAGAGAAAGGTTTTAAGAATGAAAGATTTTGATGGTGAACAAGACATTGGGCTTTATTACAAAGCAGGATTGAATGACAAAACCACCAACATGTCACCGAAGGTTGAGACAGCATTCAATGCAAAGAGTTCATCTGGAAGTTCTTCCAAAGGATCAAACAGCAATACAAGTTTTTCATCATATCCATCATTTGATCCGAACATTTTAGCAACTAAGAATGGCAAGAAGCTACAATGCAACATTGTATTGAATCTTGAAAATGATCAGGGTTATTCTGAAGAAGTTGCAAAAAGTCATATGTTTTTGTTGGGGACTGTTTTGGAATCTTATGGAAGTTTAGTAGTAGGAAGGATTGGGAATCCTATGTTGACAAGAGAGGATTACGATCAGATCGATGCTGAGGAGATGGAATTGATGGACATAAAATGGTGTTTGGCTAGTGTGTTGAGACGGGCTGAGAAATTCAAACAGATCACAGGAAGAGATGACTTCCGTGATGCATTTGTTTCTAATTTAGGTTTTGATAAATCTAAAGTTACTTGTTTTCGTTGCAGGGAAAAAGGACACTTCAAAAGGGAGTGCACTAATCGTGAAGCAAGTGGAGCTCAAAATCCGTTCAACAAAAATGATTACTATCGGAAATCGATCTATCATCAAGTTGCTCAACAACAACAAGAACCACAAGTGGCACATGGTAGGAAAGTAATCGAGGAGTCATCAAAGAGAGCATGTATGGTGAATCAAGAAGATCAGAAATCATCGATAGGATTCAGTTGGGACAAATATATCTCAGCTGATAACAAAGCATGCCTGATAAACCAAGATGATGAAAAGTTACCAGAAGGGTTTAACTGGGAAGGTTTCAGTTGGGATGATTATGATCCTAACAAAACTTCAAATCACAAAGCGTTTGTTGCTCGTATTAAAGAAGATAGTGATGATGATAGAGAGTATTATGCTAGGAAAATGGAAGCTCATTTGAAAATGATGGCAGAAAGTGATAGTGAAGATGAAAAAGTTAAAAAGAAGAAGAAAAGGGTTAAAACACCTGTCAGCAGTGATGATGAAGATGTTCCAGTGATAAGGAAAAAGGTGAAAATATTCCAAAGTTCAAAGTTGAAGCAGAAGCTAATGCTAAAAAGGTTCCTGTGACATGTGAAAACTGTGAAGCAGTAAAGAAGCAGAACAGTACTTTGGTATATAACATGAACAGATTAAAGAATCTTATGATGTGCTGAACAAAGCAATGAATCAATACAATCTAACAAGCAGTGAACAGGCAACAGCAATGAAGACACTTCAAGGAGCTTTCATGACAAAGCAGAGAGTCGTCAACAATTACATTGAGAAGTGTGATGTGCTTGAACAAAAATTGGAAA
Organism: Helianthus tuberosus; assembly: GCA_030545235.1. NCBI lineage: Eukaryota > Viridiplantae > Streptophyta > Magnoliopsida > Asterales > Asteraceae > Helianthus > Helianthus tuberosus. The sequence continues at coordinate 141,005,704 of CM060425.1, forward strand.
CTCAAAGAATTGAAACAAAAAGAGTAAACCGTTTGTTGAAAAGTTACTCATGTACTTCTTATGTCATTGACAGGATTTATCTAACTGTTGAAGGCATGAAGGCATTTGAGGATGATGAAGTAACTAAAGAACAAAAGGTTTCTGAAGAAAAGAATTCTGAAAGGAAGAAAGAAAAGAAGAAGGACACTAAAGTGAATGATTCTGGTAAGAAACAAGGTTTCAGTTACAACAAGTGTCCACCCCCGCTTGAAAATGGATATTCTCCGAGAAATCCAAATTCAGAAAGAGTCGAAAAGGCAACAAATTTACAGTGGGAGTCGGAGTCTTCAGTTAACTTGCCAGAAAATATAGATGTCACGTTTACATCATCTGACACTGATCATGAGTCCGAGTTAATAAAGAAAGTGGCCGATCAGGTGTTGGATAAAGATGAATCCGAGGAGTCAAAGTCGGAGTCTATGTCAGAGTCAAAGTCTGAGTCCAGAACTCCGAGTCAAACCGTCAAACAGGGCAAAAGAGTTTACAATAAAGAATTTCTTCTATCAAAATCTAATTTGGATGACGAAACGTTTAAAGTTGCATATACTTTGAATGATTCTGACAAATTATATTTTGATGACGAATTTCCAATAAGAGGTGTTAAACCAGAAATGATAAAAAAGGTTTTCAAACTAATAGAAATCAATATTTCTGAAATAAAAGATGTAAATCTTTCTAAAAAACCAAGTCCTTACACCTCAAGAGTTCAACAAAGGTTAAACACGAAAAAGGGTTATAGTTCTGGTTCTGGTTATCGAAAGAAACCAAACCATAACGGTAATTTCAAAAAGAAAGGTTTGGGTTTTATTCCACCAGAAAATCATAAAAATGAAAAATATGTTCGAGATTTTAAATCAAAAATGATATTTGTTTCAGGTACATATACTGAAGAAGAAAAAGAAAAATTATTCAGAAATCAGTCGAACAGAGAATTCCTTGCGAAGAAGCAAGAAGAGATGAAGACTACTGATCAGATGAAAGAAACGAGAACCTGTTTCTAATGCAACACTGTTGGTCATATTGGCAAGAATTGTTCCAAGGCAATAAAATAAAAACAAGGAGTTTCTCGTAAACGGAAAGATAAAGAAGTTGTGTTTGAACCACCAATTGATAGAACTAAACTTTTCAAAAATTCAACTTTTGAGATTGGTGAATGTTCAAACAGGTTTTATAAGAAAAGGGCAAATCTTGACAACCTATAATGGGTTGTTAAAAAATCAGAGGATAGTTCTAGCAATGATTCTGATTTGTCAAAATCAGAGGAGCTATTGTCTGGCGATGAATCTGATTCCACAAAGTCAGATGAGCCACAAATTGAGGTTAAAAATGTGAATTCAGTTCCTCCAATGGATGACGTCAATTTTCCACCATTGAGGGCTGAGAATTTTAAACAAAAAGTTGGTAAAATTGAGATTTCAAATCAATTTTTCTCAGAAAAGAAAGTTTTTGATATTGAGAAAGCCTTTAACTCCAAAGTGCATCATATTTTTGGTAAAATGGTTGACAGGAAACTCAAAGGAGTTAAAGAGTTCTATGAGAAGAAAATGAAGAAACCAGGTAAAGTTGTTTCATCCCAGGTTTGTGACTGGGATGGAACATATTATGAACAATAAAAATCTGGACTTGCCGGAGCTCCCAGGTTGGTAAGAGTGGAGCAGGAATCGGCATCTTTCTTGAGAAATTCACGAAAGTGATTTCGTCTTACAAGTGGTAAATCAGGGACATTAAGTTGTACTTGATTTTCTACATGGGGTATTGTTTGTTAAAAACGAGAAATGTTAAATCTTACAAGTGGTTGAAGAACAAGGTGATGAATCCCCTAATCTACAAGTGATTTTATAAAATCAACAAAACTTATTTTCCGGAAAAACCATTTGATTAAAACAAACTTAAGTGTTTTGAAATCAATGGGAAAATAGTTTGTTGTGAGGGGGAGTTCTGATTGTTTATGCCAAGTGGATGGCGAATTGAAGTGATTCGATATCAGTTGTCAATTTACTTGTATAGTTTGTTTTTCAAATTTCCTTTAAATGTGTTTGCATTTTAAGGGGAGTAAGAAATTTCAGAAAATTCAAAAACATTTGAAAATTTGAAAAAGGCAAAAACATGATAAAATCAAAAATGAGTTTTGTTGTCAAGAAGAGGAAATGATAGTACATCAGTGGACTATCACAACATGCTAAAGAATTGGAAAGTTAAAATGTGATAAATGGTCTCACTGATGTTGTGTCAGTAGGTTTTTACACATTTAGTAGATTGTGACGAGATACAAACCTAAATTTCAAACTTGCTTATATCGTGGGGAGCATCTCTCGGATATATGGGTAACCCCCGAAATCTTGTTTGAGAGGTCCCTCTTTCTGAGATACTAGGTCTTTATGCTCAGTGATATCTGGGGTATTATCCCGGGACTTCTTATTTTGCGGAAGCAATGGCCTAGTCCCCGGAGAATACTTTACGCTTGCTTGAAATATAGCCTACCCTCAGCATAAAAAATGATAAAACATTGCAAAATGCTAATCATGTGCTGTTGAAGAAAAGATCCTCTAAAGGGAACCCACCAAAAGTCGAAGCCCTCATCTCTCTGCTGAACGGAAGTTCTGACCTGAGCTCTCACGGTTCTCGCAATTTAACCCCTTACAGATATCATCTGTGGTATACTCACCTGTAAGACTGAATATTGGGATCTGGATACGGGAGTATATTCTGAGATGGGACACATGATTAAGTTTAAGTGCTTAAGACATTAATCTCGTATCTCGAAACAGTTGAAGTTTGTGTGAAAATTTAAGTGGATCAGCATACTGACAATCTAAGTGAATCGTTTAGAACTTAAAATGTTTGAAGCTTAATGGTGTTGGTGATTTGTCTCATAAACTGATACGATCCTCTTACACAAACTCACAAAAATATTGTCTGTAAATATTTCTCTACTGCATTTCATTTCTATTCAAAAATCCAAAAAGATTTTTCGTGTGTTTTAGCATAAATTTTTGAAAAATTCAAAAAGATTTTTGAAAACTGATATTGGAAAACTGATTTTCAAAATTCCAAGTGCTAGACATGAAGAACAATTGGGTTGGGAGAATGTGTTTTTAAAAGAAAAATGATAATTTCTGCAAATGGTTCATCAAAGATTAACATTGCAAAATCATTGTTTGTATATCTTATCCACAAGTGTTCATCAGATGATGAGGATTGATTTTAAAAGTGATCATCAGAAAATTTATTTTTGGGTAGAGATTTGTGCAGGATAAGAGCCAGTCACAGATCTTGAGATAAAAAATTGAGTGCCAGGAATTGGACTTGATCCTGTAGAAAGAGTGTAAGCCAGCTTTCGATCTTGAGCAGAATTTGAGCTAGGTCACGATCTTGAACCTGTGGAAGCCAGATTACGATCCCAGCTTACTAGGAGGGGGAGTTTGAATGACAAAGAGCTAGGTTCTGATCCTGAAAAAGTTGATGCTGATGAACTTAAGGAATCAAGAGATCTGATCAAGAGAGGAAAGATTATTTGTTCGAGGAGAGTCTGTTGGTGATGAAAAGAGAAGAGAAAGATTTGAGGATTCTTACAGTGTCAGATACTTCAAAGAGTTCGAGAGGACTGATAAAGACTGAAGATGCGAAGACTCGAGATGGGGAGTCTGTTAGTGCATGCGTCTGTCGACTTCGTCTTGTATCAAGTCTTGTATGTTTGTAGAAAGATCAGGACACGTTTTACGAGAAAATATGGTCAAAAGACTAATTTCGCTTGAAATGGTCAAAAGCCATTTCAAACGAAATCACATGACCTAATTCCGCTTGAACGGTTAATTTCGCTTGAAGTGGTAATTCCGCTTGAAATGTAATTCCGTTTGAGACATCTTCAAGCGGAATTAGGAGCCTATATATATGTGTGCCTGATTTTGTTTGAGATTAGATGTAACTTTTCCGGTCAGAGCAACGAAGTGCTGCCGAAGTGTTGTCTCGCTGTAAATCGTTATCAAATCAATATAATTGACAATTAAAGTGTATATCTAGCTGAATTGACCTCGATACGTCTGTTTCCGCCTTTCGTATTGAGTAAAACTCTTCTGATCGACTCATTCGGGTCCGAAAACGATCCTACATGCATCTCGTCGAGGAGGCATTGTCTAAAAGAACAAGGAAACATGAGAAGCGAGTGAGGTTGACAATTGGAAAAACAAATGGGGTATTGGAAGCATCGACAAAACACAAGGAAGGCGATCATTCGTTTGTTACCTTGAATAAAACAAATGACACGCAGTGACTAATCAAAGTAAATGGGTCAATATAATGTATCGCGAAGATCTGCTTTAGCCTATAAGTGGACACTCATCCCAAGAATTCCCAGGTAAGAGTGACTGGTCCGATTATGTGGATTTGTACGAACACTCCAGCCTTAGACATAAGACTCAGGATACAGGCCTCCCTTCCAGATTGCATGTGTTCACATTATAAGACCCAAACTTTGACGAGATTTTGAAAACTTTGAGGGTTCAAAACCTTATAATAAATCATCCTAGAACAGATGATTAGTTTTCAAAGCGGATTCGAAATTTATGTTCTTATTTTGGTTGTCACCTAAAGATAGGCGACGGTATTGTTTTAAGACTAAACACAAGATAACTTGTGTTAGGGTCCTAGGAATGTTATAGTCTAGGTCAAAGCATTACTAATAACCTAATTCCCTATAACCATTGGCTCTGATACCAACTTTTCTGTCACACCCCGACCACGTAAAACAACAAATCGTGGCGGAAACGTCGAGGAGTGTTGTAACAGAATCATTGTTTCACAACCATGGATTAAATAATCTCGTTTTATTGAATTATTGAACTCATTGTTTTATTATAAATCAGATAAGTACAAATATTGTCTTTCAAGTTTTAAAGTCGCTAAGGCACAAGTCCATCCTATGTGTAGCATGCATCAACAATCATCACATAGCAGCACCTGAAACATATGTAAAAATAGGTACGTCAGCATAAAAATGCCTGTGAGATACATAGGTTTTATTTAAATAGGGTTCATGACTTTGTAAGTTTAAAAGAATGTTTAACAAAAAGTAGTCATGAACTTAAAAATGTTTTCTTTATAAATCATGCGAAAATTGATAAGAAATCAGATGATATAAAAGGATTAATGTATAGATAAATAAATAATCAAGTAAAATGAGTTTGTATAAAATATGTTGTTCGTAAAACAATGTTTTGATAAAAAGGTTTGTAGTATATATAAAAATATACCTTGGTTTTAAGAAGGTCGGATAAGTAATATATTAAAATATATTTTTTTGTTCCAAGATAGTTAAACAGATAGTATATCAAATATACTTTAGTTGTTAGGATAATAGTTATCGGTAGTATATCATAAGTATACTTTTGTAAATAACATATCAAAACTATGCTTTGGTTTTGTAAATAACATATCAAAACTATGCTTTGGTTTTGTAAATAACATATCAACTATGCTTTAGTAATTAACTAAATATATGTTGGTTTGTACATAGTATATCAAATTATACTTTGGTAAATAATATCACATATGGGAGTATATCAAAATATACAAGAGAAAATGTGATTTAGAATTCATTCAAACCTTAGTGTATCAAACTACACCTTAGAGACTATAGAAATACCACAAAGGCAACTTCTATTTGGATAAAATTTGGTTTCTGACTTTCCATACAACAGGAATGGGGTGTCTAGTCCTATAGCTCTATATCATACTACCAATCGGTTTGGTGAATGTATAAAATAAGTACAACCCAACAATTAATTTTATAATGTTTGACAAATTAGTGTTTAAACCATAGATAATCATTCAGTTTGTCAAAAGATAAGTACTAGCATGTATAATCAATTTATACTTTGAAATCATGAAAATAAGAAATAGGTACACATGTTTCACCCCAAAACATTTGAAAACAGTAAAAGAGGGGACTATGTACTCACTTAAGGATGCTTAGAAGTCTTGAATAACAACCAAGCAAAGCTAGTGGGATCACGGAATCAAACGGCACCTAATATAGGTAACTATGTTAATAAACCGGACCTAAATCGGATGATCGGATAGGATGAGGTCTCGTAAACCAAATGAGTATAGGAACTCATGTAGTATGGTTTAACAAAGCCTACATACTAAATCGAAACCTAACCTAAGTGCTTACGACCCGTTTAGGTAGCTTATGCTACTTTAACGCGCCGTTCGCGTAAAAGGCGTTCGGAATGCCTAACTAGTCCTATGACAAGTATTATATGCCTAAACGTGTTTAAATATGTTGCATAGTCAGTTAAGTGACAGAAGTTTGGGTTACATATGCTTAAATACCAATTATGCATGAAAAGGGCATTTTGGTCATTTACCTAAGGCATATAAACTACCTATCATACAACTACTTAAACGAAGTAACCATAAGGTATAACCTCGGAAGGCTATTCCCTATACAACTATGGTCACAAAACATGTTTGATCGGATCCTAACGATCGATCAAACGGGTCGGGTTCGAAAGTCTAAGCGGTTGTTTAGACCGCTTATCTTACGACCCTATATAAGCACTAAACCTAAAGTGACGAGTTAGACATGTTAAAACATGTTTAATGAAGTTAGAAAACAAGTTTGATATCAAAACAAAGGGTTTTGATACCCAAGAATAGTTTGGTTGCAAAATACGTATAAACGCGTATTTTGACCGAAACTATGACTCGTCACTATGCCTAAATAACGTGGTAATCAGTAGGTATAGTCACACGGGACTATGACCATCGTGATTACGCTCACATTGCGAAGTTCAAACGAACTTTGTTTTGACCATTGACTGGTCAAAGCAGAAAGTCAAATATTGTTTGACTTTCGTGCTTAAAAACGTGTAAAAGAATGAAAGAATACTTACAAAGGGTCCAAGCAATGGAGTTTTGATCTAAAAATACTCAGGTATGAGGTTTTGAACCCCAACTTAGAGTGAATTCAGATCAAAGTGTGAGTTGTAAATGAAAATCATGGGGGTGTATATAGTTTTCAGGCCACCGTTAGGATCATTCATCGATAAACGAGCTTCGATCTTGGCTTTACAAGTGTACCCCATGTTTTAGAATACCATGGGCACCCCTAAACAAGCCCATAGACTGTTTAAAACCATTTGCAACACTTGGGAACAGCTGGATCAAGCTGGAAACAAGATTCTGCAGATCTGGGGGTCTCTCGCACCCCGCGTAAGAATTAAGGGAGTCTTACGAGCCCCTCCTGAGCCCATGTTTGGCAGATTTGCAGTTTAGGTCCCTGAAGTTGTAAATCTTGGTTTTCGATGCATTTTTGACACGTTTAAGCCCCGTTAACCCCATTTCAAGGCTCTAAAATGAAGTTAAGGTATAGGGAACATAAAACATGCTCAAAAATATCTCGGATGTTGGTTCGTTTGGTCGTACGGTTGCGTTATTCGGGTAATTACGACGGAAGTCGTAACTGACGCAAAAACGATCCAAATTACGCGACGAATGGAATTTTATCATGCCAATCACTAAAATAAAATATTTTAATGATTAAATAAATTTTTGGATGTCCGAATACATTCAGAACGTAAGATATGCACGAAAATGCAAACTTATGCACTTTTTGACGCTTTTAGTCCCTGTTGATCAAATAAGTTTATTTTTGCGCACCAAACATCTCAAAGCCTATTTCTAAGCTATGTAAAGGAAATTTAGGGCATGTTTAACTTATGATCATGTTCCGGAATGTTTGTTACGGTACGAATCAGCATACTTTCACAGTTTGTCGAAATTAGTCCATGTAAGCGAATAAACTTGATTTCGACACACCAAACCTTCCAAAACTTGTTTATAAGTTATGTAAAGGTTATTTAAGGTATGTTAAGCCCATGTCACTGTTTCAGAGTGTTTGTCGTGTTAAACTGATTACGTTTACGCATCAATTCGCGTATAACTTTCCAAAAAGCGATTTAAAGCTCGAAATCGAACGAGAATTGATATGTGCAAATGATACACATATTTATACAAATTACGAGTATGAAATACAATATTTCATTGGTTTGGTATTTGTGTGATGGGTGTAGTGACACAGGTGTCACACTTGAATTGATTATGCGAAATGGACAAGTTCAAGCAATTGAACTTGGTTTTAGCGAAATTTGACAATAAATGCATGTATCGACAAGGGAATTTCGGCATGGTTACAAGGATAAACCTTGTATGTAACTTGAAAGAAAAGAAGTTTCAAGAAAGTGTGTTGACTTGATAGCAAAGGAGCCAACAATTACGATAATCAATAATCAATAATGTAGGTCATTCGAATCACCAGTCAATAATCAGATATAGCAAAATAATATTTGAACTTTGATGAAGCGCTTATTCGAAACGAAACCACATGCATAAAAAATGGTGCATGCGTAACATATGAATTTCCAAGAAATGAAACAATGAGTATTTGCTATAATGAAGAAATGATCAAGTGTCGAGACAAAGGAGTGTTCGCTTTAGCGAAGAAAATTGTCGTGATGCAACTGCCATTAAGAGAAGTAGAGGTGCAAAATTCTACTTGCTAGAAGCGAAAGTGGGAATTTCAATAAAAGAAATTTGAGTACTTTATCTATTCGGTTAACTAGAATAGCATGTACGACAGAATAATGGGGTTTGCTTGAGTTAACGGACGTAGTTTCTATGTGATAACCTTTAATGAGTTTTGACCTAAGTTCCCGAAGGTCCTAAGCACATGTTTCCTAGATTCTCGAAGTCTTGTATTCTGTGTAAAATTGTTTTGTGCACCGTCTAGAAAGCACAATATTAGCGTATGTATAAAACAAGTGGTTGACTCACTATACTTCGGTATACTCTGTTCTTAAATCCGCAGCTGGTGATAACCTGATCGAAGATCGATCTTGGAATAGTAACTTGATACCTGAAGTTGGTCGAATAAATTATCATTCCTCGGCAAAGGATACCGATTCTTGATGGTTAACCTATTCAGCTCTTGGTAGTTGATGCACATACAAAAACTACCGTCCTTCTTCTTGACAAATAGGACCGGAGCTCCCCAAGGCGAGAAGCTTGGTCTAATGAATCCCTTGTCCAGAAGCTCCTGGAGCTGCGTCGACAACTCTTGCATCTCCGAAGGCGCAATCGATAAGGTGCTTTGGCTACAGGCGCGGCGCCTGGAACCAAGTCAATATGGAATTCGACTTGTCGTTGGGGCGGTAATCCTGGCAAGTCTTCGGGGAAGACTTCAGGATATTCCCTTACCACATGGATATCTTCGAGCTTTGGTTCTTCGGCTTCTTTAGCAACAACGTGAGCCAAAAAGGCAACACATCCTTTCCGCAAAAACTTTCGGGCCTTCAAACGACTAATAATTCGTAGAGGCGTATCCGGCTTCTCCCCATGAATCACGATCGTCTCTTTGCTCGCCATCGGGATGCGGATAATCTTCTCATGGCATACAATCTCAGCTCGATTACTTGACAGCCAATCCATTCTAGCTATGACGTCGAAGCTTTCCAGCTAAACTGGAAGAAGATCTACCGAGAACTCACATTCTCCAAGCTCTATAACATAGCCTCTAATCACTTCATCAGCTTCTACTAGCTTCCCATTAGCTAGTTCTATCAAGTACGGGATGTCTAACTTACTTGCAACTAAACCAAGTATATTCTTAAACTCTAGAGATACGAAGTCATAGTCGGCACTAGTATCAACTAGCACAGATGCAAAGCGTTGGTTAGTAGGGAACGTACCAGTGACTACATTCGGATCCTTGCGTGCTTCACGAGCTCCCATGTTGATCACTATTCCACGAGCTTGGTTATTCTTCCTAGGGCAATCTTTCCTAAAGTGCCCCACGTCCCCACATCTGTAGCAACCTGGAATTCTACCATTATTGTTTCCGTCTTGGTTGTCGTCATCATTTACTCCTTGTCTGGGATCCTTCGCCCAACAGGCATCCTTGCTGTGTCCTTCTTTTCCGCACCTACCGCACTTGGGCCTCAGACATCGACCTTCGTGGTGATACTTGCACTCATCACATCTCGGCTTAGTTCCCAAGTAAATCTTAACATCGGCCTGATTGTTTTTAGGGCAATACTTCCTGAAATGCCATACATCACCACAGTTAAAACACCCTTGTCCACGTCCTTGATCGTCGCCATTCCCCCTTGATTGTTGCTATTGTCGTTGTTTCCTCCGAGATTTCTTCTACCATCTTGACCTTCGTTTCCATGTTCAGTACCTTGCCTACACGTCTCCTTAACATGCCCCACCTTGCCACAGTTATCACATTTTTCATATTTACATCGCCCGATATGATAACGTCGACAATTATCGCACTTAGGTAGGATACCCATGTACTCATTTCCCTTTTTGACCTTGCTCTGGTTATTCGCCCGAGTACCTTCTTGGAAATCAGTGAGCTTCATTTTGTTCTTCCCAGATGACTCCACCTGAGTTTCCTTCTTCTCGTCAGGGGACAAAAGTTTTTCCAATCTAAGTGCTTCTTTAGTGAGTGCCACACTCAAGTTACACACATTACATTAAGTTTTTCCAAAAGTTTTTCCAATCGTCCTACCCTCTTAAACTCTGGTTCCACCAGATATGGAACAACTCACGACAAATCGTGAAGTTTCTACACATATTCCACCACCTTTGGACCTTGCATCTTCAGGTTCCAGAATTCAATTTCCAGCTTCTGGATCTCCATCGAAGAACAATACTCCTTACGCATCATTTCTTTCAACTCATCCCATGTCAAAGCACACGCAGCAGCCTCGCCCATTGTCTGAACCCGAAGATTCCACCGTGACAGAGCCTCATCTTAAAATAATCCATAAACATATGTGACTTGTTGCTCTGGAGTACATCCGCTCATTCGCAAAATAGAATCTGTATTCTCGACCCATCTCACAAAAGCTATGGCACCTCCAGTGCCGTCAAAGTTCAGAGGCTTGCAGTCCAAAAACTGCTTGTAGGCACAGCCTGTACCCAAGCAATCATCATCACAGAAGGCATTAGCAAAGCACACTCGGAATTGTCCAAACGTAATGTAATGTGTCTTTGGTGACTTAAACATTACCGTTAGGTGAGTTATTCCCTGAGGTACCTCCGCTGTGTCTGTAGTGAAGAACCTCGTGCCGAGCTATGGCCCGTGAGATGTGCGCTTGTAATTCTGCCTCGGTCAGCCGAATGATCTCTTGAGGAGACATCTTTTAAGAAGATTGTATGGGTCAGGTCTTATTTGTTCAGGAAATGTATATAGTTGTCTAGAGGTTGTATGTACATACACATAATCAATCACCATAGCAAGCAATCATATAACATCACAATCATAGCACAATCATGGGAACGTGTTTAATGAGGACATAACAAGCAAGCACGTTGTTGATTTACATGTTTTATGAGAACATGACGATTAGGCTTTCATTAATCATCAACCACAAAGTATTGTTACATGTTTTACAAGGTGTATCATATCAAAAGGGAAAACAAGGTCACACTACCCTTTTCCAACAAGTCTACCAATCTACAAAAGTCTTACAGTCAAAGGTGGTCTCCAAAAGGCTTCACAAGCTCAGCTCAATAGTGGTGCTCTCACCAAAGGTAATGCATCTACATAAGACCAAAAACCTACTGTACTGATGGCGGAGGAGGAGGAGGGAGGAAAAGCAAACTGAGAATATGTGCGAGCTCCTCCTCGAGCTTGTGCACATGACGAAGCAAGTAACGGATCTGCTGCTCGACCGTAAGAAATCGAGCATCAAACTCTGGAAAAGGAGTAAGAGGAGCAGGTGGACGTGCGAGAGGAGGTGGTGATGAATGCGGGGGAACAATAGTAGACTGACAAGGACACGGTAAAGGACGTGGTATCGACTCAAGCTCCAAGACTCTGCGACTCATAACTTCAAATCGAAGCTGAAGCGAATAAAGTAACTCATCCTGTGTGTAGCCAACAAAATGCAAGGGGTGGTAGGGGTCTGAGGTCGGCATGGAATACGGTGGGGATCATCAGAATGGCTCATCCAGTGGCGAAGAAGTAAAAGGACCAGAAGGTGTGGACTGAGGAATGTGTGGAAAAGCTGCTGAAAACATGAGGGTCATGACTAGGCTGCTGGCCTGAAGTACCTTCCCCTGGACGAGGTGCAGGTATTGTTAGGATCTGAGTTTGGTTTTGATTGTGTTTTACGTTTGAAATATAATGAACAATGAATGAGTAGTGCAGCGGAATATAATGGAAGCAAACTTTTCACAATCAAACCGGAGAATTGCTTTTAACATACAAGTTTAACATTGAACCGAATGCTTGAATTTATTACAAGATTCAATTACAATTGCAAGTATGTAACAAACTCCCCCTCAGCCTAAGCTCACTGTGATTTGTTCGTGCAGGAAGAAGATGGTAAAGAGCTAATAGAACAGTACAGGGTACTGTTCTATTTATAGGCACGAGCAAACCACTGAAGCATCTAAGCTGACGTCACCATGAAAGTGACATCTAACCTCCTAACAAACTCTAACCTCTGATCTATACAAGTACTGCTCTCCTAACAACTGTTATCACAATTCATTACATAAAGACAAACTAAACTACTGCTGAAGCATTCCACTGATGTGAACCCAGCAGCACTTGATATAACCCAGCAGTGCTTGACTCAAGGCAGTAGATTGAACAGCAGGGCTTAAGTCTTCATCAGCCTTTGATTTGATCAGCAGTTGTAGGTCAGCAGTTGTGCAGATCAGTAGATAGGAGGTCAGTAGATGTTGAAACCACTTTCAAGGGGAGAGACTTGTATACATAACATCTGCTTATTCTGGATCCACTGCTCTGATCCATTTTTGGCTTTAATTATCTATTCCTCTGATAGGGTTCAATCCCAACAATCTCCCCCTGGAACAGATAATGCCAAAACCCTTCATTATTGGTAGATCTTTATTACCTCATCAGCAGTTCCCATATTTGCCCTTTGAGTTGTAACTCAAAGGCTAAGGCATCTATGTCATCATCATCCCTGCACAGTGGAAGATCAAGGAGATCCTGCAAATCTTCAAGACTTAGGCCAAGTGCTTGTTCCCTTGTTATTTTCTTCACTTCTCCACTAGACTTGAACACTGTCAGTACATGGGTCTGTTTGTCAGTTTTCCACTTTAGTACTTTTGAGTCTGGTGGGTTTCTTGGGAGATTTTTATTAGATGAGGAGTTTGGTGATGCAGGCCTTGTGATGACTGTTTGAGCAGTGCTTGCAGGTTGGTTTAGGCCAAGAGTTTCAGCTATCATCTGCTTAATGCCTTCTTTTACAAGTTCATCTCCTGCCATTAATTATGCCACTGTTTCAGTATCCAACTGTTTTTGTTGCTTTCTTTTATAGATGGCAGCACCAGTTGGAGCAGTAGCTCTCCTGATTTGCAGCTTTGGTGGTCTTTTTGAATCCTCTGCTTCAGGGTAGTCAGGTTTTTGTGGAACTGTGGGATCTTTCTTCCTTAATTCCTCCAACCTTTTGTAGGTGGTCCTGACTGTGTCTTCTTTCCATCTTGCCACTTGATTTTTAGACCCATAGTCAGCAGCAACTAATTCCTCTTTCATTCTCTTCAGCTCTAGTGTCTTTTCAGGCACATTCTTTTTGTACTTTGACTAATCTGGAGGAGTGTGTTTGACCTTATTCTTTATCATTTCTTGAATCCTGGCTACTTCTTGTTCAAGCTCAGGAATGGTCCACTCCTTGTACATATGCTTTTCTCCCTTGTACTTCTTGGTTGCCATGATGCTTTCAATGTAGTCTTTTCTCAAGGTTTCATCTGCTTTCTCTGGGATTTGTTGACAAACATTTTTTTGCAAATTGCTCTAAGGATCTGACTTGAGTGAATAGAAATTGATAATGCCTTTGAATTTCTTTGTCAGTTTTCCCTTGAGAGCTTCTTTTGGAGTATCCTCTACCTGTTGAGCCTTAATTTTCAAGTACTCTTCAATGTTGTTTGGCCTAGGATATCCTTCAACTGATGGCAACTTCCTTTTAGCAGGATCATCCTCATAGTAGAAGGATTTAATCTCTTCTCTGACTGCAATGAGTTCAAGAGGATATTGGAAACCTGCAGGAGTGATGATAGGGATTGGTTGTTGTACTGGAGCTGATGAGAGAGGAACAGGCTTTGGAATAAGTGTAAGAGATTGTGAAGATGTTGGTGGTGGTGATGGAGAGTTAACATCAGGTATGAAAAGCCTTCTCCTTTTTATTGTAGGAGAGGCTGATGATGTTTTGGGTGGATCAGTGGTGGTGATTTTAGTGGTGGAGAGTGGCTGACTAGCAGTTGTTGAAACAACTGGTGTTTCAACCACTGTTGCCATTACACCAGATGTTGTAACATCTGATGTCTTCTACTTTTTGGCAGAGGGTGATGATGGAGTGGCTGTTTTTGGAGGTGAAGTGATTTTTGGTGGTGATGGTGGTAAGGCAGTGGTAGTGGTGTGTGTTGAGGTGGTGTGTGTTGAAGTGATGGCAATTGTTTGGCTGGCAGTTGTTGAACCTACTGAAGTATCAGCAGTTGTTAATACAGCAGAAGTTACAACAACTGTGGAAGTTTGATGTTGGGGGCTTTTGGACGGTGGTTTTGGAATATGCTTTGTGGGTCTAGATGATATGGATTTGGGTTCCCTCACTTTTCTAGTGGGATTCTTTCTTTTTAGCTCAGGATTTTTAACATCCTTTGGCTCAGAACAACCCTGCGCATTCAGCTCCATATAAGCTCTTTTTTCCTCATTCCACCTTGACATATCCTTTGCCGCTCTGTCCCTTTTTACACTTGCTACAGCTTCATCAAGTGCATTTTGGGTAACATCAACCTTTTTGCTGCCATCTGGCAAGGGAATCTTTCTAGTCATGGCATCCTTTTCTAGTTCAATGTAGAGACCATCATCTATTCCCTTCTTCTTCCACTCCTGAATTTTCTCCCCCTTTTTGGCATTATCTGGGGGTAAATGATCAATGAAGAGAACAGTTGGAAGAGCAGTGCCAGTGGTGTTCAATATATGGGCCTTGATAGCCTTAATGTCTGCTTGTGTGTTCTTGAACCTAGACTCCATTGTGTTTCTCAGCTCTTGTACATGTATTGCATGTTGCTGATCAGCCATTTATTTTTGTTGTTGGAGAAAAGGTTGAAATAGGTTCCATAGCTCATCTGCAGCAGGTGCTTGTGGTGGAGCAGGTGCTTGAGGTGGAACAACAGTGGATTGCACCTTTTGTACTGTCAACAACTGCTGCAGCATTGTTTTGATTTCTGCAACAGAGGTATCCAGTTTATCAATTCTCTCCGTCAATTCTTGGTACTTTAAACCATCACCCAACTTAATGGGAATCTGATTTCCCACTAACAGTGGTTTGAACAATGGTTGACTTAGGAAATGTATTCCAATAGTCATCCACTGCTGCCCCTTTTTCTTGGTACTGGGGACTTCTTCCCTCAACACTTGATAACCTTTTGATGGTACCAGTGGTCAAAACATACTCACTAGTGGTTATCAGAGGTGCTATGGAAGGAATTGCCTCCAAGGAAGTCTTATTGATGTAACCACTGTCCAAATGCAAACCAGTGGGTTCAGCACTTGTAGTGGCTGCTTCACTTGGATTACCACCAAGAGTTACTTGTAACTCAAGGGGTGTAACCTCCTCAGGTCTTGTTGGTGGGTTAGCTATGATTGATACATCAGACCCAGTCGTTTGTTGAAGTATATTATCATTGATAGGTGAGTGAGAAGGACTGGTTTGTGCCTGGTTCAAATCAATAGCATCCAACAATAATTTTGTTGGTGGGGGAATTGTGGAGGTGAGGTTGGGTGTAGAAAGAGAATTTGCCCCGGGCATTGGGCTGTGGATGATGGAAGCAAGTGATTCCAGAGCATCATATTGTGGTGTCCCTATATGTACAACCTGTTCTTTTTGAGAAGAAGCAGGAGGAGTTTCAGCCATGGGTTGAGATATTTCTACCAACTGCTGTGAAGAAGTAGCATCAGTGGTTTCTTGTGACTTTTGTGTTGTCACAGGCAGTTGCTCTGGTATCTCATCCTCCAGAGTTGCCTTTTTTATAGGTTTGGGGGGTTTTTGAGTTTTCTTTTGTTTTGGCTTTTTGTGAATTGTAGGTGTGGGTTTCAAAACAGTTGTTTTGCTGCTTTGATCACCTTGAGCAGTGGGCTCAACAGCAGATACCTGAGGAGCAGTGGTAGCTGCTAAATTCTGCTCAGGCACCTCTGCTTGTGGTTTACAAGGTGTCGACATTCTTGTGAAAGTTTCAGCAGTTAAGCTGTTTATTTGAAAAGATTCACCTTGTTTTATTGCAGAAGCATCATTCTTACCAAATTTCTTTTCAATATAATAGCTTAAAAATCTTGGAAAGAGTAAGAATGGCTTTTTCTCAACATCTTTAACCAAATCATTAAAGATTTCCTGGGAATAATTAAAATTTTCTTCTTGAAGAATAGCATACCCCAGGTTTTGAATCTTTAATGGTATCTCATTGAAAGAGGTGGTTTTGTTTGAAACACACATTAACAGGGTATGAAATAAAAATCTCGTTGCAGGAGGGAAGTACCCTTTTTGTAGGGTATCCCTCTTCATCATTGGATCAGCATACCCTCTTTCAAGGAAATCAATTTTTAACTCATTTTTGGGAAAAGAATTTTTACCTTCCTGATCATCGAGTTCAAAGACTTCCGAGATGGATTGCGGTGTGATTCTGACTGCTTTACCCTTTAGGGAAGAATTGATGGCTATAACATTTTCTCCTTGTTTTTCAAGGGTGATATTTTTCCAAAATTCTCTCTGGGTTTGCAGATAAATTAGAGCATCTACAGTAAGCAAAGTTTTGTACTTTGATGCAGACATGAGATCAATGATGGAATCGAAAGCATTGGTGGTGCCGGGTTTTGTAAGAAGACCCAAAATGTTGTGAGAAGGTTTGTGTGGAATTTCAATGGGTGTTGGCGATGATTTTGAAGTGGGTTTGGCGGATGATTTCGATTTTGTCATTTTGGAGAAGATGACCGAAGTAAGTTGTGAAGAATTTTGAGGAAATGAGATGAAAACTGCTTTGAGAAAGGAATTTTTAAGAATTCAATTCGACAGTAAAACCCTGTTGAGGGTTTTGAAGGGGGTTTTATGGAGAAAAAGTGAATGCTGACGTGGCAGCGGTTACAAAAGGTCTGACCACTATGTACTGTCCATGTGCCAACCCCTGATGAAATGAAGGACAGTACTTTTATGAAAACCACTGATGAAGGGCAGTGGTTGCAACGGTAACAACTGAAGGCAGTGGATGATTTTTACTATCAGTGGATAGCATATCAGTGGATAAAACACTGATTTTGAACAACAGTGCTTATCATGAAAATGAGAGAACAGGGGTTGACCTTCAGCAGTGGACAATCTTTTAAGTAGAACAGACTTTTTAACAAAGCAGTGGTTATGGCAGACTTTTAAGGATTTAATGAAAAATTCATTTTTGGCTATTTTTAAGGATGGATTTTTGATTTTCTGAAAACATTTTAATGCTTTTATTCATAGAAAAACAGGATTTTGCCTGTTATTCCATGTTTAGCATGCCAATCCTAGAGATCAAGCTTTCAAAGGTAGATGTGTCTAATGCTTTTGTTAGCACATGTGCCAGCTGATCCTTAGTTGGAACATGGTGCAGAGAAATCAAACCTTTTTCATAGCAATCCCTCACAAAGTGATGTCCGATGTCAATGTGTTTGGTGGTTGAATGGGAAACTGGATTTTTGATGATATTTTCTGTTGCCTGGCTATCCAACATGAGTGGTGTCTTTAAGGCAGTGACACCAAAATCCAGCAACTGATTTTGAAGCCAGAGCAGTTGGGCTTTACAGCTTGCAGCAGCTATATATTCTGCCTCAGCAGTGGATGTGGAAACAGCTACTTGCTTTTTGCTTTGCCAAGATACTAAGCAATTGCCTAGGAATTGGCACCCTCCTGAAGTGGACTTCCTTGTTTTGTCACATCCAGCAAAGTCACTATCTGAGAAACCTGAAAGCTCAATTTTACCATCAGCTGGATACCAGATACCAAGTGTGGGAGCACTTTTTAGGTATCTGAATATCCTTTTTATAGCAATAAGGTTTGACTTTCTAGGGGCTGATTGGGATCTAGCACAAACACATGTTGCAAACATGATGTCTGGCCTAGATGCAGTTAGGTACAATAAAGACCCAATCATGCTTCTATACAAAGTCTGATCAACCAATTCATCCTTCTCATCAGATATGACTACTTTATTGGTTGCAATGGGTGTACTGCATGGCTTACAGTCATCCATCTCAAATTTCTTCAACAGTTCTTTGGCATATTTGCCTTGATGGATAAAAGTGCCATTTTGCAGTTGCCTTACTTGGAGACCAAGAAAGCACTAGAGTTCACCCATTGCACTCATTTCAAACTCAGCTGTCATGAGTTGCCTAAACTCTTCACACATTTTATTACATGTGCTTCCAAAAATGATGTCATCCACATAAATTTGGACAATCATCAAATCCTTTCCTCTCCATTTTAAAAACAGTGTTTTATCTATTCTACCTCTTGTGAAACCAATGGAAAGTATAAAGGTGGAAAGAGTTTCATACCAGGCCCTTGGTGCTTGTTTTAAGCCATACAAAGCTTTATTTAGCTTGTAGACATGATTTGGATTAAATGGATCCTCAAAACCTGGAGGTTGACAAACATAAACCTCCTCTTGAATCTTACCATAGAGGAATGCACATTTGATATCCATTTGATACACCTTGATGTTGTGGTTGACAGCAAAGGCCAGAAATAGTCTGATTGCTTCAAGTCTTGCAACAGGGGCAAATGTTTCATCATAATCTATCCCCTCTTCTTGTCTGTACCCTGAACCACAAGCCTGGCTTTATTCTTGACAACAATACCCCTTTCATCAGTTTTATTTTTGAAGACCCATTTTGTGCCAATAGGACTTACACCCTCTAGCAATGGAACAAGCTCCCAAACTTGTTGTCTTCTAAACTGTTGGAGCTCCTCTTGCATGGCTTATACCTAGCTGTTGTCTTTCAGTGCCTCTTGGTACTTGACTGGCTGATGGAGAGATAGAAAACCAGCAAAAAGACAAATGTTTTGGGATTGACTTCTTGTGAGCACCCCTTCATTGATGTTGCCAATAATTTGGTCTGGTGGATGAGATTTCAAGAAGATGAGCTCTCCTTGGTATGGAATAATGGCATTAAGTGGGGAGGGCTGCAGATGTGAATCATCTGAGCTAACCACTGCTGGTGACTTTGATGATCCAGCAGTGGCTTCAAAAGGTGGTGGAATAGGAGGTAAAGGTGTGGACACATGCTGACTTTGATCTACTATTTGAGGATTTTTATCAACAGTGTTTGATGATGTGGAAGCAGGGGTTAAGGGGCTACTTTGGTCAACAACTGTTGAGGTAGCAGTGGTTGAGCTTTGACAGCTGTTTTGAACATCTGCTGCTCTTCCCATTTTGACAGACTTTTGTTGAGGAATGATGATTTCATACCCATAGTCTGGTGATAAATCTTCTGATGGACCTGCACTGTTAGTCTTGACAGTAGTATTTTCAAAAGTGAATTTATCAAGATCAAACAAATCTGCAGGATTTGCTGGGATTTTCGTTGATGAAAGTTCATTGAACTTTACATTCAAAATTTCTTCCACTGTTTTGGTCCTTGTGTTAAACACTTTGTAGGCCATAGCAGTGGTTGAGTATCCCAGATGATATCCACAATCAATTTTGGCTGCAAACTTAGAAATGGAATCTTTTAAGTTTAAAATGAAGCATGGGCAGCCAAAAACTTTGAAGTATGAAATCAATGGCTTTATTTTATACAGCAGTTCATAGGCAGTCTTTTGATGCCTAGGGTTGATTAAAACTCTATTTTGGACATAGCAAGCAGTGTTTACTGCCTCTGCCCAAAAAGTTAATGGCAAACCTAAATCAGCAAGCATGGTTCTGGCAGCCTCAATCAGAGTCCTGTTCTTTCTTTCAACAACCCCATTTTGTTCTGGTGTTCTTGGAACGCTGTATTGTCTCACAATTCCTTTTGACACACAGAAATCATCCAACTCCTTGTTCCTGAACTCTGTGCCATTGTCACTTCTGAAGATTTTTACTGGGAGGTCAAACTGCTTTTCAACCTGTTTCACAAAGTCTTGCAGAATGCCTGCAGTCTCATCTTTTGAGTGTAAAAAGTAAGTTCATGTAAACCTAGAAAAGTCATCAACAATAACCAAGCAATACCTCTTTTTATTAAGACTCATGACTTTAACTGGGCCAAACAAATCCATATGAAGCATTTGCAAACATTTGGTTGTTTTGGACTCATCAATGGATTTGTAGGAGCTTTTATGTTGTTTTCCTTTTAGGCAGGAAACACAATGCTCAGGACAGGTGAACAGATTTTGAGGTAAACCTCTTACTAACCCCTGTTTTGAAATGGCAGTGATTATCTTGAGATTTGTGTGCCCCAATCTTCTGTGCCATAGTTCTGTCTCTTTGTTTGATGCAGCTGAGAACAGACAGGCATCAGTTCTAGGGCTCTCTTTTGATATATCCACCACATAAACATTGCCACTTCTTTGAGCAACAAGTTTGGTTTTTCCAGAACTGATTATTGCTTCAATCTTTTCAACCATTTCTGGTCCAACAATCCTACAACACTCCTTTGTGAAGAATGACCCATACCCCTTATCACTCATTTGTGAAACACTTAGGAGGTTGAATTTTAGATTGTCTATCAGATTGACATTTTCAAATTTTACATTTCCAGACTGTACTGTACCAGACCCCAGAACTTTCCCTTTACTATTATTACCAAAGGATATATCACCCCCTCCATGAATTTTGAAATCTTTGAGAAGGGCTTTACATCCTGTCATGTGCCTGGAGCCTCCACTATCTACATACCAAAGGCTATCTAAGCATGCAGAAGCTCCCTGCACATGAAGTAAAAGGATTAGTTCATTAAGGTCTCCAAAGCCAATAAGGCTTTGGATGGGGTCTCAACAGTGTCTGGAATGAGTGTTGATGGATGGGCAGTGGTTAGGTCAGGGGTTTGGTCAGTTTTAGGACTTTTTCTCTCTAACCACTGTTGTGGGTTTTGACCAATCACCTGCTGATACCCAAAAGGATGCCTGTTCACTCTTGGTTTAGAGGGCCTTTTATAGGTCTCATAAACATGTGGAATCCTTTGGTAAGATGATTGTCCCTTGCCTTTTCTGAATTGGTTGGCAGAGGGTGCATTAGTCACTTGAACATCTCTTTGGACAGATGTTTGATTCAGCTGTTTTGTAATAGCTGTTTGGACTGGCACAAACAGTGGTTGATTCTTGGTGAATTTGACAGATGATGTTGATGGACTCAAGGATGTTTTAGCAGTGTACTCATTCTTCTTTACATCAAAGTTTTTAAGATACATACATGCTTGAGTTTTGTGGTTTGTTTTACCACAGATGGTGCAGCTTTTAGCAGGTACAATGATACTTGTTCTGTTTAGATCATATGCTTTTAGATGAAAACAGTCTTTTGTTAGATGGTTTCTCTTTTCACAAAAATCACAAAACAGGTTTTTGACCTTTTCTCTTTTCTTCCTTTTCTCAGACTCCTTAGCAACAGAGTTTTGAACTACTGTTGGGATGTCTTTGATAGGAATGACCTTTGCTTTTGGAGTTGTGACACCATCAGTGGTTGTAAAGTCCATAGGCTTGAAATTTTCAAGAATGTCACACTCATCAGACCATGTGGGTTTAAATTGGTATTTCTCAATTTCATCAAAAGTTGAGGACCCCACTGATGATATTTCCAGAGTGATTTTGTTACCAAGTTTGTGAGTAATCTTTACTTCTTGGCCATTCTTGTTGGTTGGTATTATTTCAGTTGAACCAGCTTGTTTGACAGCAGTGTTTTCAAGATCATCATATTTTCTATATCCTATACCAAACTTGACATTGCTTTCAAGCTGTTTCTCAAGCATAACCTCATACCCTTTACAAGATTCTACCCATCTTTCACAGGTGATCTGGGTAGACTCCAACTCCTTTTTGTAAACTTGGTATTTTTCTACCATAGTTTGGAGTTGAGTTTTGGTTATGCTCTGCTCTTCTTTGAGACTGCTGATTTCTTTATCTTTTTCAGCCAATTTGTTTCTAAGTTCTTTTAATGACTTTTCAAATTTGACTTCATCAGTTAAGACTTTATCCCTAAGGTTTTCATTTACCTCTTTGATGTTAGCAAATGCAATAATGCATTTTTCTGAACACGGTTTTTCAAGAACTTGAGGTGATACCTTAGCAGCAGCCATCATGGCACAATCACATTGATGATCATCTTCATCATCAGCTCTAACTTCTTTCTCACCTGCTTTTTTCTCTTCCTTTTCTTCTTTGTCATCTTTGGACCAGGGGTCAGACAGTGGTTCAATCAGGGTTTCTGAATTTTTTTCCCAGCAGTAGTTCACCAACAACTGCAGTAACCACTGCTTCAGCCACTTCATCCACTGTTTCAGCACTTAGCTGTTCACCTTCAGTTTCTACCCCCTCTGGTATTGACTCTAAAGCCATCAAGAAAAATTCATCATTAGAAGGATCATTAAAAGCATAGAGTGCAAAATTTTCATCACTAAGCTCATCAGGCATGCTGCTCCAGTCAACAAAGCCTTGGGTGAAAAAGCTTTGTTGATCTGGTTGTACCACTATTGGAGCAGCTTATTGAGGTGCAACAGGTTGCACTTGTGCCTGAGGGACAGGGGCTTGAACATACTGAATTTGTGAAACAGTGGTTTGAATATAATGCACAGGCACAGGGGTTGCAGCACAGTGAGCAGTGTTAACATGGGCTGCAGTGGTATATTGGGTATAGTGCACAGTGCTTTGATTTTGTGGTCTTGGGTTTGAGCTAGGATGAGTTATTATTGGACCAGTGGTTTGACTCCTGCATTCCCTAGCAAAATGACCTAGCCTATTGCACTTATAGCACTTAATTTTTGACTTATCCAACCCCACTTTTAAATTCCCATGTAACACTGGGAATTTTCTCCCTGTTCTTTTGTAGAATTTGCTTGTTCTTACACTAAGCAAAGCCAATTGATGCAAAATGTCCATCTCTTCTAAGTCAGTGGGATCAAAGTGTTGCAAATCATTGAGTTCAAAACACAAGTTATCTGATATCTGGTTTTCACAATTTGCAGTAAAAGCATAATTTGCAGAGTGAGGATCAGGGTTGTTGAAATTTCCACCAGCAGTTATATCAATAAAGTGATCATAACCCTGATCCTTACTACTGCTACCAGATTCTTCCTGACCAAAAAGAGCTGCGCTGCCAAATGAATAATCATCAGTAACTTTGCCAGACTCTGGCAACTTCTTTTTCTGGTTTAACTCCCTTTCATAGGTCAGGAGTCTACCATGAAGTTGGGTCAGGGTCAGATCTTTGAACTCAGCAGAGTTTCTAGTAACAAATGCAATGGTATCCCATTTTTCTGGTAGTGATCTAAGGAACCTGCTATTTTGAGTTGAATTTGGAAATGTTACTTTAACAAGCCTTAGTTCACTAATGAGACAACTGAATCGCTCAAACTGCTGTGTCAATGATTCACCCTTGATGTGGCAGAATGTTTTATACTGCTGATTCAGAATTTCCCTATTGTTTTCAATAACTTCTTCTGTTCCCCCCAAACTATTCCTTCAGAGCATCCCAGAGCTCTTTGGCACTGTTACAATGTAACAGTCCAGCATAGATCTCATTGGGTAATGCAGATGCTATGATGCTAAATGCTTTGGCATCGAGTTTGAACTTTTGAAAGTCAGTTTCAGTATAGTTTTTAGTTGGTTTAGGTACGAACTTCTTTGCATCCTCAGCACTTGGCACCATAGGAACATGAGGACCAAAAACAACAGACCTCCAACATCCAGTGTTCTGTTGAGCAAGGATGTAACCCATCCTTCTCTCCTAGATGTTGTATTCATTACGTTTAAGCATGGGTGGTTTGAAAAGAGAGCCAATGTTATTCTTATCATCTTGTGATTGTGACATCATCCTGGTTGTTTTACAGGCACTGATTAGTCAACTTTGATGGTGATTAAACCTTGCTCTGTTTTTCAACAAAACGAACAAACTATCAGTATCAACGATTGTGAGCTGAACTATTTATGTCAAAATGATTGTTAAACCAAATTTGACTGTCCAAGCTCTGATACCAATTGTTAGGATCTGAGTTTGGTTTTGATTATGTTTTACGTTTGAAATATAATGAACAATGAATGAGTAGTGCAGCGGAATATAATGGAAGCAAACTTTTCACAATCAAACAGGAGAATTGCTTTTAACATACAAGTTTAACATTGAACCGAATGCTTGAATTTATTACAAGATTCAATTACAATTGCAAGTATGTAACAAACTCCCCCTCAGCCTGAGCTCACTGTGATTTGTTCGTGCAGGAAGAAGATGGTAAAGAGCTAATAGAACAATACAGGGTACTGTTCTATTTATAGGCACGAGCAAACCACTGAAGCATCTAAGCTGACGTCACCATGAAAGTGACATCTAACCTCCTAACAAACTCTAACCTCTGATCTATACAAGTACTGCTCTCCTAACAACTGTTATCACAATTCATTACATAAAGACAAACTAAACTACTACTGAAGCATTCTACTGATGTGAACCCAGCAGCACTTGATATAACCCAGCAGTGCTTGACTCAAGGCAGTAGATTGAACAGCAGGGATTTAGTCTTCATCAGCCTTTGATTTGATCAGCAGTTGTAGGTCAGCAGTTGTGCAGATCAGTAGATAGGAGGTCAGTAGATGTTGAAACCACTTTCAAGGGGAGAGACTTGTATACATAACATCTGTTTATTCTGGATCCACTGCTCTGATCCAGTTTTGGCTTTAATTATCTGTTCCTCTGATAGGGTTCAATCCCAACAGGTATGTCCTGCAAGAAAGTGATAGGTAAATCAACACAAGGAACATCAGACTCCAAACGGTGAAAAGGAGCAACATCAGCGAGTGCGGGTGCAGGTGGAGGGATGAAGGGCTCAACAATAGGAGGATCAATGGGTGTAGGAACTGGATCATGTATGAGGGGTGCAATGTCAGGTATGCCAAAAGGAATAGGGTCATGATCAGGTAAAGGCTCAGGATCAGCAGGTGCATCGTTAGGCTGATCAACAGGAACAAAGTCTAGCTCAAGACCAGGCTCAGGCTCAGGCTCGTGTGGAGGGGATGGTGCTTCTGACATAGCCATATCATCATCAGAATCAGTGGCATAGCGTCGTAATCCAACTGCCTGCAAGGCTGAAGACGTCACAGACTCAAAGGAATCTGAGACAGAGTGAAACTAGTGTCAGAGGAAATCTCAATAGCAGGGATCTCGAGAAGTGGAATAGCAACAACGTCCTCGTCTAACTCTCCATCACCATGAGCGTCATTAGGGGGACCATCCATAAACAAATCAACGTCAACATCAATCAAATCGTCAAAAGGCAAATCCTCGAGAGGAATGGCCACTACAGGAACGGGAGCGAGGATCGGTGCCATGACATACTCACCATCGGGATGATCGATGATAAGGTGATCATGGACTGGGGTGGGAACAACAAAAGGATCCTCGTCTAGAATGCCATTAGCAAGTGGTAAGTCACCTCCAAAGTCAGGCAACGCGAATGGCTGCAAGTCGGCGTCGTCGTCTGATAGCAAATCTGGGTCGCTCTTAGTATTGGATGTAAGGATCTCTGGCTTGCTCGCACCAGGGCCAATAGCCATGGGGTCATCGGTATCGGACAGTCCGCTCTCAGATGAACACATAGTGTCTGTAACAGAACAATCACAATATATGCACATGTATTAACCACTAACATTAAGTATGCAAGCAAAGTCAATTCATCATGAAATCATGTATCCTCGTGATTTCTCACGAACCCTTTCTATCCTTCCTATTCTCCCAGACTAAACCATCTAGTCTCCCAGACTAAACCACCTAGTCTCCCAGACTAACCACAAAGATAAACCTTGCAACCGTGTTTCTTGTCTTTCCATTTGTAAAAATGTTTATTTCCTGGATCTGGGCGTTTTGTGTAGGCAATGAAAACGTGTTGTAAAAATATTTTCGTGAGAGCCCTAAGGATTGTAGTCTAGACTCGAGAAAGAATCCTAGTTCGCTCCAATCGAAGCTCTGATACCAAACTGTCACACCCTGACTTTTGCGGAAGCATGATTATGTGTGACTTGCTTAATATCATTGCATTCAACCATAACAAACAACTATATGACGAAACCGAGATGTTCATCCATTGATTAAGTTTTAAAATATTACAACAACATTGTTTTAATCCCCAAAATCACAGACTTAGTATTCAGAATACAACACCAACAGGTTTTAAGTTCCATAAGGAATTCTCAAAAGACACTAATGAAAACTAGGCTTTGAAATATGTATCCTATCCAGGATAGGATACACACTCCAAACCACTCGACATCGGATGACATCTTTTATTTCTAACAACACTTGAAACCTTCAACGCCCGCCTAATCCATACTTAGTTTCCTGAAATACATGTAGTTTGAAAACATCAACAAAAGTTGAGCGAGTTCATGTGTTTAGTGAGTGTGAGCTCAAATAAACTTTGTAATCATCATAAGTAAGTATGTATTTGTCAAACCCTGGTATGAAAGCAACAAGGAAAACAGATCATTAATGGTTTGCAAGGCCATTAATATGTGTGACGTGATGCAGGAAGACTCAAACCTAGCAGATTTTGCACCGGGCTTCAGTTTGTGAACATAGTCACCTAATGGGCCAAACCCTGGTCCACATGGGTGTGGGCTCGCTACACCCAAATAGATCTATCACTCATATCCCTTGGTCCTACTACGAGGATTAATGGTCTTAAGCGTTGTACCCACCACTCACATGATCTAGCAGTACCTTTCCTTAGCTAACCATACCACATATAAACGTTTGTAAACAGTTTGTAACATGTACTTCACCCCCAAAGTTATAAAACTGAAAACTGTTAAAAGAAAAGGGGGACATGAACTCACGGTTTTGCTTTCTTCGACGGTAACTCAAAGCTCCTTCGTATATTCACGACTACCTACAACGTACTAAGGTTTATTAGACGAGCGGGTCGTGCCTTGACTTAGTATTACTTAGTGTCTTTGAGTTACGTTTCTTTGAGTCCTTAATATTATTCCAGGTGATATAATTATTTGTTAAAATAATAAATTTTTTAACTTAAATTATATTTATTAATTTTTGGAATAACAGTTAAAACATTATATTCTAACTTGATACCTTTCGAGTATTTATACATGTATTTCCTTCCCAAGGATGGGTGTATCTGTCTTCGTATTCTTATACTTTTATATTTTTGCCATGCATAGGTGTCGTATTCCGGTGTGTATTTATACGTACGAGAATACGTATTTTCTTGTAATTGTTAAGTATTCTTATACTAAATTTTGTATTAATTTTTCCGGAATAATATCTTTGATAAAAATACATCAATATATATTTCCAAAATATATATTTTAAGAAATATTACTTAGAAAAACTATTTATAATCTTTCCCTTGGCAAAAATATTTATAAATTTCATACAAGTCTCCCAAAAACAATATATTTTCAAGTCTAACTTAAGAAAATATATTTTCTCCCAAAAATAATGTATTTCATGTTTGTTTGAGAATATATATATATATTTCTTTCAAAAATAATACATCATCTAATAATTCCAAGAAAATATATATATTTTTATTCACTCGAAATGATATATTTTCTTCTTATCAAAAATATGATATAATCCTGTAATAATTGTAAAAATCATATTTTTGTTCTCTCGGTGTCCAAAATATTATTTACCAAAAATATACTTGTGAATACATTTTCCGGAATATTTTGTGAGTTAAATTCCTTTGTTCGGTTTCACCAATATTTTGTGTATTCTTTGTATATTTATTCCTTGGAAATTTGGGTAATATTTTGGATTGAATTTTTTGGTATTTTGATGAGTTATATTATTTCAAATCCTAAAATAATATAACTAATACACATAATATGTAAATAATCACACACATGGTGACTTCTAAATATATATTTCCTAAATACATATTTAGTCTCTTTTATTTATAAAAACCAACCTCCAATACTTCAAATTTTGTAACAAAAATTTATGGCAAACTTTATGTGAAAACTTATGGTTTAAAATACACTTGTAAATACTTGTTTAGAAATATTTTTTCTAAGTGTTTAATTTTTAGAAAGATTTTGCCATAGTTTCCCCTAAAAATGGAGGTTTCCATGCCTTGAAGGCATATCATTTTCTTTTGTAAATCAACACAATCAATCAATAATCAACCATAAACAATCTACACTTACCAATTTTGCCAAAAACAAGCATAAACTACCACTTCATGAACTTGAAAATTTATAAAAATTTATAGTAACTTACTAGTGTTTTTAGTAAGTCTTGTTACCCTTTAAAGTATGTTTGATTCTTTAAAAACATCATTTTTAAAGAAAATAGATCTTCACAACTTGTAGTCGCATTTTCTAAACAAATGTTATCTTTATGAATTTTTCTTTTACACATATGTTTCTATACTTGTTTATCCTCTAAAAATAGGGTTTATTTATTTAAAATCCAAGATTAAGTAAAACTTGTATTTTTAACTTGATTTCTTGAAAAAACATTCTTGAAATCTTAGATTTACAAGATTTACAACTCACTTTAATCATCATTTTACAAGAAAACATTATATTCTTTCAAGTTCATGACTTTCAAGAGAATGATCTATGAATCTTTAACACTTTCGTCCTCTCATCTTGCTAGATTATGTTTTTAATCATGATCTAGCAAGATCATATGATGATCAACAACATTTTCATAAGCAAACAATGATCAACAAGCAAATCAACACATAAACAACATAGTCTCTTCATGATTTAAGCTTATGTTCAAGTTTCTTTCTTTTGATTCTTAGTGTTCTTCAATTTTATCATCTTGTATCTTCTTTTAACCACTTATATGAGATGTAAAATAGGAAGATTAGTTTTCTTACCACTAGCTCAAGGCTAGGGATGATCAAGAGAAGAAAAGAGATGGATAAAAGCAAATAGAGAAGGTCCTTGAACTTCCGAAAGCTCCTAGCTCCTTTGTGCAACCCCTAACACCTTTGTATAAGCTTGGATTGAATGAGAAGTGAATGAAGGTGAGGGATGTGGGGGTGGGTGTCTTCGGCCGTAAGTGGGGGAGGAGGAAGAAGAAAATGTGGAGTGTTTGTGAAGATGATAATGAAATGTTAGTTACTCATGGGTTATACTTATATCCAATTCTCATGAGTTTCCATTGTATAATATGTCTAATAAAGCAAAAACATGATCTATTATAAAACTGAAACAAAATCACAATGTGGGGCCATGTTGGCCGATTACATAGGTGGGGGGGTAGTAGACTAGGTTGCAACTAAGTTAGATTACATAGTTAGAAATCAAGTATTCTAGTTAGGGTTTTAGTTAGTTGATATTTATATAGTGTGTTATCATGTTCGGGGATCATAACTAGATTGGTAATGTTAAAACAGTGCTTCTAGTGAAGATTTGGTGTTTCGGGTAGTGTTCGGTTGTTCGGTTGGTTACCGGTTCGTTAAGGTGCTAAACTATGCAGTTTAGTGTGTTTTATGTGCCCTTTTATGACACTTTTGATTCCCGACACTTAGGAAAGCATTCAGGACCATTTAACCATACTCTGCATGATATTAGATTGTTTAAATGCTGAATTTGCTGATTTTCTGCAGAATTCTGCAGTTTATGTGAGTTTTAGGCACTTTCCGGCGCTTAAAATATCACTAGGAAGGCAGTTTTGTGATCCTTACTTTCCTACATACTATACAAGTGTAATACTTGGTTTCTGGCTCATTCTGTGTCTCAATACAATGTTCATCTATTCACTGAACTTCGTCAGCATTTTTCTGATTTGTCTGATAATCGTGCTGCCGGTGCTTCGTGCATCGTTCGAATTAACAAAGTTTGCATGCAGTAAAGATATGTCATTTGCAATATATGATGCACATGTATGTATATGGCAATAGTCAGAAAGTAATTCAAGTAATTAATTGTAATTCAGCACAGTCATTAAGCACTAATCTTTGTTTAATAATTGTACGGATGCATGCAAATTTGACAGTTGTCACAAGTTCCCCTCTTTTACTGTTTTCAAATGTTTTGGGGTGATTCATATGTGTTAAAGGATTTCGATGCTTTCAACGATGATTTCGAAAACAAATACTATGGTTTATATTAAACATAACGATTTCGATAATGTTAACGAACTTGTTGGGACGTAATTACATAACGAATGACATTTATTAGCTTTGGCCGAGCCGACCAGTAGTATGTTATGGTACCATAGGATCTGACAAATCCTGTTATCAAACTATCACCATGGTTATGTGTGGGGATATGTGGGTATCGACAAAACCTGATGATTGTTAACTTACCCTTTGGTGGTATGTTAATACGAGTTGAACGATGGACGAGTTACGAAGGTTTGAATGTATTCCGCGATACGACCAAAAGTAGTTTTCACAATTAAAACGAGAACGATTAAACGATTTTGAACGATTAAACGATTTTGAACGATTGAACGATTGAACAATTTGAATGATTGAACGATTGAAACGATAGAATGATTTAAACAATTTAAACGATTTGAACGAGTTAAACGAATTGAACGAATGATTGGTTTTTGGTATGTGTTTAGATAACGGGACGGGTATAATGTGATAAAAGCATGGTAGATACGCCGCTAGTACTTCTTATATATAAGTGCTTTTATCATATTATATTCTGTGGCGTTATTTAGTTCACTTGGACGAACGATTTTAAACGATGTCACGCAACGATGTTTATTATACGATATAAACCATACTAGTTTTATTACGAGAACGATTTACAATTTGGTTTACTTAAACAAATGTTTTGGGTTAAGATTCATGGCAACGAGATTTTATAAACTATAATCAACTTATTTTGAGCTGGTTATTCATATTGCAATACTAAACTCATCTCAAAACAAGGCTTTCAATTATCGACTCTTGTAGTCAAACGAGGTATTGCAACATGTAAACGAGCCATGAATCCGACACTCTCACAAAACCTATGTGCTCGCCGGCATTTCTTTGCTGACTTTATTTTCGCATATGTTTCAGGTGGTATTGAATGATGTTGATTGCTACTAGGATGCATGCTCACTTAGGACTGGGCGAGGCCTTAGTGACTTAATAACAATGATAGTCGATATATGAACTTGTTTGTTTTAACTTTGAGACAATGTAAATATTTAATAATTCAATAAAACGAAACTTTTTGAATCCATGGTTGTGAAACAATAATTCCGTCGCTCCACTCCCTGACGTTTCCACCGCGGTTTGTTGTTTTATGCGGTCGGGGTGTGACAGTAGTGAAGAAAGAAATGCGAGGGGAAATTTCTTTTGCTCCGTGTGA
The DNA here is from genome assembly GCA_030545235.1 of Helianthus tuberosus. Taxonomy (NCBI): domain Eukaryota; kingdom Viridiplantae; phylum Streptophyta; class Magnoliopsida; order Asterales; family Asteraceae; genus Helianthus; species Helianthus tuberosus. The sequence goes on from CM060425.1 coordinate 141,037,284, forward strand.
AGGGGTTCTGACGTGGAGGAGGTGTTGAGAGGGTAGAACACGGTCCTGTCTTCGGAACAAAAGTGAGTATGTTGGTAGCCAGGTATGACAAAAACCATAGAAAGTTTCCTCATTAAACATTGTAAGGAGGGAGTGGTGGACCGAATGGAATAATGCACAGCCAAGGCAGAAGTATAGAACAGTTAAACCACAAGTCCGCCCAACAAGGTGGGGGGGCATGGACGTACATGTCATTCAAATGCTCACTCATACAGGGATGTGGTGGACCGCTCGTCGGGCCAAGTTAATGGTGAGGTAAAGTGTGTGATAGCGGATGATAAGATTGTACTTTACCTGGATCATTGTATGATGAGACCGGTTATTGTGTAGAGAAAGGATGCCCTCATGGTGGAGAACATATGTTCCATGTTGACCGAAGGTAGGTATACAAAGAGCCCCTGGTACGTTAAGTGGGTGGCTTAAAGTTCTTTATTATATATAGAGAAAAATAAGTTGCATTGGAATTCATAAGGAGGAAAGACGAGGTGTGGAATGGGTTCGTTCGTCTGTAGATTATATGGGATGGTCAGGATGTGGTGATTGAAAGGTTGGCTTGAATAAGGGTCCATGGGGCCCCTGCTACATCTAAGAGATAGTAAGTTGTATGATAAGGTGAGGGGCATGTTCGGAAACATTGCTTGTAGATCACAATTTAATTGGTCCTCGATGCACAATTCCACTAGCATGTGTAGTGTGATATCGAGCTTTGGGAACCGAGTTGAGGTGGTGGTAGAGGTGGTTTGGCAGGATAAGAGGTACAAAGTGTGGGTTGTGGAGGAGCAAAACCTGGTTTTTTCTCCTTGGATAGAAGGTATCGCATCAATAAGTTGTGGTTCATTGGACCAATCAAAAGTATCGGACACCAGAGATGGAGGTGAGTTTGAGGAAAAAGAGTTCAGACCAGAAAGGTAGGAAACGTCGGAAAGCGACAAACGGGAAAGATGAATTGGTGGCTAGGGGTAATGAAAATGAAGGACGAGAGTTGGGTGTTACATGCATGGAAAAAACAAAATGGTGCTAGGAGGCTGCTGCATTGGGGCGCATACCCCTACGTCAAAAGATCATACGCCGCTTTTTGGGAACGTTGGTAGGGCCTCAATGGATGATGGATTACTGTTTTAAAATTAGGGTCAATCAAGGGATAGGCTCGGGCCCAATACTGTAGTCTCACAAGTGGCCTAGGTGTGGTCAAAACCAAAGTCACAATGAGCCCATTTTTGAAGCATCTAAACAGGATAGGGTGGGGTCAATGACTTCCAAGAAACATCGTTTGACCTCAACACACCGGTGAAGATCTCTGATCCAAATCTTAGAGATTCAATGCATGTCAGATGTCAAACGGGAGAAAGTATGCTAGCGCCTCCGTAGAATTCAAGTGTCGATCCACTGGATCCTTCCCAATGCATTGCTAGTATCTCCTGATTAGAAGGTTGTGAGGTTGCAGCGACTGTTGAGGCTGGAACCAGTGTCGGATTTCAGTTGCAAGGTTTCCAAAGGTATGTTAGTGGCTTAATATTTGGTGACGGTGACCCAAATGTTGAACAGTGAATTTTCTGACAACAAATCTCTATGGGGTCAGAGACTCTCATAAAGTAGATTAGGTGCAGGGACTTAAAACTTCAAAGTGGGTGCATTTTCTGGAAGTTTAGGAGATAAAATTGGGGGAAGATGTTAGATTTTTTAGTAGTTTCCGAGGGAGGACGAGGTTTGAGTATGTGGTTGTAGGTTGGTTGGTAGTTCAGGGGGTCTACTAGCTATGTGGGATCCATTTGTTTTCTGCAAAACATGCGAGGTTAAAAGAATAAATTATCTAGTGGTGTTGGCTTACTTAAAGATGACAGGGGAAATCATTAATACGGTTAATGTTTATGCTTAGAATGAGTCGGTAGCCAAAAGGGGGTTATGGCGAGAATTATCAGAGGTAAGGAGTGCATTGCCCAGATTTTGGGTTTTCTATGCGGATTAAAATGATGTTAGACACCTGGATAAGAGGCTGAATACTGAATTTATCAGCCTTAACGCAACATACTTTAATCAATTTATTGAGAATACCGGTTTGGAAATGGGTGGTCGGAAGTTTACGTATCATTCTAACAACGAGCTAAAGAAGACTAGGAGGTTGTATGTTTAGCTCTTAATGAGACTCTTAATGATTCAGACCTCTTACTGGTTCAGCATTTAATGGTTCAGACTGTTTGTTTCGCTAGCAGATGTCTGAATGATTCAGACATTTGCCTTTGAATGGTTAAGCATTATACTGATTCTGAATGGTTAAGACCTCTTATTTGAATTGGCCATACATTTGCCCCTAGACGGTTAAGCATTATCATGGCTCTTAATAGTTCAGAACTCTTACTGGTTCAACACTTAATGGTTCAGGCCTCTTATTAGTTCAGCACTTACTCATTCAGAAGTTGCCAAACAGTCCCTAAGTTGGATAGGTTTTTTGTATGTCAAGGTTTAGGGATAAGTGGCCTACGGCGTCGGTCTATGCCTTGTCAAATGTTGCGTCGGACCATTGTTCGGTTATTATGTCTATGGATTCGATGTTATAAGCCAAAACCATCTAGATTTTCTAACTCTTGGTTGGAATTACCCAGACTTGTTGACTATGTGGAGACGTTGGGTGGAATATCTAGATATTCGGGACCCACAAACTTGGGCTTGGCTTTTAAACTTAAGTGGATTAAGAAGAGGGCGAAGGCTTGGTTGGTATATTATAAGGAAGTGCAAGATGGGTTGTACTGAGAGAAGCTAAAATAGCTGGAGTACTTAGATATTGCGACTAAATCAAAGGTCCTAATGGATCATGAGCTTGAATCTAGGATGGATATCATGGAAACTGACAGGTAAAAGGCCATGGTTCTAAGGAAGAAGTCAAGAGTTCGATGCGCGATTAAGGTGACGAGAACATGGCATACTTCCACAATGTGATTAATGCAAACACATGTAGCAATCGGATTAACGGGCTCTAGATGGATGGTATATGGGAAACAGCTCCCACGTTGGTAAAGGATGGGGTCTATTCTTTTCTCTATTTTTCTCCGAGATATTCCTTGAGCCAATAATGGTGTGGCCTGCTTTAATGTGCCCATATTTGTCTACTTTGTCTTCAGTTCAAGCGGGATCTCTTGTGGGTGGAGCAAATACAAGCCCGTGGGTACTTATGGATTCGCAACAAGTCTAAGTCACCATGTCTTACATGGGAATCTTTGTGTAATTTTGATTTGATATGTATGGGTGTATAATGGTAGCTATAGACGTGTGTTTGTTTGTGTAAACTTGCGGCTAACTTTTTATTGGCTTGCTTTCCAATAAAATATGTTTTATGGGCCGTTCAAAAAAAGTATTAGTTTAAACAAAAAGTCATTATTATAAAGAATTTTACATATTCAAATAATTATAATTGTAGTATTTAGACTACAAAGTGAAAAATATTGATATAAATAAGAAGTCATTGATATAAAGAATATTATAGATTTTAATTAATCATAATATTTTAGTATTTGAATTACAAAGTGAAAATGTATTTGTTTGTAAATTAAATTAAAGATTTATAATAAAATTTAATCAAGTGTACCGGTTCTGGTATTTGTTTTATTGTTTTCAATCAATATACATCCTTTTGGGTTTTCTCTTTCGGTTGCTATAGGGTGTGTCAATCAATACTAACCGAATTCCCGTACACGTAATGCGGTTGCTATAGTTTTTTTTATTTCGTAAAGACAATCGTATTTATATTATGTGTTTTTAAATTCTCAGAACAATGGTTTTTGTATTATTCTATCGTAATTTTTCATTATTGAGTAGTTAATATGGATTAGAAATTTAGAACATTCAATAATTGAATACATATGAATTATGAGTGAAGATGAAGATGTGAATTATGAGTGAATATCTAATGATCTAATATTGAGATAAGTTATTAAGTTATTATTGACTTGAATGAGAATCACGCTATCATGATAAAAAAAAATTTGCCCCTGGCCCGACCTCAATCTGATCGAAAAAATTTATTATATAACAATAGACAAACGACCCTCAAAAAATTCCACCCTCTATGAAAAAATTTCTAGATTCGCTTTTGGCTAACACACACCCTTTAATCCTACTCCTTTTACACTAATGCCCCTCATGAGACTTTAACCTTCAAACTCACGGAACACCACTTTACACACATTGATGCCATTAGGTTTCAAGACCCTTTTGGTATTCTTTATGCAAATTTCTTTTAGGTGATGCGGTGATTTTACCCTCAACGCCAAATGTCTAACATAAATTGTGTTTTACATGATCTCATTAGTTAACAGAGTATTTAATAGAGTCTCATAAGTTAATGGTTACGGGCTCAAGTTAAAAGGGTTAAGATCAAATACAAAGTCTTCTAAAAATAAGAAGTCGTAAGAAGGGTATCAAACGAACTTCGATTGACTTCATTCAAGCGGCATTGGAACCGTTTTATCGAACTCTTTGATATGAGATTTTAAGTTTTTGCTTTTAGATGTTTAGCTTGTAGATTTTAGAATTTTTGTTTACATCATTGTGTCTTGTCTATATTTGCGTCATTATGTCTTTTTTGTTATTCATTATGTCTTTTTTCTTTAACATTGTTTTATATTTTGTTTGGCATTGTGTTATATTTTACGATCCATTGTGTTTTTGTACACTTCCTATTTTTATGAGCCTTTATAGATTAACTTTATTTCAAGTTAAAAATCATAATATTAATTGATACTATTTAACTTATTGAAAATGACATATGGATCCTTTCAAGAGTAACTTTGTTAGAAATAAACAATATTTAAGGGTATTTTTAATATTAGATGGTAATATTCGAGTAAAATGCACGGATGGTCCCTGTAGTTTGATGAAATTTCACCTTTAGTCCTTAACTTTTCAAACTTACACTCTTACTCTCTGTGGTTTGACAAGTTGTTACTCGGATAGTTCCCAAAGCGGATGGAGGTTAGTTTTTCTGGTTAAGTAGGTGTGAAATGATAAGGACTATCCGAGTAACAACTTGTCAAACCACAGGAACTATCCGAGTAACCTTCATTCGCTTTAGGGACTATCCGAGTAACAACTTGTCAAATCACAGAGACTAAGAGAGTAATTCTGAAAAGTTGGGGACTAAAGATGAAATTTCATCAAACCACAGAGACTATCTGTGCATTTTACTCTAATATTTCACTAACCTATTTTTTATGACTTGTTGGAAATATCACTTTTCTATGTGGATCAACTTATACTTTTTTGAATGGCAAATAATTACATTCCTTACGAACGGATAGCTAGCAAGACACTAGAATGACCAAAAACAAAGTATTACTAAGGAATCTAAAAGTCACACCACATATTCCAATCTACCGAATTTAGTTTTGCTATATTCTTAGGCAAACAAACAAACTTGTCACTATTTCCTCTGTGTTTTGCATGCTTCTTGTTAATTTTTGTTGAACACTCTTCCTTGCCTTCTAAAGCATCCAAAGTGTGACAAAGATGATACTTTGACCCAATTTTTTTTTTTTTTTATTGTCTTACTCCCTTTCCCTAATTCTTCGAATTGTAATCTTTCTTTAATTGATCTCCCTGTTGTTATCATCATTCTACACCTAGCCAATACCAACTTCCAAACCGACTACGTTAACCTACACAAGACGAAATAATCAGACGTTTCTAAAGCCAATCCACACATATCGCAAACAGCAGAGGGCAAATAAATGTACTTTTTTGGTAACACCACTTTTGCTGGAATTCTATCGAGACCTACTTTCATCCAAAAACATTATGGGAATTGGCCTGTAATAATCCCACATAGACCTTATTGGACATTAATAATCCCACCTCAGAATATTTCCCCATCAGTCCCACCTTTCACATATTTTTTTCCTACAATGGTCCTCCGTTAAAAACACTTAACGGAGTTAAGCTTTTTTCCAAATTACAAACAGATTTTTTAGGGTTTTTTATTAGAACGATGATACGAGTCCATTGATGTAAAACTTACTTCGAAATGGTGCTCCAAGTGACTTGATTTTGGTTAATTGGAAATTTAAACACCCGAATTGAAGCGACGTTTTCATCGTTTGGAGCACCGTTTCGAGGCAAATTTTACATCAATGGACTCGTATCGTCATTCTAATCAAAAGCCCTAAAAAATCTGTTTGTAATTTGGAAAAAAACTTAACTCCGTTAAGTTTTTTTAACGGGGGACTATTGTAGGAAAAATAGGTAAAAGGTGGGACTAGTGAGGGGAATATTCTGAGGTGGGATTATTAATGGCCAATAAGGTTTAGGTGAGATTATTACAGGCCAAATTCCCAAAACATTAACCTTTTTCGCGAGCCATTTCGACCAATCAAACAACCTATTATCACAAGGAAATATTTTTTTTCTCAATGGTTAACTTCATTGCCTTCACTGAAAAATGACCAGATGCATCCACTTGCCAACTCCATCGATCTTCACGTGCTGTTAACGAACACCTTCACACTGTTTCCGTACATCCCTGGAACTCTCACTGTTTTTGCATGACTTTTTTTTTTGGTTAAATGTTCTTTTTTTTTTTTTTTTGAACAGCCCTTTCACGTCTATGTCAAATTCCTTTAGCTCCTCACATACCTTTATTGTAATCATAACTTGCATTTAGAGGATTGGTGTATAATTTATATATTCTCAATGTTTTTAACACTTAATACATTAACCGATAGGGGAAGGTTCAATTAAAACCCACTAGTTAAAGTGAAAACATGAAACTAATTAAAGAAGCCTAAAAAACATACCATTTTTTTACCAATTTTCACTAGTTTTTCTATATAAAAAAACTTTTTTTTCAAAAAAAAAAAAAAAAAAAAAAAAATTGTAGTGCACATGTGTAATAATACACATGTGCATTACAAATTTTTTTTTTTTTTAATATAAAAAATAGCGATTTTTTATTAAAAATTTGGTATTTTTTTTAGGCTTTTTTAGTTAATTTTCGAGTTTTCGCTATAAAAGGAGTTTTCATTTGAACCTTCCCCTTAGCCGACAGTGCTCTTCTTTATTCTTTGAGTTAAATGCAATTTTAGTCCCTGTGGTTTGAGCTATTTTGACAATTTAGTCAAAAGGTTTCATTTTTCGTCTGTGGGTCCAAAAAGGTTTCACCGTTGCCATTTTAGTCCACTGGGTTAACTTCATCCATTTTTTCTGTAAACGAGAAGGGCAATTCGGTCATATATGTAATTCTGTTAACTAGAAGGGCAATTCGGCCATATAAAATGACCGAATTGCCCTTCTCATTAATAGAAAAATGGATGAAGTTAACACAGTGGACTAAAATGGCAACGGTGAAACCTTTTTTGACCCACGGGCGAAAAAAGAAACCTTTGGACTAAACTGGCAAAATAACCAAACCACAGGGACTAAAATGACATTTAACTCTTATTCTTTTAATAAACTAGAGTGTTGCGGTGTGGCCAATAAGGCTGGTGGGTGTGGAGGAGGGTAGTCCTTTGAGGATGATCCGTCACGTAGGCGGCCACGTCATTGAGTGTGGGGATGAGCCCCAAGGGATGGGCCAAGGGTATGATTATGAGCCCCTTTGTGTGTGTGTGTGTTGGATAAGAAAGCAAAGAGGAACGTCGCCTTCATCTCCCAGCCGACGAAACCGATAGGATGGAGATGAGGGGGACGGTGTGGACGACCCAACGGGCCTGGGCCGTCCCCTACACCTCATAGCCTAAATATAATGACTGACTAATCGAGCATACATGGACACACCCTAGTTAGATTCATGAAATCGGTAAGAACGCTTGTCAAACCAAATGGTGTAGTTATCAACTTATAATTGTCTTGTCGTATCTCATGTAAACACAGTTTTAAGAACATCATTCTCTCTTGCTTTCAGTTGATACGAATATGTTGAAATACTAAAGTAGTATTGAATAACCCTGAATTAATACAAAGTTAGAAATTAACCCGAATTTTGGAATATGTGTTTAAGAAATTACAAATAAAATCAGAAAAGTTTAACATTTGATTGTTAAATAACTATGGGTATGTGTAAAGCCTCTACAATGGTTTGTGAGTCCACATACGGCTTATATGGCACCCAACATACGGTTCGGCCCATTACGCAGCCTGGTGCATAGGTAGTTTGTGATGGCGGTGTATGTGGCTACGGACGAGTGGGAGTGGGTTCGGACTTTTTATGTAAAGATTGATGATAATGATGTGGAAATTGTAAAGATGTTTGTGCGATGAAATTATTGCTTGTGAATAGTTTGTGAGGAATTTGTAGGTGTTGTCTATATTCTTACACATTTATAAATTTTATCGTTGCATATACTCTTATGTACTATGGTTTACGTTTATTAGAGATGAGTTGAGTATATATATATATATAGGACAAAGATCCGTTAGGAACCACCCTTTATTGCGATAACCGCGAGAACTAATGTGAACACAACAAAAAATGCCTAAAAATAGCTAAAAACACACACAAAAAAAAATTTAATATTTTTTATAAAAAATCGCTACTTTTAGTAGCAAAAAAAAAATTTTTAATTTTTTTTTTGCTACTAAAAGTAGAGATTTTAACATAAAAAATATTAAAAAAAAATTTAGATTTTTTTTTTATTTTTTTTAGATTTTTTTAGGTTTTTTTGGGGTTTAGTTTTTAGCATTTTAGCTTGGAGGGGGGAGATTAGGTTTTTTTAGCTATTTTAGGTTGTGTTCACATTGGTTCTCGCGGTTCTCGCAATAAAGGTGGTTCTCGCATGAACCTTACCATATATATATATATATATATATATATATATATATATATATATAGGATAAGGATCATGTGAGAAGTAGTAGGCTATTTGAGAAACTTGAGAAGCATTCTGGACCACACATTTCCCTAAGCAAAAAAATACAAAAAAAATGTAAAAAAAATGCAAAATTTTTTTTTTTTTTTTTTTTTTTTTGAAAAATCACAGCTTTTTCTTTAAGGATTTAATTTTTTATTTTTTATTTTTTTTATTTTTTTTTTTTTTTTTTGGGATTTATACATATGTGTATATTGTTAATCTTCTAACTATACATATATGTATATTGTCAATTATACATATATGTATATACATGTTTAAAATTGAAAAATAAGTGTTATTTAGGGTTTAGCATTAGGGTTTAGGGTTTAGCTTTATGGTTTAGGGTTTAGCTTTAGGGTTTAGCATTAGGATTTAGCATTAGCGTTTAGTAATAGTATTTAGGGTTTAGCATTAGGGTTTAGCTTTTGGGTTTAGCATTAGGGTTTAGCTTTAACTTTTGGGTTTAGCTTTATCTTTAGGGTTTGCATTAGGGTTTAGCATTAAGGGTTTATCTTTAGGGTTTAGTTTTAGCTTTAGGGTTTAACATTAGGGTTTAGCTTTAGGGTTTAGAATTAGGGTTTAGGTTTAGGGTTTAGCATTAAGGTTTAGCTTTAGTGTTTATGGTATAACGTTTAGGATTTATAACACATATTTTTTCAATTTTAAACATGTATATACATATATGTATAATTGACAATGTACATATATGTATAGTTAAAAGATTAACAATATACACATGTGTATAAATCCCAAAAAAAAAAAAAAAAATTTAATCCTTAAAGAAAAAGTTGCGATTTTTCAAAAAAAAAAAAAAAAATTTGCATTTTTTTCACCTTTTTTTGCATTTTTTGCTTAGGGAAAATGTGTGGTCTAGATTGCTTCTCAAGTTTCTCAAATAGGGTGGACTTCTCTTAGGATCCCTACCCTATATATATATATTATGGGTTTTAGAAATCATGTGAAAGACACTCTATTCTACTCTGTTATAAAAAAAAGTTACATAGCTGAATGAGATAGACATTTTATACAGGTCAATTTTCTATTTCTACTTCTAGGGTGTTTCATAGGTCACATATATTTTCTTTTTCATTTTTTATAACGGTTAACTTACATACTCTCTAATTATACTACTAAACTGTACATTTTTTATTCACCATACGGATGAAAAGGTAAAACCTTATGCAACACCTTGGTACCGCTATACCAAAGCTCGTTTACTTTTTACCATATATCACTCAAATGTGTCACAATATTCAATGGTTTTTGTGTCTTAAGCATACAAATTACCTAGGATGTGACATGTGTATTTTAGGAGTTAACTAACAAGTTGTATTAGATGCACACCGTTGTAATGATCTAGGCACATTATTATGGTTCCAAAAATTATTCATGTGTCATTGCATCAGATCTTGACTACTTCGATTGACCTATTTAATTGGGTTAAACGTATTATTGCAACTAGTGTAGATACAATTTAAACTCACTGTTGTAACTAGTTTAGATACATTGTTATAATGAATAGTAGATTTTAAAATGTTGTTTTTACATACAATAGCATAATCAAACTAAATTAATGATACTATCGATTTTATTGTGGAATTGTTTTCTTTAAAAAAAAGAAATGATAGGTAGAGTTTAAAAAAACTAATAGAGCTAGTTTTAAACAAAAAAGAAGTCACATTTGCTTCTCATTTTTTTTTTTTTTTTATATCCTTTCAATCATTTGCAACACTTTTTTGTAATAATCTTGTCACCGTCTTGGTCTTAATAACTGAACTGGCCTAGCGAGATCAGTAGTTCAGACTTCAGATTAGTTTCCACTTAGACTAAACGGTATGGGGGCCGACCCCATGCCCGTCGCCATCTCGCCGCCCCGTCTTCCCCACCCCTTGCTCCGGCGCCGGGCCAGGCCCGTCATCTCCGTCCTCCACAAGCCGGGTTCGACGCCCCTCACTCCCACACACTCACCTATACATACATACATATATATATATATATATAAAGGGGTTCATCCCCCACCCCCTAGGCTAGGTCCATCCCCTTTAGTCCCCCGCTTACGTGGCGGTGACGTGGCGGCCCATCCCCTTGGAGATAAGGCTCACCATACCGGTTAGTCTTAATATTCCCTTTTCATTACCATTTATTTTAGAGGTAACCTCAAACAATTGTAAGTAACCAAGTTTTCACAAATATTCTATTTAAGCTATTCAAAGTTTTTTTATTCGTCATCCAATTTTAACTAAGCTAATTTTGTGATAAACTAGGTGAAACACCCGTGCTACGCGGTGGGGCGTCCGGTAAAAAAGATGGTGAGCGTATTTTTTGTAACAACCTGTCACATATACGACATTACGATAACCAAAGAAGTTGCATGTCTTCATAGTTTGTTTTGTTCCAAATGAAAAGCATTGTATTTCGAATACAACTCATTCTTAATAAAATTTATATCTCAACATTAAGAAAAAAAACTAACCGTCTGCTTATTATTTTTTTATTATAAAAATAAAGAAAGTAAGTTGTTAGAGTAAAATAAAATTACTAAAATAATTGTGTTAAATATATATGCAGTTTGTATTATGAGAGCTGAAATCCACAAAAACGAATACCTATCCGGATAATTCGATAGCAAGAAAAAATACGCTTTATTTCAAACATAACTCTATTTTTTTTTTCAAAATACTTATATCGGAGCGTTGAGAAAACAAACTGATGCGAGTTACTGCTTATGGCTAGTTACCACTGACGAGTTATTATTGATGACTAGTTACCTCTCACGAGATAGCGTTGATAGGTAGCAGTGGGATGCTAAAACATAAAGGTTTTCAATGTCAATGAACACGTTTAAGGCAATTTAATTTTTTTTAGGGGAAATGGACTGTATCACCCTTAACTATGCAAAATTGGCCGATAGCACGCCCAACTTTCAACTTGCCTCCCACCACCCTCTACTCGACAACTTGGTGTCACTGTCACCCCGTCGTTAACCAAACACTAACTCAGTTAGTTTTTTTATCCTACGTGTCATGGGGATGATGAGGTGGACAGCCTACGTGGACTCACCATTTAACATCTCTGTAAACATAATATAAAAACCTAATTCAACACAAACGCATATTCCTTCGCTTTGTCTTTATCAATTCACAACCTGCAAATTTACTTCTTTTTCAACTGAATTCAGATCTGAAATGATGCTCGGTTCATGATGTTTCGAAAATGATTCAAAGTTTTGATTCTGTTTAGTGCATCAAAACAATCTATGAACAAACTGATACACATATGGATGTTCTGTTTATGATAATCAACACTTCAAAATCTTTTCTTTTGATTGCTAAACCAAAAAAAGATTATCAAACAAGAATCAGTTCAGATCTGAACTCAAACAAACAAGAATCAGACAAGAATCAGTTCAGATCTGAACTCAATCAAACAAGAATCAGATCTGAACTCAATCAAACAATCTATGAACACTTCAAAATCTTTTCTTTTCGTCATCTGTTCTCTCAATCAAACAAGAATCAGTTCAGATCTGAACTCAAACATGATGCTCAAATAATTTGTAATTCAATTCAAATCGATAAGTGTGATGAGTTATGAACAAAATACTCAGATTTCAATCAATTCAAATCTCCGATTGATTTTGCTCTGCAACAACCTCTGGCGACCACTCCCACCTCGAGCCGCTGCAACAACCTGCAAATCGTGTCAAATTCACCTTCAGTTCCTTCGATTCAGAAGTTCATTCGGTCCGATAACGTCGAAATATCAAGTGATGGCAGATCTGTGAGCCGATTGATCATCAAACGATGAAGATGGAGACGTTGAGGTGTCGTATTGTTCTTTGGTCAAAATTGCGGAGATTGAAGAGGAATTGGTTGGGGGTTTGGAGTTTTAAGCAGGTGTGTTTTGGTGTGTTCATGGTGGATTAGGGTTTGAAGGTTTGTGCGTGTTTGGGAAGAAGAAGAAGACGAAGAGAGGGTTTGTGCGTGGTTGGGGGGTTTGGAGTTTTAAGCAGGTTTGAAGATTTATATATTAATTATAATTAAAATATAGATTTCTTTAAAAATAATTGGCCACCTCAGCATGACACGTCATAAAAAACAAGCCACATCATCAAAATTTAGCCACGTAGGATAAAAAAACTAACTGAGTTAGTGTTTGGTTAACGACGGGGTGACAGTGACACCAAGTTGTCGAGTAGAGGGTGGTGGGAGCCAAGTTGAAAGTTGGGCGTGCTATCGGCCAATTTTGCATAGTTAAGGGTGATACAGTCCATTTCCCCTTTTTTTTATATAGCTTAATGATTGGGCCGTTCATTTTATGTATTTCTGTTATATATAAAACCAAGATGCTACCAAAGTTGAAACTAACCCATTCGATACTTTTTAGCACTCACGAATTCACACGAAACACGTAAACACACACACGAAAGAAAGCTTCTAATGATCATAGTTCCTTCCTTGCTACTTGTTTTAGGTGTGTTTTTAGGCACTAGTGTCTTTTCCTTCTAGTAATGGCAAACGAACAAGGACCCGACCGGCAAATGTGAAACATTCGAGACAAGTATGGGACCGAGTATGTGATTAACTGATACTTGACCTGATTACCCGACTAGCAAATGCAAAGCAATCAAATATGAATTTTCTTTTCCTTTTTATTTTTGTTTCTCTTTGATAGTAGAATAATCTACTAATTCACTTGTTTATAGTATTTCTAGATATAATTTCTTGGGTAATAAACTTCTATAAAAAAAAATAGCAAGAAATGTATTTGGGAATTCTAACAGATTATTTATAATAAATTAACAGACATACCTTATACTTGACGGGTAATTACCTGCCACATACCCGACTATCTATTAACAGGGTATGGGACCGCTCGTCACGTAGTGCTCTTTTATTGCTAAATTATAGACGTGAATTTGGTTCCCGGGCTGGCTGACATCATTAAATATGTTCCCATTAGACCACAATTTATGTTAGCCTTAGACTAAAGGGTATGGGGGCCGGCTAGGCCCGGCTAGGACCGGCGCCGGTCCCCCACACCGCCCCCCTTAGCCCCGGCTCGGCCCAAACGTCCCCCATGCGCCGAATGAGACGGACCCACTTTCAAAAAACTAGCCGTTTGAACGGCTATTTTCTTAAAAAAAAAAATCATTTTTCAATTTAAATAACCCTCTATCTCATCCATTTTTCTATAAAAACTCTCCCATTTTCACCATTTTTCTCCACTTTCAACCCACAACCCTCTCATTTTTATACCATTTTCTCTCCACTTTTATAAAAAAAATTTACGTTTTCATCCACAATGCCATCTAATTCTTGGTGGTCCTCGTCTTCGGATGAGGAAGAGGAGATGTTTATCGCGAACGTTGTGCTACGGGCGGCGGAGATTCTTATCGAGGAGGAAGAGGAAGACGTCTCGTCTGAAAGCGTTATTACCACACGAATACGGGTTAACAGAGACCGCCAAGGTTTATCATTAATAAATTTTATTATCCTTATTTCCTCGTATTTATATATTTTTTACGACAGGAGCGCACGAGAAATTGGTGAACGATTATTTTTCGGATGCACCCCTTTACAATGCCGAGATATTCAGACGCAGATTCCGAATGAGTCGTTGGTTATTCACACGGATTGCTGATGATTTGGCGGGGCTAGACCCGTTTTTCACGCAACGACCCGATGCTCGCGGTTATGAAGGGTTCACCACGTTACAAAAGTGTACTGCGGCTATTCGCCAACTGGCGTACGGGACAGTGGCCGACGCTTTGGACGAATACTTACAAATGTCGGCAAGAACTACGCGGGAATGTTTGTATCGGTTTTGCCGTAATGTGGTGAAACTGTATAGCAAAAAATATTTGCGTAAACCAAACGTGTATGATGTTCAGCAGTTGTACCAAGCTCATGAAGCACGGCACGGGTTTCCGGGAATGCTCGGTAGTATTGATTGTATGCATTGGGCGTGGCATAGATGCCCGACTGCGTGGCGCGGCCAATATACTCGCGGTGATCACGGCTATCCAACCGTGATACTTGAAGCCGTGGCATCACAAGATTTGTGGATCTGGCATTCTTTCTTTGGTCTCCCTGGTTCACTCAACGACCTCAATGTGTTATACCAATCGGCGATCTTTACCGATGTCGTTAATGGAACCGGTCCGGACACCCATTTTACAGTTTCTGGGGTTGAGTATAGACGTGGGTATTATCTTGCTGACGGGATATATCCGTCTTGGTCTACAATTGTGAAGACTATTCCACATCCCGATGACGAAAAAAGAAAAAAATTTGCCAAGCGTCAAGAAGCTGCAAGAAAAGACATCGAACGTGCTTTTGGTGTCTTACGAAAAAAATGGGCCATCCTTGAACAACCGGCACGTGCGTTTACACCGAAGAGGTTGCGCCTTTGTATGTACGCTTGCATTTTGCTCCATAACATGATAATTGAAGACGAAGGTCGGGCAATTTGTGAGTATGATGAGAATGCATCATACGGGAATATTGTCCCGGTAGATCCGCCACAACAGGATTTAAACTCGTTCTCGCTAACCAACGACTTCACGCATGCAAACCTTCAACAGGATTTGGTAGAACATATTTGGAACAACTTTAACGTAGCGGACGGTGACGAGGACGAAGACGAGTAGTTATTTTTAGGTTATGTAATTTTTTATTTTTCGGTAATTTTTTTTTTTTTTTAGGAAATGTAATTTTTTTTATGTTATGAAATGAAATTATTTATGTTGTTTTATGTTGTATTTTTTAATTTTTATAAAGTTTTTTTTAAGTTAATAAATTAAAACTTAGAAAATTATAAAATAATGAGGTGGGGCCCCATCCCCCACGAGCCTCCATCCCCCTCAAATATGATGGAGGCTCATCCCCCACGAGCCGCCTACGTGACGCCTACGTGGAGGCTCATCCCCTCCAAGCTCATCCTAACCATACCCTTTAGTCTTATTATCCATTTATGTTTATCTGCAAGTTTTTAATTTCAATCCTTTCATATCTTTTTTAAAATTAAATAAACTAGTTATTTTAACAGTCGCCGCGTTGCGGCGAACTTCTTTTGTTATTTAGTCTGTGTTTATATGTGTTTGAAATCACTACGAACGCGTTGAATACGGAACCGTTGACAAGAATAAAAAGAAAATGTAGAAAAAAACACTAAAAAATAACCGAAAGAAAATCAACTAAAAAGTTGTATGGTAATGATGTTGTTCGGTAGAAACCCGTAGTCAGAGATGAGCAAATAGTAATGGGTACAGGTACCGAATTTCCTGAACCGAAAGATCCTAAGTACCAGTTCAGTACCGACTTTTGGCGTTCCTGGTGTCGGTTCGCTACCGGTTTTTACCTTCATATACCGGTACCGTAACCGGTATTTTCGGTACCAATACCGATTCGGTATCAGTTGGCACCGAGCTCATCCCTACCCCTGAAACTAAAAAAAAGTTGTACGATACCGTTGTTCGTACGGTACCCGTGATCAGGGATGAGCAAATGGTGCTGGGTAGCAGTACCAAATTTGTCGAACTGAAAGATTATAAAACTCAATCTGGTGCTGGTTTTTACCTTCATGTATCGAACCGGTATTTTCGATACAAGTACGGGTTAACACCAAGCTTATCAAACTTAAAAAGTAAAGAAAATAACAAATATTAGAATATTGAAATAATAAAACCAAAAAAAACTGTATATAATATTTAATTACATTATATTATAATATATTAAAGAAACTATATTTTATTACATTATAATATATTAAAGTTACTGTTGATTACATTATGTTTTTAATAGAAGGATACTAATTAATAACTACATCATGTTACTACCACAGTGGCCATACAGTTGGTATTGCATTAACATAACAATATGCAGAAGGTATAATTGCTCAAGCAGGACTTCAAATGCAGCATAACATAAATTTCTGAAGAACTATTTCAAGAATTACAAAGGACTGGACTTGATATCTCTGCCATTTGCCAAGCTTATGTTTACTTTAGCTTCTTGTTCATATGTGACAATAATGATTTGTTGACTTATATTATGATTGTTTTCTAAATTTTATTTGCATGTGAAATGCTTTTCCAGCAACTAGTTAGCAAGAGATGGGAAATTGGATATCTGCGAGGACTTATCTTGTTACCAGTATACTCATGGCCACAGGACCCCATCAATACTCTGCTAACCAGTGAAATCAGGTAAAACACGACCAGCGTTACATAGGTGACATTCAAGGGGATTGGCCGTTAAAAGCAGAAGCCAAGCGGCATTAGTGAATTCCCCTCAAACAAGTGGTGACAGTTCACACCCTATTACGGGTATTTAGGTGGATTTTAGGTAGTGTAGAATTAAGTAGTGTATGTGTTGTCATTCTAAAAAACCGTTAAGGGCAGAGAAACTGTGAAAGTTAAATTCGAACTTGAGACCGCGTGGAATTTTGTATTAGCCACATGTTGAAGGTACAACTGTAAGTGGATTTAAACATTCTCAATCAATTATTGGTAACATCTCTTATTTGTTGTGTTGAAACTTATAGTGTCTTATCAATTTGGATAATGTTTTATTTTAAACGGGCTACATCAAAGATCTTGATTGAAAAGAACACATATGAAACGGGTCGAATTTCACTCAAATATTTTCAACATCGGGGAAGACCACCGCCCAGGGCCCCATATTTCGAAGGACACGTTATTTAAAAAAATTCCAATTTGTATATGTAAAATAAATAAATTAATAGGGTATACCCATACAAACACTAACATAGACCCACTTACAAAAACTATTTTTATGGTTTAGATTTGTTATTAGCCCATTGGCATTAGATTTAGACTTTAATGAACCCAATACCCAATTTCGTTAATTCCTAAGGGCATGTTTTTTCGAGTTCTAGCAGGGTACACGAATTCTCAAGGTTGACCCTGTATATATAGTAGTCTTTAAAATCATATAAAAAACAGTAGTTACCGAAAGTGAGAAAGGGGACAATAAGATGTTTATGGGCCAACCCATTTTAGCCCGGGCCCATTAATCTATCTTGCCAGCTCAGGGATCAAAATCATGGTCTGCATTGACAAGCTTCTGGTTGATGCGTATAGATACACAGAGGGTGGTGTCTGGGCAGAAATTGTAAAGAAAGCATGTGCAATGGCATGCAATATGACAAGCTGCTGTTTCCACTACCTTTTGCTTCACATGTAAACTGGTGATATCACAAGTTATTTCAACTAGTGGAATCCCTCGCGTTACCCACCCGACAAGTATCCGGTCGGTATTGGTTCGGTTCGTTAAAGAATTTTAATGATAGTGACACTCAGTATAGCGCCCGGAAGAGAAACTCGAAAATTAAAGTCTCGGTGCCGGTTTGGTTCGTTATGGTCCTAGTACAATATCGGCACTCGATATAGTAACCGAAGAGAAAACCCAAAAAATAAAGTCGCCAGATGCCCAAAAGAACATCGATACATGTTTTACATGGATTGAAAACCATAAAAACAAATATCGATTAGACAAAAATTACAATCGTCTCAAAGAAACATCTACTCAACATCTCCTAACTTGTATCATTATATTTTATGGGGAAAGTTCCAGTACAAATAAAGTTAACGTACTAAACGTATGAATTGCATGAAAAAGACAAAAGCACGCTGTGGTATTTTTGTAATTATCTGCTTGTATGGTAATTATCAAAATTACTCTACAAATGATACTGTAGAGTAATTATGTAATTGTTCATGTAGAGTAATTTTGGTCTTATAGAGTAATTTTGATCAAAAAACTATACCTCAGCAAAAAACCTAACCCCCCCCCCCCCCCCCCAAAAAAAAAAAAAAACCTAACCCCCCACCCAAACGAAATGCTAAAAATTAAACCATATAGCTAAACCCCATAACTAAATGCTAAAAAAATTACTTTACAATATCAAAATTACTCTACATGATCATTTTACAAAATTACTATACAGGATCATTTGTAGAGTAATTTTGAATTGTATGTTGTTTGATAAACTTGCAGAGTAATTTTGATTTATTTGTAAAAATAATTTTGATGCAGAGTAATTTAGATATACTTGTAGAGTAATTTTGATAATCACCCTATAAAATCAAAATTACTCTATAAGAACATTTTACAAAATTACTCTACAAAAGATCAAAATTATTGTACAAGATCATTTGTAGAGTAATTTTGATAGTTACTGATAATTACGAAAATGTCACCGCATTTTTTTGCCTTTTCCTTCAGTTCGTACGTTTTGTACGTTAACTTTATTTATATTTGATCTTTTGTCTATATTTTATAATTTCAATTTTGGTGTTAAGTAAATTTAGTTATACTACATGAATATACTAAAATCACAACAATAATAATAATGATTCGATAACTAACAAAACACATTGAAGATGATACTCAACTAAAAAGTTTCAATTTAATTGTTATGATAATATATTGTCATAAATTAAAATTTTCTTTTAATGTTGCACATCTAACATGTAAATTTTTCTATGATAGAATACTAAGATCAAAACCGTAGAAAACACTAGTGAAGTTATGAGCACTAACACTAGCTCTAAGATTGTGTACAGTTGTGTGGCATGTGTAGTGGTTGGTGTTCATAGCCACATTAGTCCATAAGGCTGCTAAACATTGCCCCAAAGGGACAATAAGGGCTCGGATGTTAGTGTGAGTATGGGATGTATAGATATGCGTGTGAAATTAAAAATTGGACCATTGAAAAACAAAACGCATCACATAGCGATGTTGCATAACACAATCTAACAAGTAACAACAACCCATGTCATGCAACTTGCTATTGCCTTTAAAGCAAAAACAATTGTTTACATGCTTTAGCAATTATATGTTCACTCGTTTCGTTTGAAGTATATTCATTCGCTAAGGTCAGCGTTCAATCGTTGACACTATGCTTCATTCGCTAAAGCTACAATGTCCATTCGTTTATACTGTGACAACCCTAAAAATTATAGGTATCCGTACAATTAATTTATATTTAATTAATGCTTAATTACTGTGTTTGCTTGCCATTATGATTAAACTGCTTCTTGATTTCCGATACATACATGTTCCTGCATCATACTTTATTACTGTCACTCTATCTATTACACACAAAACTATAGTGACAAACTTGATGCACAAAAGCACAGTAGCTCAATAAGCGGATAACCAGTAAACATGCTGACATTACCAGCACTAGACAGATACTGTCTCTGAGGCCATTATGAGCCGGAAATAGATTTCTACACTGGTAAGGAGTGTAGGGAGGTGAGGATTGTAGAACTGCGTCACTAGGTAATAGTTATAGTGACCGGATGTGCCTAAAACATGCTTTAATCACAAAATTCTGCACTTTGTGCAAAAATTTAGCATTTAACTAAACTAGTAAAGTGCAAAAACATAGGAAAATAATACTAGACACTTTCCAAAGTGTCGGGAATTTATTGTGTCACTAAAAATAATATTAAAGACACTTTAAATGCTTATTTAGCGCTTTAACGGATTAATATCCAACCGAACAACCGGACTTTACCCGGAACATAAAAATATTGTCAAACACAATGTTTTTATTTTTCTAAGCTAGTTAGGGTCCCCGAACACCCTAACCCACCTTATATTATCTAACACACAAAAATACATCAACTATATCTTTCAAACTTAACTAGATCCTAACCATATCTTTACAAACCAACCATACCCCCCCCCCCCCCCTTGGTTCGAACGGTTCCCATGGTGGGGACACACCCATGAATTCTTGATTATTTTATTTGCTAGTGTTTGGTATCTAGATAGCACAATATATGTTGGACAATAGAAATGTTTAGATTATAAGTAAGACTAGTGGGTTATCATTCTTCTCATCAACATAACATTCACCAACAATTTCTCTCCTTCTACACCACCATTCGGCCGCCACCCTCCTACCATCAACCACCCACTTTCAAGCCACTTACATACAATCCACATACATCTAGAGGTGCAAGGGATCATACAATGAAGCGTGGTGTGTTCGGAAGCTCAAGGACCTGTCTCTGTCACGGCCCCCGACCCACCCTGGACGGAATCGGAAGCCGTGAGCAGTCCAGTGGTACCGGTGATTTAATTTGAAAACGTTGCAGCGGAAATTTCATCAGGATCGTGAGTTAGGAAAAATATCAGAGTTTAGAAAACACCGGATTTTATTTATTAAATAGATGGGATAAACCCATGTGTTACAAAGGTAGCTTTAATAAAGATAAATTTGATTACATAAAACAATATTTCTTATTTTGATTTAATTAATAAAATAAGCCACTTCTTGATGCCTTTCAGTGTCGTATCCATCTTTTACTTCCATCTACTGTAATTACCTGAAACACGTTTTAAAAAGGTTTTGTCAACGGGAAATACTGAGTGAGTTCATTCATTTTATTTAAAACATATTTGTTATAATTTACAGCATTAAGAGTTTTTACATTTGCTTCTTAAAGATTGGCAAAGACTTAATCACTGCAAAGTATAACTAGAAAACAGTGTTATAAATTACAGTATTAAGGAAGATTACAATGTTTCTGATATCAACCAACTACCCACAGTACTTTGTCACTCGACCCATTGGCGCATTCGTCCAATGGTGTCTGTGATTATGGTCATATCACCCCTTGGCTAACTCGTTGTCCAATGGTGAAGATTATCAAGTAATGTATACAAAACCCCACATACCGGCTGTAATATGGTGATTACATAAACTTAATCCCTGTAATTATAACTTTGAAATAAATAGAGTTTCGTAAAGTAATTTGATAAAAAGAGAATGACTCACATTATAATCATGCAGATTCATACGGGCAAAGTTTAGTCTACAGATAAGCCTTGATATATTGCAGATTTATACAGGCAGAGCTTAGCTTATTGATCTAGCCTTGTAACCTAGTGCACACGAACTAGGTAGGTAACTTAATACAGCATTTACGATAACTCACGAGATCAAATTCTCACAACGAACGACAAAGTGCAATACTTAAACATCCATCGAATTAACGACGAACGACAAAGTATAACCCTAATGTGGGCGGCACTTAAACATCCATTGGATATATTGATCGGTCGGAAAATGAATCGTAATAGCGATCGAGTTATTACCCTGTATCGTAGCAGCACCCCCCTACTAATTAGTGTTTTAGAGATTGTTTCGACTATAACTCAACGTACAAAGTGAATTTGATCGTCGAACGAACGCCAGAATGTAAGTGCCAATGCCTGCTATTTATACAAAAATTTTGACATGCTTACGGACAATAAGACTCAACCCTTACGGTCCGTAAGGGACACGTAATAATCGAAACTGACCAGACTTACGGACCGTAAGACCTATCCCTTACGGTCCGTAAGGGACATGTAATGACCATAGGTTTGCTGCGTGTGGGAGTAGGCTAGCTGAGTCGACGGAACAAGAATTTTTAATTTAGACAGCGTTTTATTTGGATAATCGTTAAGTAGGGAATACCCCCCCTGAGTTTTAGGGGCCCTGATCCTGATTCTGATTGTTCTGAAAATTTTAGGGTTTGTGCAGAATCACTTGGGTGTCTCAATTAGGGTTTCCTATTGGATAAAATAATAAAATAAATATGACTTTTTAATGAGGGTTGTTACAGTCTCTAAGGCCATTATGAGCCGGAAATAGATTTCTACACTGGTAGGGAGTGTAGGGAGGTGAGGATTGTAGAACTGCGTCACTAGGTAATAGTTATAGTGACCGGATGTGCCTAAAACATGCTTTAATCACAAAATTCTGCACTTTGTGCAAAAATTCAGCATTTAACTAAACTAGTAAAGTGCAAAAACATGGGAAAATAATACTAGACACTTTCCAAAGTGTCGGGAATTTATTGTGTCACTAAAAATAATATTAAAGACACTTTAAATGCTTGTTTAGCGCTTTAACGGATTAATATCCAACCGAACAACCGGACTTTACCCGGAACATAAAAATATTGTCAAACACAATGTTTTTATTTTTCTAAGCTAGTTAGGGTCCCCGAACACCCTAACCCACCTTATATTATCTAACACACAAAAATACATCAACTATATATTTCAAACTTAACTAGATCCTAACCATATCTTTACAAACCAACCATAACCCCCCCCCCCCCCTGGTTCGAACGGTTCCCATGGTGGGGACACACCCATGAATTCTTGATTATTTTATTTGCTAGTGTTTGGTATCTAGATAGCACAATATATGTTGGACAATAGAAATGTTTAGATTATAAGTAAGACTAGTGGGCTATCATTCTTCTCATCAACATAACATTCACCAACAATTTCTCTCCTTCTACACCACCATTCGGCCGCCACCCTCCCACCATCAACTACCCACTTTCAAGCCACTTACATACAATCCACATACATCTAGAGGTGCAAGGGATCATACAATGAAGCGTGGTGTGTTCGGAAGCTCAAGGACCTCTCTCGTTTTCTTTTAACCACCACATTTCTTCACTTGAACTCTCCTAGCATTGTGCTAGTGGTAAGCACTTAGATCCTTGTATTTTGCTTGTTATTTAAGTGGTTAATGATGTTTAAAGATAAAAAAACATAAGAACTCTAAGAACTTAAATAAGACTTGAAACATAAAGGTACTTTTATCATGTATCATGTATCATAGGCCTATACGATGCGTATCAAGGTACTGATTTTTTGAAGTTTATTTTTTGTTGTGTTGTGTCGAATGCGAACTCGAGAAACGAAAGGGATTTCGAGCAGTTGGTCAATGACATGATAGATAAAGATCTTGACACGATCATATCCATTTTCAAGTAATAGACTAGATAGTCCAAGATGAAATATATTAAAACCATTAAGCGGCATGTTAAAATGGAACACAATCTCAGATTGTCTAAAGAAGTGCTTTTATCATGTATCATGTGGTAAACAAATACCAAGGGTATATTCAGATCTCTATTCGGTAAAATACGTAGGAGAAATGACCAGCACCCTTGTCGTTCTGTATTTTCTCCTTTTCTAATTCTCGAAGAATCTCGTAACGTATTCTCTGTTTCTCTAAATCGCCTGTAAAATTTTGTTTCTCTAATATGACACATGATAAAAGCGCTTCTTTAGACAATCTGGGATTATGTTCCGTTTTATGACACATGATACGGCACGCTTACCTTAATCACATCTTCCATGGAGTCACGCTTACCTTAATCACCAACGTCAAAAACCACAGAAGTCGCATCTGCTTCTCCTAATATATGCCCCGCCGAAAAGATCGATCATCCGTTGAATAACAAAGATGGTGGATCCGGTTCTCAGTTCATTGAGAGGAGATTTTTGGGCACCAATGGTAACACAATACACTATTTGAATGTATTATTGCCGACATCCCAGAAACCCTTTTCATCTAATTCACCCAAGAATTATTTAAAATTTAAAGGGGCAAAAGTTTGTCTATTACACGAGATGTTACAAAAAGCATTTCAAACCAATACATCACGGTGTATAACTTCTTCCAGACCAAGACCTACACCTAATGAGGAAGAAGCCAAAGAACGTGCAGTCAGAATACGAGAGTGGCGACCACCATGGCGCTTCACCAGAACGGCTCCGAATGCCATTGCACGGGTCGAGTGGCGGCCACCATGGTCCTTATTTTTGTCCTTGAGGACAAGGACGCTTTCAACCGGGCGGGAATGTTATGTGCCCACTAACTCATTCCATGTTCGAGTAGTTGTCAAGTTTTTATTTTAGTATGTAGTTTATTTATTAATTAAGCATGTTTTGAATGATAGATAGTGGGTCAAGATAGTTGGTTAGTGGGTAGTTATTTATCTTTTGATTATTTATAGTGTAAGCCATTTGATGTTTATAGGTATGAATGAAAAATTATGAATTAAGTCTGAATTCTCTCTTAAGTTCTATCTGGCTTCCATCTAATTTCTTTGGATCATTTGATTACGACTTGGTTCGTAACACTATGAGACTCGAAAATATTAAAGGCAAAGGGAATGAAGATATGTTAATTCTCAGTACAAGCTTTTTCATGTTTAACGACCTTCGCTGATTCTTAATATATAGCCACCCAACTTCTTTATATATAATGAACTTTTTTTTTAAACTCTTTTTAGTTATTTTCAAAATATTATGCGATATTGGTACTCTGCTATATTGATTTTGGAACGTTAATAACAACAAATTATATTCGATAAAAAGAATTTGTTAAACATAAACCTGACACAAAAATAGAAAAGGAAAAAGACAAAAGAATCAATACTTTGTTGTTATAAGCAATGATGGTCCACTTTTTCAAATTTCAAGGGTCAAAGAGTCATATCACCCAACCCCAAAACTTGCATAAATACAAACAATTATCCTATCAAATCCATACTTTATATCTTCAGGGTTAGGGTTTGGCTGAACTAATAAAAAATCTGAACTATTAAGTGTTAAATTAGTAATATAGCTAAACCATTAAAAGCCAGTATAATTTTTAACCATTTAAAGACAAATGTTTGACCAATTCGGATGAGAGGTTTTAGCCATTCAGACTCATTATAATGATTAACTATTCAGAGAAAAATTACTGAATCATTCAGACATCTGCTCGCAAAACAAACAATCTGAACCACTAAGTGTTGAATCAGTAAAAGATCTGAACCATTAAGAGCTTCGTCAAGAGCTAAACAAACAGTTCCTTAGTCTAAAGTCTATTTGATCTATAACAAGAAGAAATCTGAGTGTTATATTTTTATGGCGATGTGGTTGGTTGGTTTTCGGAAACGTCCACCATAAAGGTGCATGAGTGGTGTTTGGTTTGTTACGGGTGGTTGGCTCTTTGCTTGCGCAACAACTGCCACCCGACTTACCTCTTCAGATGTTTGCCTAGGCCTGTATAGCCTAAGCAGATTGTGGGTTTCCTGTGTTGCCTACCTACGTTACGGAATTGTCTCGATTGACCAAAGTTGCTTTCGTCTTGTCACTTGTGTCATCTCAGTGGAATAAGATGAACCACGAAGGTGTCTCTTTGCACCGCATCATTAATCCATATGTTGATGTTGTGGCCCATTAAGCATTGCTTGGTACCTTCGATACGGAACCTTATGTCGATAATACAATATATTAGAAAAAGGTCTAGAAATGTAAATAAAGTGTGAAGATCTTGTTGGATTAAAATATTTTTTAAATTATAAATAACTGTAAAAAGAAGAAAAATATAATATTAAGAAAATAGGCATGGAGAGGCCACAAAGCGCTGGTGGTGTTGTAGCTGGCGGAAAAGACATGACTAATCCTTCATTTCAGACAACGACCACTAAACCAACCCTATCCTTTATTTTCTTTTGGATAACATATAAAGTTGGTATAAAAATAGTTTATTTAAAATATTGTATATAGAATCTATACATATAATAAAAGAAACATCTTTGAGGATACGTGTCAATCAATGAGGCTATCAAAATTTGGGTTTTTATAAATATTATTTAAGTGTGATAATACATTTTGTTCAATATTTAAATAATTCATGATTGTTTGCTGCCTAATGATTTAAAGATAATTTAATCCATTAAAATTTTTAAATTTTCCATTCAAATTTTATCTAACATTGGTGTTGGGTTTTGAATTATTTATTCAATATTAGGATAATGGATTCAACTGAAAAGCGATTAGATCGACACTTTATTTGAAGAAATCTTCATTGGAAATGAATTGTGTTAATGTAGTCAACAAAATCAATTCTCAATTTTTTTAATTTCTAAATTTTAATATCCTTCCTTTTGTTTAATTTATTCTATCGTATATTATGTTGATTTACTTAAATCTTAAGTTTTTACATGCCACATCGATCCATATAGTAGATGTATTTTTGACATTCCATTTCGGGTCATGCATCTCAGTTATAGGACGTTTAAAATCCACTTGACAACAATTCCAAATTCACAGTTAACAATAATAAATTAAGATAATTACATATAATTAAATTAATCTGGTTTTACTTCACGTCACTAACTCCCACAAAAACCCTAAAACTCAAAACCATAACGTATACTTTACTAGCTTATTGTATATGTAAAGTGCTCTCCAACTAATTTCTCAACTAAATAAATGTAACTAGATGTAAGACTGTTGCGGCCGGGGCTTACAAATTCAGCCGGCATATTTTTGAGTAAATTGCCATTTTAGTCCCTGAGTTTGGTCTAAATTATCATTTTAGTCCAAGTAGTTTTTTTTCTTCTCGAGGTCCCTGACTTTTCCATTTTCTTGCCATTTTGATCACATTGCCTAACTCAGTCTAAAAATCCGGTTATAACCAGGTGTATTTTTGGCATAACTGTTGTGTAGTGATAACCAGGGGTAGTTTACAACATAATTTATAAACCTCATAATAATTTAATGTCAAAAATACACCTGATTATACCCTGGTTTTTAGACTAAGTTAGTCAATGTGATCAAAATGGCAAGAAAAAGGAAAAGTCAGGGACCCAGAGGAGAAAAAAAACTATTTAGACTAAAATGACAATTTGGACAAAAACTCAGGGACTAAAATGGCAATTTATTCTTAAATTTTTCAACGACGAATGTTATAATAACTTTACTTCTAAATTACACCAAATAGATCCTAATTTATCCATGCTATTATGTTGATTCACTCCCTTTATTAATTTTTTCAATGGGGAATGTTACTTTTTGTGTTTACAGATACGTATAGTGCATTCATGGGTTCTCATATCTTTTAAAAAACTTAAACATATCAAGTATAGGTACTTGGTGTTTTTATAGATAGATATATTTTTCATATAACTAGGTTTTTTCATTAGCCATTTTGGAATAGAATGCTTCCTTATAACGAAATCGTTTGTTTTTTTATGCTATAACTTTTCATATTACCACGAAAACCAAACTTTGTATTAATATATTATCATTAGTTTTTTTATGATATAACTTTTTTTTCTTATTTGGTACATAAAATTAGGTTTATTCAACCCGTGTAATATATAGGGTTTTGAAAAAAAATAACTTTTTTTATTATTTACTATACAAAATTGCATTTATTTAACTCATGTATTACACAAGATTTCTAAATATGTAACTTTTTTTATTATTTGGTATATATATTACATTTGTTAAATCCATACAATACACGAGTTTTTTAAGGATATATTATTTATTATTTAGTATATAAAATTACATTTAGTAAACCCGTGTAATACACGGGGTTCTAACCTAGTATATATTTATACGAAAAACTAAGTGAAAAGAGTTGCAATCGTGTGAAAGTTAAAAAAAAAAATAGAGTTTAATGGTTAAAATAATCCGGGCTGCTCTGTGTGGGGAGCAGCCTTGGACCGTCCCCACCGGCACCGCATCTCCTCCCATCTCACCCCCCAGCTGCGGCGTCCTCCCCGGCTACCTGCGGATGATGGAGACGCCCCTCCCCCTCTCTCACACACCTGTACATACAGCATATACATATACATTTTAGGTTTATCCCCCATTTCCTTACCTCCATCCTCTTTGTTCCATCCTCACACCCATCCTACGTGGCGCCTACGTGATGGATCATCCTCCAAGAGAGGACCATCACCATACCGCATAGCCTAATTTCTTAAATCTTTGTGTAGTGGGGCGCCATCTCACCTTATAAAGCCCCATAAGGCCCCTGAACACCATTACGGGGGGCTTTATGAGGGCGCTATAAATGAAAATTGGGGGTGTGGCGCGATAATTTTAACGGTGGTATGGGATTTGCTTTTGAAGTGTTGACCAATCAAAAATTATTAAGGGTTTTTTTTTAATATTCTAATGAAATTGAAAATTAAGAATTAGGTAATGATGGGTAGGGGCTTTATGACTACGGGCTCTAGTGATATAACGCCCCATAAAGCCCCCGTGTGACGTGGCACGACACGTGTCGCATAACGCCCCACAAGGGGCTTTATGACTACGGATGGCCTAATAAATGTAAGTTAGTTATGGTCGAGAACCGAGATGGGTATGACAGGACAAGCCATAATTAAAGTAGACTTTAATTTAATCTAGCTTGTTAATTTTTGCAAAAAAAAAAAAAGATTTATATTACTTATTATTTTCTAAAATACTATATCATAAAATCATGATTTTTTTTCTTAATAATTCAATTATATTATTATATATTAAAGAGAAATAAAATCAAAATCATTACAAAGTGTAGCATGGCATCATGAACCCCCGCTAATTACACGATGTGTCTAACTCGTTGTCTGAATAACGGTGTGCTAGCCTCATTTGTCTTCGCTACTACATTTTACGTTTTTAGTTGGATGCAACTATCTCTTGTTTTATGGTGTACACGTGTCACATTTTGGTGACTTCTTAGGGCGATTATAACCCTTTTTAGTTAACTCATCGATGTATAATGCATTATAAATAATCTATTTTGATGATTTTTGGTTAATACATACATATACTTGTATCATGTATATCCGGGTGTACAATACATAACCTCAATTTACGCTTTTCTTTCTTAGCATTTCATTTCTAGTTGTCATGGTGTGTTTTCAAGATGCATATCCGGTTGCGATAGCTCTAAAAAAATAAAAAAAAATACATTAGATTAATAATGTGTTTGAGAATAAGAAAGATACTAATTAAAAAAAAAAAAAAACTCTTGACCTATTATTAGTCTAGAGATATGGTGTCTCCCCTTAGACTAAATGGAGTGAAAGGACTTGGACGGGGCATGGCGTGACACGTGTCTGCCACATTAGCAGAAGGGGCTTTGCCCTTCAGACCTAAAAAACCACAGGGTGGAAGGGGCTTGAAAAGAGACGTTTAAAAAAGCTAAACAGTTAAAATAAAACCAAACAACTGTATCGCGACACCTCGCCTCCACCTTTGCCCCCACGCATGTGGGAATCTCAAGCCACCCGCCCCACACCACCTTCAAGCCCCTTGATGGAGCGGTGTTTCCAACGTGAAGGAGGCTCCTACGTCACTTTCAAGCCCCCACTCCGAATAGTTATACAAATGTAAGATTGTGATTTAAAATCCTTGGATATGCAAAATAAAGATTATATTTAAAAAAACATACTTTTCTAAAAAACTACATATAACGTGGATCAAATTTCAATGTCCTCTCTAACGAGGACGTGGGAGGGCTTAGCATTGGTAGTTTGACGGGTTAAAAACTTGTGTTATTGGAAAATGAAAATAAATGTGTAAAGGCACTTGGGTCAACATTTCACTTCTTCCGTAGCCATAGGAGTTCGTTCACTCTTTCCCAATTCTCGTTATATCGTTTGGTTGGATTCCGGTACCAAGATTATTTAAACGATAAATGTTACTTTTTATTGTATTTTACATCAATAATTATAAAATCTTTCTTTTTCTCTAGGTTTAAATCAAACACATTATATAGGCTAGCCCCGTGTTAGCTTCTACATTATTTATTTATTTATAACACTAATAATAGAGTAAATTATAAATTTTGTCATTTATGGTTACATCAAATTAGACCATTGGATATGGGGATCGGCAGAGGGCCGTCCCCCCCCCCCCCCCCCCCCCCCTCTTTAGCCTCGTCGAACACCGCCCCTTGGGGCCCGGCACGGCGGTTCCGTCCGATTTTGGACGTTGGAGACGGGCCAGACTTTTTGAATGTGGTGGGCCATGTAACGGTAACTTGCAACATTTAAAAAAAAAAAAATTCACCCCACCACTATAAATTCAACCCCTTTTCACCCCACTTTTTTACCAAACTACTCTCACTTTTCTCCCATTTTTATAAAAAAAAACCTCTCCCAACCTTAAAAAAATTATGGATCCCTACAACCCAAATAATCCCAACTCAAGTTCATACCCGTTTTCGTCATCCGGCTACACACCCGTAATGGACAACGCTTTTGCGGGTTACCAACAAATGCCAAACGCTTTCAACCAATTCCCGTTCAACCCAATGCAAATGCAACAATCCAACATGTCGTTCAACCCATATCAAATGCAACAACCCAACATGCCGTTCAACCCATATCAAATGCAACAACCCAACATGCCACAAACACCTCAAACACAAATCGAGGAAGAAGATGATATAGAGGTTGTGCCAGAAACGCAACCTGAACCTTCAAAAAAGAAAAATAAAAAGGGAAAGGGAAAGGGTAAAGAGGAAGACGCACCGGGCAAACAAATGCAACAATGGTCAAAAATTGAGGAAGAGGCGTTGGCGAAAGCATATATTAACTCTTCAACGTCTCCTATAGTCGGTAAAATATTATTATTCTTATATTATTATTGTTATTAAATATTATTTGTACATTATATTTTTATTGTTGTTATTAAATATTTATTTGTACACTATATTTTTCTTACAAACTATTATTATTATTGTTACTAACTTGTAGGTAACCGGTCGTTGGAGGCTCAACCGGTCGTTGCCAAATAAATATCAACGACGAGCCCGACTATGAGGAGGAGCCGATTGAAGATGGAGAACGTCCCCCAGGAAGGGACAAAAGTAAAAAAATAGCGGCTGAAAAAAGGAAACAAGCCGCATCAGGAAGTGGTGGTGGTTCGAGGTTGGAAGGTGTTATGGCGGAGTTAAAATCATTCAAGGAAATCTTTAACGACAGGCAAACCGAGAAGGTAAATATTAAAAAAAAAACTAGCCGAGGAGAAGCTAAAGAAGCAACAAGAAGCGCAGGAGTTGGAAGAATGGAAAATAATGACCACCGACCTTAGCTCATATCCACCGGAAGACCGTCCCATTTTACAAATGATGAAGGAAAAAATTAGGAAAAAATGGAGTGGAAGAGTGTAGTTTTTTTTAAATGTAACTTTAGGTTTTTTTTAAATGTGTTTTTTTTAATTTAAATGTAACTTTAGGTTTTTTTTAGGTGTGTATTTTTTTATTTAAATATAACTTTAGGTTGTTTTTTTTAGGTTTTATTTAAATGAAACTTTTTTTATTTTTATTTACTTTGTTTTAATTAATATGGCAAAAAATAAATAATAATAAAAAATGGAGGAGGAGCATCCCCACACCCGTGGATAGTCTCCAAAGGGAGGGTCCTTCCCCTTTGCCTACGTGGCGTTTATGTGGAGGATAGTCCTTTGGAGACTATCCTCCCCCATACCCAATGGTCTTACAGGCACCGTTTTTTTGGTCAAAAGTTTACAGGCGGTGTCCTCAACCTTTCAAAATCTTGTACGTGTTGTTCTTTAGGTCAAACCTAATTAGCATTGTAAATCCACAATAAAAGAAATATACCTTTAAAATTTTTAAAGTAGTACATATATCTATATGTGTATATCAAACTTTAAAAATTATTTTATCATTTCTTTAAAATATATTAGATTTAGCCGACG
Organism: Helianthus tuberosus; assembly: GCA_030545235.1. Classification (NCBI taxonomy): domain Eukaryota; kingdom Viridiplantae; phylum Streptophyta; class Magnoliopsida; order Asterales; family Asteraceae; genus Helianthus; species Helianthus tuberosus. The sequence goes on from CM060425.1 coordinate 141,069,499, forward strand.
GAGCGTTGCCAAGAAAAGCTGTCACCGGCACCGGCATCTTATTGCTGAACTGTTTTATATATATATAAACTGTCATCCTCATTTCACATACTTGCAAACATTAATTATATTTTATTTTAACCAAAAACCACCCTTTAATCATTCATTACTTTATACAATCCCATGTTCAAACTATTATATACTATATCTTTAATCAGATTCCTTTACCGACAACATAATATTTCCATTCAGTTAACAATTTAGTTTTCTTCAGACATGTATCATTTCATTATTGCATCCAACAAAATAATAATAATAATAATAATAATATTTGGTGGTTATCCTAAATTTCTCTTCAGAGATGTAGGTGTAACTTTCACTTGGTAAAGAGTAAGGCATTGGTGGGCAATGATAGGAGACCCAGAAAAACCTGGGTTGGATCCTTAAGCCAAACAGGTTTTACCCGGTAATTTCACTATCGTGCCTATGGGCGGGTGGGTTAACGGGTTTTCCTCAGAATTGGTGGTGAACTCGGGTTACTCTCGGAGTACTACGTTTGTCCAGTAGGTACCCTGAGAATGCTCGGGATTGATTCTGTTGCCCGTTAAAAAAAAAAAAAAAAATACTTGAAGATTGTGAAGAATCTGATTCTACCATTAGAAATTAGCAGCAAAGTAATCAACAAAAATAGATACACTATTCTACACCTAGATGCCTAATGCAGTAATGCTAGCCTACACTAATAACTAATTAACACCATTGATTGATTGATCGAAAACGATGAACAGTAACGTCATATCAAATGTTACGGTTACCGATTACGAACAGATCCGCCATTGTTGCTGCTGCTAGAAACTTCTCGTTGCTTCTGCTGGGAAGAAAATATCGGAAATCCGAACATACTACCGGATTTTGAACACACCGGTACGTTTAGCACCGGTGTGACTCGTACATTTGCTGAGTATGATCTCTCCATTCCTCTGTGTTTGAATCTCGGTCCGCCATTGAAGCTGCTAGGACTACTGGAACTCCGTTCCAAGCTATGGAAAACTATTTTTCCAGATGAATTCATTCGCGGACTGTCAACAGACAGTCCGCGAGTAGATTCTGATGAACGACGGCTCGTGCTGCGGCTAGCACGAGCTGTCGTTTGTCGTTGCTGAATTGTTGATTGTAACTTGGTTTTCACTAGTCGTGTTTTCGGACGAGTGTTAAGGTTTAGGTTAAGTTTATTAGGTCTATCCGAATCGAGAGATAGACGAGGAAGATCGTCTAGATCGTGACCAGAAGATGAAGACGAAAGCGACGGACGCGAAGAAACAGATACAGATTCTCCGTCTGATTCTTTGAGTAACGGTGAATTGATAAACGAATCGCTTGATGATCTTGAACTTCTATTAAGCAACTGCCTTATCGAAGATCTGTTAACACCGGTGGCTTTATTGGAATCAACCTTGTTAACAACATTATTGCTGTTTTGATGAAGCTTACGGAAACCTAGAAGCTCTTTCCACCGGCTAGAACACCTCGGTGCTCGAGGAGAAAACAAGTACGGATCAGCCGCGAACGCATCATCCGTACTTCTCCGACGAGAGCACGGTGTATCAGTATCACCGGAAACAATCTCCGTTGATGACGTGGCAGGTTGATTAACAACTGACAGCTGTAACGGAACAAGTTTACCGTCGGAAAACAGTTCATCTGCCGGTAGCATCATAACGGAACCGTCAAGTCTGAACTCAAATCCGTCAAACTCGTTCGGATCTTCATCTTTCGTCAGATCTGATAACTTTTTCACCTGTTCTTCACGTCTGGAGTCGGTATCTAATAGCTCAGATACATCTGAACGGTTCTTCTTCGGAGAAGAAGCAGACTTGGTTTTGGATTTGGATTTTGATTTAGAAACATCTTCTTCACGGCTAATGGAGAGTCTGTGAGTGAACCAGCTGTATGAAGAGTACTTCTGGGAGCATTCTAGCATATTATCCGGTGATATTCCGATTCTATTCAGGCAAGCTGAAGCCATAAGAAGTTAATAACCTTGTGGGAGAAGATGATATGGTGGAATATTGAAAGGGGAAATTGATGGTGGATGGATAGCTAGGGTTTAGTGGTGGCAAGTGATATAAATAAGGAAGAAGATGAAGTGGGGGCCGCTGGGGATGACGTGGCACTAAGGGCTCTGCATAATAAGTCCAAAAAAGGGAGTGTGAGAATTAAAAAAAAAAATAAATCGAAAAGTATTAAAAAATGGTTTTTTGTTGGAAAGGAAGGTACATGGAAAGTATCTGGAGCCAATTTACTTCAATTCTCCCACATGGATATTCTGTCTCCTCAATTTATTTTTATTATTATTAATTTATAAATTTATTTCAAATAACTATTTAAATATTTATAAATACAGAAAATTCTTGTAAGAAAAAAAAATTTGAAATTAATCAACTTTGTAATACGTATAATTATTAATCATATGTTTTTTGGTCATTAAAGAAATGAATGGTTATCTATATTATAATTATAATAATAACTTCATAATATAAAAGAAGTATCAAGTATGGCATGTCCCCCACAATCTCAATCCTTATCCCTTCTTAACCTCCCACTTTTGAAAAGACTCATCCCTTCGAACCTCTAACCTCCCACTTTTGAAAAGACAAATTACTTGCAAATAATAAAAGATTATAAAAACTTTCACTATAGAGGTGTTTGTTTTTTTAGAAAAAACCTTTACTGTTCTCTTATGTCTGTGCCGCGCAGACCACCTGCAGATGTTTAGCTCTGCAGACCGTTTGTTTTTTAGAAGACATTTCATTAAAAAATGTCTTCAAACCTCTGTGCGGCCTCTTCCCCACGCAGACATGATCCAATGTCTTCCCACTTATTCCAATCTCTTCCAACCCTCTCTCCAGCCATCGATGCTTCCAACCCGATCTGAAACGAAAATGAAATCGACGGTAGTTAAAGATCTGGAAATCGATCTTGAAGAACATGAAGATGAGCAAGCTCAAGGATTTGCAAGAAATGGTGCGAGAATCGAAGTGGGTATTGTCAGAAACCGATGATTTGAGACGATTGAGAGCGGATTTGATGGTGCCAGAGAGTGTTTTCGGCGGTGGAGGAGGGAGGATTCCAAGGCGTCGACGCGGTGGATGAGGGAGGACACGGTTGGAGTTTCGGTTTCTGGTTCTCAACATTTTCTTGAATATTTTGTTGATGGTAGTAGGTAGGAAAAAGCTGGGGTTTTTGGTGGGTTTGAGTGGGTGGTTTGCAGATCTGAAATGTTCAAGAGAAAGGGGGTTGAGAAAAGAGAAAGGGACAATATGTTTGCAGATGTGGGGTAAAGATGTGTGATAATCAAACACTCTTTTTATTACACTCCGCAGACATTTGGTCCACATCTTCTCGTGCAGATGTTTGTAGATGTGGTCCACAGACTGCAGAACTTTTACATCTGAAAAAACAAACACCACCTATATGTAATAACTTTTTAAACTTTCTTTAATGCAATAAATTTAGTAAAATATTACAATGCTATAGTTAAATACTTTTTCTACCCAGTTACTTTCTTTAAAGCAGATCGTCAATTCGAGTCTCGGTTATGACAAAACCTCATGCATGAGCCAAGGTTTTACTACAGTGGATCACTGGATGATGTGTTTCCTCTAGGATTGATGATGGGTCAGGTCATCATGGCTGTCTGCGATCACGAATGTAGTGTCCTTTTGCCTATACGTATACCCAGGTGGCCGAGCATTATTAAACATAAAAAAAACTTGAAGGGGTATGGTCCCAAAAACCTTGCGCAAATGCATAGGACCATACCATAACTTCATTCCAAAATCATCTTAAGCAAGACTTTGCGCGGCCGCGCAGCGGTTCTGAACAAGATTTGGAAGGACCAGTCTTCGATACCCATGCGCCGGAGAAAGGAAAGACAAATATTCAACTAACACCCTTGCGCGGGCTCGCGCAAGGGAACAGTTAGGCTCGAAGTTGTAAAAAATAAAGTCCTAAACATATCCACACACATGAAATAAGGACTTGAACAAAAGGAATCTTTTCTGTTGTAACAGAATGGACACGTGGCAATGGTGCAATGGTTTACAGCTGTAGATCTTCTAGAAGGCCTTAAGTGATCATCATGCATGGTTTCATTTGGTTATAACTGTACATGACGTGGCAACATCCTAGTCGCTCATTTAATCACGATGATGGCAACAACTTAAAGGTAGATCTACATAGAACCACTTTCCACGTGGCGTCTCCCCAGCCGTTGATCAGATCCACGATCCGTGTGCATGGATGGGGAAATAACTAACAAACGAAAAAGATAACCCCGTTCTTACCTCCGTCACCTTTTTGGAGCCAAAACTCTGGTTATAAATATGGGAATTCAGGTATGATCTGAACAATCTACTTTCACATACTTTCACATTTTACTACTTCATCTTCTTCTTCGAGATCACTGTACTTATTCTCACGCCGGAGGGTGGTCACAGAGAGAACCCCCATTCTCCCCATGGCGAGTCTAACGGCTTTCTTTTTTGCAGTGTTTTCTTCGGTGAAGTAGCTCCATCCAGCAATCGACGAAAGGATTAACCTTTTTATGCAGAAACCCTACCCCCCAGATCTGATTGATTCTGGTCAATTCGGATCCGGTGTTTCTTCCTTGGCGCCCACCGATTTTCTACTTTTATTCTCATCTTCTCGTTCGATTAATTTTTTCTTTCTTTCTTTCTTCTGTTTCTATGGCAGAAGGTCCATCAAATCCACCAGGTCCTCGATCCGAGAACAGAGGCAATTTCGCGTATGCTTCTCGTGTCGACGGAATCATGGAAGAAACATCTGATGACAACGATGTTCAACATGATGTGAATCATGTAAACGACCTTGTTACTCCAGGAGTTCAGCCTGAAATTCCGATTAGCTCAATTTTACCTCCTGGTAAAACACCAATCTCTTGTTACGTTAAGTCCCAGGGTGCTTTGAACGCTGTTTATGCACAGCTTTGTGCACAAACTACTCAGCCAGCACCACAGACACGTAGATCTGCAGCTCAGGTGCGAACTCCATCTGCACCTCGAGTGTTACATTATGATTCACCATCATACATGTCGGTCGTAGATACAGAGGTTTACTCTCAGTCTAGCACCAAATATGAGTCTACTCATTCTGGATCTAGACGTCCAGATCACCGTGAATAACAACACTCTCAAAAACGTAAATCTGTCCATTCACGGCTGGGCCCGCGTTTCTCACAAAAGCGGGACACCCAGACTGATGAATACGATATAACATATAATGAAGATGATAACACAAGTGTTTTCAATCCGCTGCAAAAGGATCATGCAAGTTATAAGCCAAAAATTCGCGCGGTTTATAACCCAGATGTTGAGCATGATTACAATTTAATCTATCGACCGACTGAAGCAGCTGAAAATTCCAAGTTTGTCAGAGAAATTGCATTGGCTCCTCTCGAGCGTGCAAAATTGCCTTTAAACGTAGGGAAGTTTAATGGGCTGACAGATCCTGATGATCATTTGCGCTTATTCACTAGCACAGGGCTAATCAGTGGATGGACACTACCCATGTCGTGTCACCTGTTCGTCCAAACCCTCACAGGCGCCGCGCGCCTTTGGTTTAACAATCTACCAACCGGTAAGCTAACATCCTGGGTTGATCTTAAGGATAATTTTTTGGTCTATTTCAGTCAGCAGCGGCGCTCTATCTGGGACTCTGCAGATGTCATGAACATCTGGCGGAGAGATGATGAAAGTTTGGAGGATTTCATCACGCGATATAACAAAGAGTTGGAGATTGGCGATGTGCATGAACACCTAATTCGCACACAGTTTAAATATGCAGTGAGATGTGATGACATGATCAAGGTGTTATCAGGAACTGAGGGACTGCCAAAGAGTTGGGAGAAGTTGATGGCAGCAGCTAAGGTTTATGCTTAAACCGAGCACGATTTAAGCTCAAATCGACCGCCGTTACCCCAGAATCGTCCTCAAGACATGAGCGGAAATAGTGGCTGAAAGTTCAAGAAAAACTGGAAAGATTCAACTTCAAGCGCATACTCTTTAGAGGATGCCCACGCAGCAATCAACAAAATCGCAGCTCAGAAAGAAATTAAGTAAGAGAACCGTGAAAGGCAGTGGATGCCTCTCACTAAAACGCCTGCGAAGGTACTCAACACTGAAAACTACCAGTTCAAACCACCGCAGCAGATGAAGAACAAGCGGGGACAAGACCCAAACCTTTATTGCGAGTATCACAAGGATACAGGTCACACCACTGACAACTGTATCAGCCTGCGCACCGAAATAGAAAAAGCGCTCAAAAGTGGGGAACTTACTCATTTGTTACAGAACGTGCGCAAAGAGATTTGACAGATCACCCGCGGAGACGAAGGGCCAAGAAACAAGAAAGCGAAATAAACTTGAATGGTCCAAGGTGGTGCACCGCGCACGTAATCTTAGCTTCCTTTATATTTGACAAGTTTCTTACAACTTGTCAACATATAACACAAGGATAGCTACTTACATGCACCTCAACTGAAGTTATCTTAATTATCCATAAATGTAATCTTAGCAGCTTTGTTTCTACCTGCCTCTGCGCCTTATCACCTATTAATGCAAAGTCTGTTACTTACATTACGCCTCTTTATGTTTTATTACAAATGCATGCAATTCCTTTTGGTAAGCACAAAAACACTATGGTAATCTAATACAAGTCTCATGAACAGTTCGCAGTCACAGGTACTACGCAAGGTCCAGTCTTATGTTCACACATGAGCTTTATATCATCTTTATTTGTCCTACCTAAACAAAGTAATTGTACTCATGCAAATATTGTAACTAAAACATATCTTGTAAGTTACTTGCGCACCAGCGCATTAACAAACATTACAAAACGGGATTCCACATCCCAAACATGTTCAAACAACGAAACAACTACCACAAGTTATAAACAACCTAATCTAGGTCTTCTTCATCTGAAGCATCCACTTCATCAGGGAATATCTCCTTCAGCTGGTCCACAAAGTTCTCAGACTGCAGTACAGTAGTCATTAAATCCATCACCGGAAGGCGCAGGTTATTGTATTCTTCTTTAGCAGCTGCATGGGCAGCACCAGTGTCAACCCCGTGGGTGGCAGATCTACTGGTATCATAGTCAACCCTCAAGGAATTAGTGACATCTTGGGTACACTTCGCATATCCTTGCGTATACCCATCACTGCGTGCAGTCACCATCAGGTTGGCAACAGTCTGATCTAAGTCGATTGAGTTCAGGATTGAATTTGCAACCTGCGCAGACAAAGTCACAATAAGTTTATATGCAAATTCATTCAGCATAATACAGAAGGGTTGAGATACTTACATTTATGATTCACCATGGTATTGCATCCACAACATATCATTTTTCAAAGGCTCGATCAAGCTTTCCGCCATCACCCTCGCAGTCTCAGAACTTTCAAGTTTCACTTCGGTCTCGGCGAGGCGGTGCGTAGATTCAGCCTTTTCAACTCTCTCAAGTTGCAAATCTTTCTTGGAAGACTCAAGTTCTGCCTTGGTTTGTTCCTGGTCATTTAATAAAGAGGTAAGTTCTTCAATCTCTTTATTTCTAAGAGCAAGAGTTGTGCAAGTTTGTACCTCTCTCTGCTCACTTCTCTCTCTATGAGACTGGGCTTCATCACGGGCAGCTTCTGCATCCGCTTTCTCTTTCTTTAATTTCTCAATCTCAGCCTCCGCAAGCTGAGCAGCTTCAGCTTCCGCTTTCTTCTTCCATCCCATAGCTGACTATTCTTCTGTCTTTTGCTCAACCTCGAACTTGGCTTGATCAGCTTCAAGCTTGGCCCTCAACACAGCAACCTTTACCTTTTCTTCAGCAACTTCTTTTTTGGAAGCTTCAAAAGCATCCCACTCTTTGTGCATGCTGCGCCATTCGCGCACTATTCGATGAGTGGTTGAAGTTGAACTGGCAGTCTCTTCAAGGTATGAGTGGTAAGTACGCTCATGGGATTGTTCTTCTTGGAACTTGATTTCAGCAGGCGGAAAAATACCCTGCAGTCAATCACGACACACTTGCCAATCAGAGAATGTATCACCTTGCTTCAATTTCCACACAGGCGCATGGAGATCAGAAGCTCTCTTCTCCGAATAGGTCCTCTAATAATAATCCCCCGGAGTCTCATCCGGGCGGATAGAAGAATTTCCTCTTCATCATGAATGACAAAGCCTTGTTAAACATGTACTGGATTTTCTTGAACATCATCTGTAGGAAGTTCAGAAGCGGGCGCAGAGGAAGAAGGAACAGTTATCACTGGAACTTCTTCATTAATGGATTTTTCCTTTTCAGGACCCTGCGCGCTGCTACTACTACGGGAGACACTGATTTTGTAGCACCAGCATCAGCCGGTTCCACCTCAATTTCTACAGTCTTCTCCGCCTCCACCTCTACAGGTTTCTCTGCTTCTGCCTCCACAGTCCACCTCCTCTTCTACAGTCTTGGTACCTTCCAACAGTTCTTTAATAGACGAGCGCGTGCGCACGCGGGGGGGGGGGGTTGATGGCGGAAGGTCATCATTAAAAGCAGATGATGATTCTGTGTGAACGGATGCAATGGGTTTCTCTGCAAAGAAAAATCATCAAGGTTATCTTATACGATGATAAAAGCGGAAACTCGAGGGACACTCACCTGGGGAGAGCTTCGCAGCAAAGGCATCCAGATTGCCTCTCTTGATGATCTTTTTCTTCAAAATCTTCTTAGCAGGCTGCGCCACAGCTTCACTTTCAGGCTTCTTCCTTTTAACCGCCTTAGTCCTCATCAATTGCTCGGGACTTGATTCCAGATCAATGGGTTCCTCTGGGTTTGACGGTGGGATGTCCGTGGTGTCTCGAGGCTTCGCCTTGGTATGTTTCACAGCTATAGGCGCACGACCCTCTAATGAGTCAGACACCACTATGATGTAATCACACCAAGAATCAGACATGGGGCGCGTACCTTTCTTCTTCTCTTCTTTCAGGATATCCGCGTTCGGCGCATCCGCTTTCTTGGAGATAGTGGATGCAACAGGTTCGCATTTCTTCTTTTTAGATTCTAGGCCTATGCCTAAGTTGATCAACTCACCTATAAAAAAAAAGATATATTGCAATATTACCCAAAGCGCAACATCAGCAAAGAGTAATATTGCAATATTGCCTAAAAATGTGAAGGAGAAACTTACCAACATCAGCAGAAGGTTGCGCATTCAGGTCAGCATCCTTCGGAAGCGCGAAATTCTTCACTAGCGCCTAGCTGGACTGTTGTCATTTTCCCATTCTCTCTCTTATATGCCACTACATACAAGGCAACAACTGCAAAAGGAAAAACCGATAATAAACAGTTTCGCATAATACAAGGAAAGGATTTCATGACTTATCAGTCTTGTCTTCTACATACACCGGTTTATCTTTGAGATCAAATTTCCAGTGCAAACTCATCTTAGCAGCAACTAGTGCCCTCTCGGGCAGCTAGATAGACGGAATCTCCTTGATGTCTTGGCACCAGATCTCAGTCACCGGAGCATTCAAGTTTTCCGTTGGAATATCTTCTGCACGCCGAAAGGTCATTTTCACCGGTATTACTCCTGACTTGATGAAGAAGAACTTGGGCTTCCATTCATGAAAAGATTTCGGAGGTGAGAGCAGAATTTTCTTGGCTGAGGAACGTTGCATAAATGAGTAAAAACCTTGAGAACAATGCAGCTGACAAAAAACTTAAAATCGATCGACCAAGGGCTCAATACCCATCGATTGGCAAAAAAACTCATAGGGTCGGATTCGAACCATCCCCATCTGATGTAACTGAGATATATGAAATTTTAATAACCCAAGGTTTCAAGAACAAATTTTGTCGTCGGCAGCCGGAAGTTTCCATCAGCAAAGTAATCCCAAAACAGGGTGATGTAGCCGGCCGGAGCTTGTGCCACCGTTTACCTTTCTTTCGGGTAAATCGCACCCCATCTATCCAAGAACTTGAAACTTTTGACTAAATCGTTAAAGGTATCCTCCGACCAATTCAATGGTGGTAAAGTGGAAGACATCTCCTCTATATTTTCTACGTTTTCACCGGAGGACATGAGGAACAACAAGAACAATGGCAGACTTTTTTAAAGGAAAAAGAAAGAAGGAAGACGAAAGGTTGTGCAGACGAGTGATTAAAAAAGAAGTCTCACAATGATACATATACTCATCGCCATTAAAGCCCTCGAAAACCGTAAAACCCCCCTTTCAGGAAAACACGTTTATCAAGGCAGTAAGGGCGAGTGGGGAAACAAAATGGACTTCACGTGCCCGTGGAAACCACGATTGATGACGCCCAATTAATGTTTAACGTCTGACACGGGTGACAGTCTGTCACCTAACTGTCACATGTCAACATCAGCACAGTACCTTTTACCAACTTGCCTGCCACAAATCAAGCATTTTCAAAATTCAAATTATGAAATCCTCAGCTTGAAGTAAAAGAAAATATCTTTTGCAAGAAGTTTCTTCATACCCTACGCCAAGCAACTTGTTCACCTCTCAACCACAAAAACGCACACTTCATTTTTATAGTCCAGTGCTCCACCTACTTGCCATTGGCGCATAAGAGCAACACTGGACTGGGAGGACTTGAAGAGGTATGGTCCCAAAAACCTTGCGCAAATGCATAGGACCATACCATAACTTCATTCCAAAATCATCTTAAGCAAGACCTTGCGCGGCTGCGCAGCGGTTCTGAACAAGATTTGGAAGGATTAGTATTCGATAACCATGAGCCAGAGAAAGGAAAGACAAATATTCAACTAACACCCTTGCGCGGGCTCGCGCAAGGGTACAATTATGCTCGAAGTTGTAAAAAATAAAGTTCTAAACATATCCGCGCACATGAAATCAGGACTTGAACAAAAGGAATCTTTTCTAGTTGTAACAGAATGGTCACGTGGCAATGGTGCAATGCTTTACAGCTATGGATCTTCTAGAAGGCTTTAAGTGATCATCATGCATGGTTTCATTTGGTTATAACTGAATATGACGTGGCAGCATCTGTAACAACCCTCTGTAAAACCAACGCCCTTATAATAATTCAGACACCCTGTTATATGTTAAAATACCTTATATGTCTTATATTACACCCCGTATGTGAAAACCGAGCCCTAAATAGATAAAATAAAATAAAAATAAGAAAAATGGAGTTGAGGCGGGCCGCGTAGACCCACCCCAAACTCTCACGCGGGGCGGTATTAAGACTGAAGTTGACTTCGTTGATTCCATTAGTTCAAGCGGGCCGCGTAAGTCTTAGCTTACACTACGCGGGCCGCGAGAAACCTATACACGTGAAGACACCAGATGCCGACACGTGTCGACATCGTGGCGGACCTATGTGATGAGTCGGACAAGCTAGTCCGTTGACTAGCTTTGACGCGGGCCGCGTAAGCCCCGCTTGTATGTTACGCGGGCCGCGTGGAGACCCAATATCACAACTATATAAGAATGCCGTCGGGTTTCGTTTTTCGTCGCTCACATCTCAATTCTAAATCTCAAATTCTGTAGTAGAGGCATTATAGTCGGGTATTATACCCCTAATTAGCGAGGTTCTGCTCCGTTGTAAGTATTATAACCCCAGTTTCATAATAGTTACGCTGCCCGATTGATTTAGGGTTCCGTAACAACTGTCATGGTTCTGCCCGACGTAGTTGTTGGAATGCCGTCTCGGGGAGGGTATTATTAATATTTTCAAAGGGTTATGATACTAATCAATGTACATTTGTATAAATTATAGATTATATCCAGGAAACCCTTACGAAAAGCCTAAGACAGCAAAGTGAGTTTATCCTCTTTTTGTTAACTTTTTTGGAATGTTTTACAAAACCTTAATTGTTTTACAATGTGATTAAGCGGTGATTGAGTCTTTGTAGTTCTTCAATTACTGCCGGTATTATGGGGTTTTGTATACAAAATTTACTACGAGTAGTAGTAAGTCTGAATGACAGTGCATTACCATTGGACGACGAGTTAGCCAATGGGTAATTTGACCATAGCCACAGATCCGGTCGAGTGGCAAATACTGAATGAGTAATTGTGTAGAAATAAACAATGTGATCGCTCTCAATATTGTTTTAATTGATAAAATGTTTCTTGATTAAACTGGGATTCACTCACCAGTATTTCCGACTGACAAATGTTTTTAAAACGCGTTACAGGTAACACAATGTGAACAGCCAATTAATGAAAGCCAGCTGGAGAGCACTGAAGGCTTGGGGAAAATGTGGCTATAAAAGTTACCTAATAAACGATGTTTTAAATTCAATAAAATAGGGTTTGTCCCTATAAATGTATTGTAACAAGAAACTTGGGTTTTACCCATGTGATTATTAATAGTAAATGAGGTGGTTTTACTCTGATAAATATTTCCTAACTACGGTCCTGATGTAAATTCTGCTGCGAGATTAAATAACAACCTGATACCACCGAAACTCTGTGATCGCGTCCGCCCGTTCCCGGGGATCAGGGATCGGGGGTTGCGATAGAAGGTGGTATCAGAGCCTAGCCACTGGTCTGAGCCAAAGAAGTGTTCTGCTGACACTTAAAATTCTAAAAGTTGTGTTAGGAAATAAAATTATGTAAATAAGTGCATAACTGTATTTATTTGTTATGTGTTATTTGACTATTTGATAGTTTACAGAATGTGTGATCAAGGACCCTCAGAAATGAGTCGTCAGTTGTCTGATTCACCTAAGAGTGAAGGTACCTCATCACAGCCTGCCCTTTCGGGGTATTCTGCTGATCAGGAGGAAGGAATATTTGCCTTTAGAGCTAAGTCGGAGGAACCATTTCCTAATAAGAAACGAGGATGGTTCAGTAAAGAAGCTTTTGCTCGTAGGAAGAGAATGCGAAAATTGCAACAGCAAAGGGCCTTAGCAGCTATTAAGCGAGAGACAGATGCTCATACGCAAGATATGCTTAATAGAAGCCTAGCTAATTTCCATATCTTAGCTACAACTGCTGCTGATCCGAGTCTGGAACAACTAGTAGCCCCACAACCACAAACCCCAGACCAACCCATGGAAATAGAAAACCAGGAAAATCAGGTGGAGATGCATGACTTTAACCCTGACGAAATTCCTAGGGTACCTGCACCAAATCCCCTAGACCCAAATTACGACCCATGGTGGGACGAGAATAGGGACTATGTGCAACGTTACTCTATTCCTGAAGATACAACTATAGGAGCCTATTCAGGTATGGACCCTTTAGATCCCTATTACCAAGATGAATATATTAGGGAAATTTTTGAGGATCCTTACCAATTTCAGGAACTGTCACCCCCATATCAGGAACCCGCACCCCAGATTCCAAACCCAGTCCGAGAACCTGCACCCCCAATGAGTGCAGAAAACGTCCAAGAACTTAGGACTTTTGAGGAGGAAATTTTAGAGAACAGTGAGAGAATGCGTCAGGTGGGAGAGCGTCTCGTATGGAAATACGATGAGCGCAATATGGATTTTTGGATGAATCCATATCCGTGAATGTTAGAATGGAGGAAGCGGTAGTAATAATATTATAATAAAAATAAAAATAAAATAAAATATGTGTGTACGGATGCATATTACTATTAGTGTAAAATTTCTTTCTGTTGGTATTGTAATCTTTATTTCTGTACTAGTGTATAATAGACGCATAGTATATGAAAAATAGAGTACAAGTCGCAATGATCGACGGTTTTGGTTAAATTGCGTGTCATGTAATTAACTATATTACCTATTATTTGTGATATTAATATGGGGTAAATGTTTAACATTCAGATGGCCGACGAAGGAAATCAAGGAAATCTGAATAACGATAACCAGAGTAACATTAACGTGGTTAATGAGAATCCAAGCATCAATAACAATAACAATCAAGTGGACAATAGTGCTATCCAACACATAGTGGCACAGGGAATTATAGATGCAATGCCATTTATTCTTCAAACTGTTAAAGATGCTGATAATAAAAGTAAGCATAGCAGTAAGCGACCCGTTGAACCAGAAAACAGTGTAAACAATGGACCGGTACTTCAATTGCCTATTCCCAAAAGAAGAAGAACCATGCCTTATGGTTGTTCTTATAAAGAATTCTGGTCTTGTAAATCAATGGAATTGTCGGGCAATGAAGGGGCCATTGCAACCTTACGTTGGATAGAGAAGACTGAGGCAGTCTTAAGGATAAGCAAATGTGCTGAAGAAGATAGAATATTGTTTGCTTCTAATCTGTTTAAGAATGCAGCACTAGAATGGTGGAACACTATCCTCCAGACACGAGGAAGTGATCAAACCTATAATATGGAATGGGAAGAATTTAAGAATAAGGTAGAAAGGAAATTCTGCCCACCCAATGAGAAGGAACAGATAGCAAACAAATTCCTAAATCTTAGGATGACTGGTGTAGATAGTAAGGGGTATACTAAGATATTCTTTGAATATGCTAGAATAGTACCAACTCTTGCTTCACCAGAACCAGTGTTAATTTCTCGTTATATTTGGGGATTAATTGGGGAGATTAGACACATAGTCAAGGCAGTTAGACCTCAAACCATAGAAGAAGCTGTAGAATTAACAAATACCTTGACTTATGAATTAGTCCGTACTAGAGAAGAGGATCAGAGGAGGAACTTAACTCAAAGGCTTACACAAGAATTTCGTTCCGGAAATTATAATCGTAGGAATATGGGTTCTACCTCTGCAACATACTGCAAGGTCTGCAAGAAAAAGCATTCGGGAAAATGTTCCAATCTCTGCAATTATTGCAAGATGCCAGGACATAAGGAAGAAAATTGCAAGAGGAAATCCAGTAATGGATTATGCTATAACTGTGGAGAAAAAGGTCATATCAGGCCAAACTGCCCAAAATTAGCTCCAGCCACAGATAACAAGAATACTAAAAATGCTAGAGCATTTGTTCTGACTGCAGATGAAGCCAAGATGATTCCAGATGTCATCGCTGGTACGTTTTTAGTTAATGATGTTTTTGCCAAAGTATTATTTGACTCTGGTGCAAACCAAAGTTTTATTAATACATCATTTTGCAAATTTCTAAATCAGTCATTAACTAAACTACCACAAGAATGTCTAGTAGAAACAGCTAATGGAGAACCCGTTAGGATTTCTGAAATCTTGCAGGGAGCAAGCGTAGAAATTTTGAATCAGAAATTTATAGCAAATCTATATCCCATGAATCTGGCAGGATTCGATGTTGTTTTAGGAATGGATTGGTTAATAGCCAATAAAGCCAATATTGTATGTGATCAAAAGTCAAATCAAGTAAATTCACCAAAAGGTAAAACGATCACAATTAAAGGAGATAAGTCTTCTAAGTCCACTAAGTTCATCTCTGTAATGAAAACTGCAAGTTGTATAAGAAAAGGTTCTATAGTGTATTTGATTTCTATAATCACTAACACTAAAGGAAAAGAACTAAAAGATATTCCAGTAGTATCTCAGTTTTCAGATGTCTTTCCAGAAGAATTACCAGGACTACCTCCAAACAGAGAAGTTGAATTCAGAATTCACCTGCTACCAGGAACATCACCAATTGCCAAAACACCTTACCGTTTGGCACCTGCCAAAATGCAAGAATTGAAGAAACAACTAGATGAATTGTTAGAAAAAGGATTTATTCAGCCAAGTTCGTCGCCATGGGGAGCGCCGATATTGTTTGTTAAAAAGAAGGACGGATCAATGCGTATGTGCATTGATTACCATGAATTAAACAAAGTTACGATTAAGAATCGGGATCCATTACCGAGAATCGATGATTTGTTTGATCAATTGCAAGGAGCTCGATTTTTCTCTAAGATCGATTTAAGGTCAGGATATCATCAATTAAAGGTACAGGAAGAGGATATTCCTAAGACCGCATTTAGAACAAGGTATGGTCATTATGAATTTACTGTCATGCCATTTGGTTTAACCAATGCCCCAGCTGCATTTATGGACATGATGAACCGAATATGTAAGCCATATTTGGATAAATTCATAATTGTATTCATAGATGATATTCTAATTTACTCTAAGAGTAAAGAAGATAATGCAAGACATTTGCACGCACTTTTAATTTTATTAAGAAAAGAAAAGCTTTATGCTAAGTTTTCAAAGCGAATTTTGGTTAGAACAGGTACAATTCCTTGGACACCTAGTCAATCATGAAGGAATTCATGTAGATCCAACGAAAATCGAGGCAATTACTAAATGGAAAACCCCTGAATCACCAACTGAGGTTAGAAGTTTCTTAGGATTGGCCGGTTATTACAGAAAATTTATTAAAGATTTCTCTAGAATAGCCATTCCCTTAACTTAGTTAACTTGTAAATCTGTTAAGTTTGAATGGGGAATAAAACAAGAAGAAGCATTTAGAATCCTTAAGCAAAGATTAACCCATACACCCATACTAGCATTACCAGAAGGAACTGAAGACTTCGTAGTCTATTGTGATGCTTCTAAGTTAGATTATGGATATGTGTTGATGCAACGCCAAAAGGTTATAGCTTACGCATCTAGACAACTTAAGAATCATGAAGAAAATTATTCAACCCATGATTTAGAATTAGGAGCTATAATTTTTGCTCTTAAGATTTGGAGACATTACCTTTATGGTAGTAAGTTTACTATATTCACTGATCATAAGAGTCTAAGGTATGCTTTCAAGCAAAAAGAATTGAATATGAGGCAAAGACGCTGGATGGAATTTCTTAGTGATTATGATTGTGATATCCAGTATCATGAAGGAAAAGCAAATGTAGTAGCAGATGCTTTAAGCCGAAAATATTATGAAAAGCCAAAAAGGGTACATTCTCTTAAATTAAATCTACAAGTAGATTTAAATGATCAGATAAGAGAAGCACACGAATCAGTAATCAAGGAGGATTCTGAAAAATTAAAAGGCATGCTAAAAGAATTAGAACAAGGAACAGATGGAATATGGAGATTCCATGGAAAGAGAATGTGGATACCTAAATTAGGAAATCTACGTCATCGTATATTAGAAGAAGCCCATAAGTCTAAGTATACGATGCATCCAGGAAGTGATAAAATGTACCAGGATTTAAGGAAAAATTTCTGGTGGATAGGAATGAAAAAGGACATAGCAGTCTATGTTTCTAAATGTTTGACCTGTTCACAAGTTAAAGCTGAACATCAGAAACCCTCAGGTTTGTTACAACAATTAGAAATGCCCGTTTGGAAATGGGAATTGATAACAATGGATTTTGTCACTAAATTACCCAAAACTAGGAAAGGAAATGATACAATCTGGGTGATTGTAGATAGACTAACTAAGTCAGCTCATTTTCTACCAATGAAGGAAACAATTAGTATGGAACAATTATCTAAACTGTATGTAAATGAAATTGTTTCTTTACATGGTATTCCTTTATCAATTGTTTCTGATAGGGATAGCCGCTTTACATCTCATTTTTGGTCAAGTTTTCAAAAGGCTATGGGAACTAAGTTAAAATTAAGTACGGCTTATCATCCACAAACAGATGGACAAAGTGAAAGGATAATTAAGACAATGGAAGACATGCTTAGAGCTTGTGTAATTGACTTTGGAGGTAATTGGGATGATCACTTACCTTTAATAGAATTTTCTTATAATAATAGTTATCACACAAGTATCAATGCTGCACCATTCGAAGCACTTTATGGACGAAAGTGTCGAACCCCAGTCTGTTGGGCAGAAATTGGGGAAAAGCAACTATCAGGACCTGAGATAGTACAAGAAACAACTGACAAAATTATTCAAGTCAAGGAACGACTGAAAGCCGCACGTGATCGCAAAAGAGTTATGCTAATAACCGACGCAAGCCATTGGAGTTTCAGGTAGGAGATAAAGTATTGTTGAAAGTCTCTCCTTGGAAAGGAATGGTAAAATTCATCAAAAGAGGAAAGCTAAGTCCCAGGTATGTTGGACCCTTCACGATTATTAGAAAAATAGGACCTGTAGCCTATCAGCTACAACTGCCAGAGGAAATGGTAGGAATACATGATGTGTTTCATGTATCTAATCTCAAAAAGTGTTTAGCTGATGAATCACTGATAGTACCTCTTAAGGATATAGAGGTAAATGAACAACTCAAATTTGTAGAAAGACCTCTACAGATTGAAGATAGGAAAATCAAGAATCTCAAACACAAGAGACTAGTTCTAGTCAAAGTGAAGTGGGACTCCAAAAGAGGACCTGAGTACACATGGGAGCTCGAATCAGAAATGCAAAAGAAATATCCGCATTTATTCCAGTAAGATCTCGAGGACAAGTTCTAAATAAGGTGGGGAGAATGTAACAACCCTCTGTAAAACCAACACCCTTATAATAATTCAGACACCCTGTTATATGTTAAAATACCTTATATGTCTTATATTACACCCCGTATGTGAAAACCGAGCCCTAAATAGATAAGATAAAATAAAATAAAAATAAGAAAAATGGAGTTGAGGCGGGCCGCGTAGACCCACCCCAAACTCTCACGCGGGCGGTATTAAGACTGAAGTTGACTTCGTTGATTCCATTTGTTCAAGCGGGCCGCGTAAGTCTTAGCTTACACTAACGCGGGCCGCGAGAAACCTATACACACGAAGACACCAGATGCCGACACGTGTCGACATCGTGGCGGACCTATGTGATGATCCGGACAAGCTAGTCCGTTGACTAGCTTTGACGCGGGCCGCGTAAGCCCCGCTTGTATGTTACGCGGGCCGCGTGGAGACCCAATATCACAACTATATAAGAATGCCGTCGGGTTTCGTTTTTCGTCGCTCACATCTCAATTCTAAATCTCAAATTCTGTAGTAGAGGCATTATAGTCGAGTATTATACCCCTAATTAGCGAGGTTCTGCTCCGTTGTAAGTATTATAACCCCAATTTCATAATAGTTACGCTGCCCGATTAATTTAGGGTTCCGTAACAACTGTCGTGGTTCTGCCCGACGTAGTTGTTGGAATGCCGTCTCGGGGAGGGTATTATTAATATTTTCAAAGGGTTATGATACTAATCAATGTACATTTGTATAAATTATAGATTATATCCAGGAAACCCTTACGAAAAGCCTAAGACAGCAAAGTGAGTTTATCCTCTTTTTGTTAAGATTTTTGGAATGTTTTACAAAACCTTAATTGTTTTACAATGTGATTAAGCGGTGATTGAGTCTTTGTAGTTCTTCAATTACTGCCGGTATTATGGGGTTTTGTATACAAAATTTACTACGAGTAGTAGTAAGTCTGAATGACAGTGCATTACCATTGGACGACGAGTTAGCCAATGGGTAATTTGACCATAGCCACAGATCCGGTCGAGTGGCAAATACTGAATGAGTAATTGTGTAGAAATAAACAATGTGATCGCTCTCAATACTGTTTTATTTGATAAAATGTTTCTTGATTAAACTGGGATTCACTCACCAGTATTTCCGACTGATAAATGTTTTTAAAACGCGTTACAGGTAACACAATGTGAACAGCCAATTAATGAAAGCCAGCTGGAGAGCACTGAAGGCTTGGGGAAAATGTGGCTATAAAAGTTACCTAATAAACGATGTTTTAAATTCAATAAAATAGGGTTTGCCCCTATAAATGTATTGTAACAAGAAACTTGGGTTTTACCCATGTGATTATTAATAGTAAATGAGGTGGTTTTACTCTGATAAACATTTCCTAACTACGGTCCTGATGTAAATTCCGCTGCGAGATTAAATAACAACCTGATACCACCGAAACTCTGTGATCGCGTCCGCCCGTTCCCGGGGATCAGGGATCGGGGGTTGCGACATCATCCTAGTCGCTCATTTAATCACGATGATGGAAACAACTTAAAGGTAGATCTACATAAAACCAATTTTCACGTGGCATCTCCCCAGCCGTTGATCAGATCCACGATCCATGTGCATGGATGGGGAAATAACTAACAAACGGAAATGATAACCCTGTTCTTACCTCCCTCACCTTTTTGGCGCCAAAACTCTGGTTATAAATATGGGAATTCAAGTATGATCTGAACAATCAACTTTCACATTTTACTACTTCATCTTCTTCGAGATCACTGTACTTATTCTCACGCCGGAGGGTGGTCACGGAGAGAACCCCCATTCTCCCCGTGGGGAGTCTAACGGCTTTCTGTTTAGCAGTGTTTTCTCCGGTGAAGTAGCTCCATCCAGCAATCGACGAGAGGATTAACCTTTTTATGCAGAAACCCTACCCCCAAATCTGATTGATTCCATTCAATTTGGATCCGGTCTTATCGGGTTGTTTGGATATCGGGCCACAGTTTCAAAACGGGATTACAATTTAGATTATTAATAAAATAAATAATATAACAAATTAAAAAATGTATATGTATCTACTTTATGTGAATTTACAAAATTAATAAAATATATAAAGGCAGAAATAAAAGTAGAGTACATGAGATTTTTGGAAATATTAAGAACATCCATAAAAAATAATGTTTTTTATGGGACATTTTTCGTCACATCAGCGTCATAACGTCCCTTATAATTCGGTCCTTAAAAAGTTGTGTTTGTCCAAAAAAAACTAGATTTTGGGTAACGGATTGTAAGATTTCAATCATGTTATCAGAATTGGGAAACAGACCACAAGACATCACCCATCTTATCTATATAGTCCATAAAGACCCTTTTGTTTCTAATGAACCATTTAATCTAGTGAAGGGCTTTCCAAACCCTGCTATTACTGTTAAGTCTCAAATGATATTAAACGACTATTGACATTTCTGATGGATTATTCACCAAAACAAACACCATATGAGATTAAGGATCTCAATATGGGAACCTTATATCTTATTCAACCATTATTAATATTCAACTAACCTTTTTTAAAATTCAGACTTAAATAGAAAGTTAACATTTATGTTTAAGATTTATCTCCTTATTTCGCAAGTATTATCATAATTATTCATCCACCATAAATTACCAATGATTTCACCAATCATTCTATTTACATGTATTTTATTATATGGATGCAATACATAATCAAACAAGACATGTTTCACAAATCTATTAAAATCATATATAACCTCACAAAGATGCAAATATAAAAATAAACATGTAAATCATCAAGTTACTTTCTATGTGGTTATTTACACCAATTTATGAGTTGGTGAGTTGTATGAACTCACCTCGATATATTAAACTTTTCGGTTGTGATTCTTTCGGTGCTTCTTAAAAAAGGCCAATCAAAATTACATACAACTTGATTACTTACTAGTTTTCTTCTTTAAAAGAAAACTTCATTAAAACACACCTTCGACCCAAACGGGCAAAAGGCTATACACAACAAACACCCCCGACCCAAACGGGCAAAAGGCTATACACAACGAACACCCCCGACCCAACGGGCAAAGGGCAGGAAATTACAACATATGCATCGGGTATTTACACCATTCACCTCATCTAATACTATTACATGCCGTTCTATTTTTAATCCAATCATACCCTCTCGATTTAATCTCCTTAACAAACTCCTGCGGGCTTCGGCTGATTTGCTTGAATACCAATTCGTTCCTACGTTTCGAAATACACCACATGAAATAATAACCAAACCTTGAATGATTTTCTTAGCCTTTTTTCCAGCTTGAGAATGATTGTGGATATCCAGAATGTCTTTGAAGTCGAAAATATATTGTTAGGAAACCTTAAATGTAAGTATTGAAGAAAAAGATGATCATCCTGATCACAAGATGAAGATACAGTCAAGGAGTATTACTAAGAAGGTGCCTACATGACATTTTGACAAGAAGAAAAGAAAGATATATCTTCAATTAAGAATCAGGAGAAGATCAAAACAAAGAAGACAATCAGATAGAACCTTTCTGATGAAGTCTGATGATAAATCTGGTATTTATCATCAGAATCTGGTATAGTCTGATCACCAGAAATCTGATGATCAAGTTCATCAGAATTCTGGTAAATAATCACCAGAAATTCTGGTAGACCCACTTGTCTTCAAGATAAGGCCTGACAAAAACCCAAAAAGGAGCAAGTTGGCAATAACCGATTCAATGAATATGCCAAGAAGGTACTTTTGTGCAGAGCAAGTGGTGAATAAACAATTGTTTATTCAGATATGAACTCTCTATAAATAGAGATGTCAAACCCGGAAGGATAAATGAGTTGTGCTTAGCATATAATACACACACTACAAACTCCATTGCCCTTCACTTAGAATTCTTTGAGTATTCGTTTTGTAATATCCAATAATTTTGTCTATGCAAAGTCATTTAATACACTTGAAAAATTCTATATCTTTTTTCTTGAAAGTCTGATTTCTAGTTCCACACACTATTTTCATATTTGTTGAAATCACTTGCCATATTAAGTTTGGGTATCTCTATCTGGGATCAACAATTGGTATCAGAGCAAAAGGTTGAATAAATTATTTTCAAAAGATCAACTGCTTATTTTTCTTGATATCCAAATCTTAAACCAAATATGACAAACTTTCAAACATGGAATAATGCTTTCAATATTGGTTCAATGTCTAAACCTCCGACCTTGGTCAGAGAAGAGTACCCACAATGGAAAATCAGGATGGTCAATTTCCTTAATGGACATGACCGAGCTCTGTTTCAATCCATTGTAAGGGGTCCACATGTACCAACTACTGAAATACCAGCTATTCCAGCAACTGATCAATCACCAGGCATCCCTGCCTAGGCTCCCAAAAGTGAAAATCTCTGGAGTCAAGAAGACAAGGATATGGTGGCTGCAGATGAAATGGCCAAATCACTTTTGATAATGGCATTTCCCAATGACATATTTTCTCAAGTGGATGCATGTGCATCAACCAAAGAAATATGGGATCAGTTAGAAAATATTTGTGAAGGAGGGGAGAGGATGAAAAGGAACAAAATAACAAATTTTGTTTCATCCTATGAGAGATTTAAAAGTTTACCTAATGAAAAACTTTGTGAAACCTACAACAGGTTTGAAAAACTTTTAAATGAGCTAAAGAAATTTGGGATTATAAAATCAAATGATGAAAGAAATATAAAATTTCTGGATGCTTTACCTAGAGAATGGAGAAGTCTAACCATGACTTTGTCCTCAACTTTAGAACTAGGAAATATGAGTCTTCATGACTTATATAACATTCTTGTCCCCAGAGAAGAAGAAATATATGAAGAATCAAATCAAAGAGGGGAATCTTTAGCTTTAATCTCAAACTCACAAAGAACACCCATCTGTGATCCACAAACCTCAAACTACCAAAATATTGAAAATTTTGATACATCATCAGATTTTTCGCATTTGTTGAGGCAATTGCATTGCTCACTAAAACTTTTGAGTAGCGGTTAAGGGGAGGTAGTCAGAAGTACCAGAAAAGTGATAAAGGGAGGATGGAAGGAAGATCAAGGGATAAGGGAAAAGCAGAAGTTGTGTGTTACAAATGTAAACAAAAGGGTCACTATGCATCAGAGTGCAAAAATAAAAGACTGAAGGATGTTGCATATTATGATAAGAAGCTAGAAGAAGCCAATAAGAAACGACAAGTCAGTTTGATAGCTGGGATAGATAAATGGCTGTCAGATGACTCTTCTGATGAAGAAGAAGAAGAAGAGATGGCAAACTTCTGTCTCATGGCACTTTCTGGTGAACAACCTGAAACATCAGAACAAAAGGTAAATTTAGAAAATCTTAATCTTGAAAAAAAAATTAAACAAACTTATGTCAGATTTTTTAAACCTGCAAGAAAAACAGAAATAAAAAAGTAAAAAATCTGATGAGTTGCAAATAACCCTGAATAAAGTTATAATTGAAAACCAGTTACTGATTGAATAGAGCTTTGACCACAAAGCAAAAATTGAATTTTACGAAAAAGAAAGGAAGGATTTATACAAGAAAATTCATGACAAAGAAATAAATGTAAAGGGTTTTCAACAAGCAAAAGAATTCATTAACTTTATTGAAACCACACCCAAGAACAGAGGTGAGGGTTTAGGGTGTGTGAAAACAAAGGTAATTAAACCCACCACCTTTATGAAGGCAACACATCAGATTTCTGATAAATTGACATCAGAATCTGATTCAGAATCATACAGATCAATATGTTCTGAGAACTCTTTTGAAATCTCAAAAATCAACTTAAAAGCAAAAAGGAGTGAATCCAAACAAAAGTATTCAAAAACTCCAGCAATGGTTCACTCAAAATTTCAAAATTATTCAAAAATTCAATCACAAGTAGAGAAATCAGAAATTTCTGATAAAGAAACTTGTATGTGTGTTGATATTCTGAAGCTGGTTCAACACCATCTCCAAACAAAAATTGAAAAATCTGTTCATGGCTCAGCATGCAACAGATATTTTGATGAAAGTTCATCAAAAGAAGGTAACCTGTTTAAAGTTTCATCAGAAAAAGTACCCAAGCAAGTCTGGGTACCAAGAAAACTCTAACCTCATAATTTCAGAACCATCATGTGCAGTAGATCTGGTACTGCGACTCTGGAAGCTCCAAGCACATGACCAGGGATAGGAGCCTACTCAGTAATTACCAAGAAAAACTGGGTAAACTTGTAAATTTTGGAAATGGGGTGAAGGGAAGAACAATGGGATATGGCACCATACAATATGGAGCTTTAACCATTGAAAAGGTTGCCTATGTAGAAGGTTTAAAATACAATCTACTAAGTTGTGGGCAATTTTGTGACAAAGGCTTTTAGGTAACCTTTTTACCTGAAAAATGTCTGTTGCTTGGTTTGGATGATAACAAAATATATTTAAGTGGGAAAAGAATTAGTAATTCCATCTACTACTTTGATTTCAGAGAAGAAATTGAGCATCCACAATTATGCTTATTTTCAACTGAAAACAAAGGTAATAGTTGGCTATGGCATAAAAGGCTTGCCCATTTAATTTTTAAAACAATCAACCAACTGGAAAATAAAAATCTGGTAAAAGGTCTACCATACATATCATCCAAAAAGGATAAGATATGTGAAGCATGTCAGCTTGGCAAATCAAAGAGAGGCCCACATAAAACAATTTTAGAATCTTCAATTTCTGAAAAACTTAGAACTTTTGCACATGGACCTTTGTGGACCTGTACAAACTGCCAGCTTTTCTGGTAAGAAATACATACTGGTCATTGTACATGACTATTCAAGGTACACATGGGTTGAATTTCTAAGAAAGAAAAGTGAAACCCATTATCTGATCATTAATTTCATCAGAAAAACTAAAAATCTGTTGAAATTACCTGTGAGAAGGATCAGATCTGACAATGGAACATAATTTAAAAATGCAAAACTTGAGACTTTCCTTGTAAGTAAAGGTATATCTCATGACTTTTCTGCTCCAAGAACTCCTCAACAGAATGGAGTTATAGAAAGGAGAAACATGACTCTGGTAGAAGCAGCAAGAACAATGTTTGCTTATGCCATATTGCCCACTTACTTTTGGGCTGAAGCAAT
This sequence comes from Helianthus tuberosus, assembly GCA_030545235.1. Lineage (NCBI taxonomy): Eukaryota > Viridiplantae > Streptophyta > Magnoliopsida > Asterales > Asteraceae > Helianthus > Helianthus tuberosus. The sequence continues at coordinate 141,094,957 of CM060425.1, forward strand.
ATCAAATGCATGCTTTACACAAAACAGATCTATCATTAACAAAAGACATCAGAAAACCCCATATCAAATTATCAATCATAGGGTCCCAAGAGTCAGATTTTTACACACCTTTGGTTGCAATTGCTTTATCTTTAATGATTTTGATAGTCTGGAAAAATTTGATAGAAAAGCAGAAAAAGGAATATTTCTAGGTTACTCATTGTCCTCAAAAGCATACATGATTTTTCTTTTAAATACATGGACAATAAGAGAAAGTTTATATGTGTCTTTTGATGACTCACTACAAGAAAACTGGGTTTTTAGTACGCGCAAAAGCGTCCTAAAATGCTATTTTACAGGACCTTTCATTTAATAGGAACAACGGTAAAAACGTTTCATGTAAAGGGGTCGTAATAAGTCCCGGAACTAAAAAAGCGTCATAACATCTCAAATAAGATTATGAAACCAATTTTATGGTCGCGTAATATGTCTTAGAACAACCAAAATAGTGTCCTAATAAAAACATATTAGGACACTTTTACGATGTTCTAACATGTGCTTACATACTTTTAATCTTTTGATACACTTACAAGCGTCCTTAGAAATTAATTGATAGGACCCTTATGATGTAACATTATAGCTAATTTAATACCAAGAAAAGAGTCCTAATATACCAAATAAGATTATGAAACCAATTTTATGGTCGCATAATATGTCTATAGACAACTTAAATAACGTCCTAAAAAGAACATATTAGGACACTTTTACAATGTTCTAATATGTGATTAACTACTTTTAATCTTTTGATACACATACAAGCGTCCTTAAAAATTAACTTATAGGACCATTATGATGTAACGTTATAGCTACTTTAATATCAAGAAAATGGTCCAATCCCAAATAAGATTATAAAACCAATTTTATAAACCGACCATCAACATATAACATCCTAATAGTTATTGTATAACCATCAACTAATGAAAGAAATAAAACTTCATTATATTTCAAATAAGCATGTTCATAACAAAAACACTAACCATAAATAAGTTATAACATTATCTAACATAAAGTCTTAACATTTAACAAAGAAATTAAAAGCAATTAAAGAAATAAGAAGCATAAAATCTTGAGTCATCATGCATCCTCAATCCTCATGGACTACCTCCAAATAAACCATCCACGTATAAGCATTAAGTTCCATGATATTAAAAATATTTGTATCACAAGTCTAACAAATACATACCGAGATGAATGGATAGGGCCATGCGATTGATGCACCAATACAATCTTGAATTGTAGAAAATAAACCATATGGTCTTACCAAGTTTTCATCATTTTTTATTGGTACTTGAACGTTTACCTCACACCATTCTGGTCCAATCTCTGTACCACCAACTAGATTTAAGTAGGATTTGGCATTCATTAAAATAACTAAAAACCACATAAATCACACACATTTACATCACAATAACAAGCACTCACCAACCATTTCTCTGCAGCTTCTCTATGCATGACTCCTCTTCACTGAAATTAAGAATCATTCATTAAACTTCAGACCAGTTAATCAATAACTGGTTGACTTTTTAAATCAAATCAAATCTATATATCTTTGACTTTCAGTCAAAATACTAGTCGAACCCGAGAGCTCCAACTTTAACTTTGAGAGAGCTCGGGCGTGAGCTCGGCTCGTTTAAAATTATATTTGTAAAGCTCAAGTTATGCTCCGCGCTCGACCTGTTTATTGTTTATTAATTTATTTATATATACTTAATTACTTACATATATCTATAGTTATAATTTTTATATGAAATATAATATATAAGATATTGTTACCCTGTTCAACACCTCTGCATTCCCCAACATGTATTTCAGCAATGGCATATCACATTTCCATCCCTTGCAGATTGAAAACTTGATAGATGTAAGATTTGTTAGCATACAAGCTGGAACAACCTTCTGTTCAAACCAGTGAGAACCTACAAGCTTTTGTTTTTAACAAAAACAAAAAGTGTCGTTTTAATATTATATTCAAGTATAAGAAGTACCAAGAACTAGTGGCTTTACAAACGGCTAACGTACCTTTTCAATAAAGAGATGTTTCAAGTCAGGACAACTTTCAAGAAAATCAAGGATTAGACCAGACACCAAGAACCTTTAAACTCCAAATGCTTCAAATTTGGAAAGTGGGGAAGAAAAAATTGGATCGGATCTTCAACAAAAATTCAAAAGTTACAGTTGGTGAATGGAAGAAAATAAATTAAATTAAACGAACTATCTCTAATAAATAACAATTTAAAAGTTGAAGTCCATAAGACTATGAGGTGTGGAGGGGTTTGGGTTGGGGGCATTGCTCGACACGTGGCGAGTGTCAGATCTACAAGGTAATACTTAAAAACTAGAGGTGTGGCGTGGCGTGGCTTAGCTTGGCGTGACCAACAATGTAGATTTTTTTGGTTTGGCAACGGCTACCCCTAACGGCTAAATCAAAGCGGCAATTGGGGGTAAGCATCCGATTGGTGTTTAGAGAAAGGGAATTGGAGGTACAAAATAGATGGGCGTTGTTTAGAGAAAGGGGAAATGTAGGGTTTCCGAAATGTGAATGGGAGGGAAGTATATTAGTTTGGGGAAACAAGGGGCGGAAAACTAATTTGGCCCGAAAAAACATTATGCCTTTTATCATTTTTACATTCACCATTGTTATTAGATTTATTGTTATTAGATTAATATCTATATATTATGTTTATTACATCTATATTTTTCTTAATCATCATTACTTTAATTAGGGATGAGAAAATGGTACTGAGTACCGGTACCGAACCGGTACGTGTACCGAAATTAACCGAACCTTAATATTTCCTACAAATTTAACATTTTTTATTTTTTAAAACTATCTATTTTTTTAAATTGAAGAATAAAAAATAAAGTAACTCGTTTTGTAGAATATCTTTAGCAACTGGTGTATCAATTTGTTACAAATTTCTGACAAATTTGACATTTTATCTTTTAAAATTATGCTTTTTCTAAAAGTTATAAATAACAAATAAATTAGCCTTTTTTTGTAGGAAATTTGTAGCAACTGGTGTCAAATTGCTACAACTTTCTTCAAAATTAACATTTTATTTTTTAAAATTATATGGTTTTTTAAAATTGATGAATAAAAAATAATGTAACGCGTTTTGTAGGAAATCTGCAGCAACTGGTGTCAATTTGTTACATATTTCTGACAAATTTGACATTTTATTTTTTAAAATTATGCTTTTTCTAAAATTGATAAATAACAAATAAATTAGCTTTTTTTGTAGGAAATTTGTAGCAACTGGTGTCAATTTGCTACAACTTTATTACAAATTTAACGTTTTATTTTTTTTTATTTTTTTAAATTGATGAATAAAAAATAAAGTAACTCGTTTTGTAGGAAATCTGTAGCAACTGGTGTCAATTTGCTACAAATTTTCGACAAATTTGACATTTTATTTTTTAAAATTATGTTTTTTCTAAAGTTGATAAATAACAAATAAATTAGCCTTTTTTTAGGAAATTTGTAGCAACTGGTGTCAATTTGCTACAAGTTTCCGACCAATTTAAGGTTTTATTTTTTAAATTATTTATTTTGTTATAGTTACAAATAATATAAAATTTTTATTTATTTTGATGGAATTTTGTCGAAAAGGTTATAAAATTTGTGACGAAATTGCTACAAATGCTTATTGTGTGGCAATTTTGTCGGAAAATTAAAGAAAAGTTTGGGGTTTTTTTTTTTTTTTTTGTTTTTTTGTTTTTTTTTTTTGTCAAAAAACTATAGGAGTATTGTAATAAAAATTGAGTTGTGGGTAATTTGTGGAAAACTTTTGTATGGAAAAATGTAGTTTTCTAGTAGTGTTTATTAATCGAAACCGGCCACCATCACCACCACCACCACCACCTCTCACCACCACCACCACCGCTGGCCACCACCGCTGGCCACCACCACTGTCGGCTACCACCACCGGCCACCACCACCGCCGGCCACCACTCACCACCACCACCGCCGGCCACCACCACCGACCACCACCGGCCACTACCACTACTCACCACCACCACCACCACCAGGCACCACCACTACTCACCACCACCACCACTCACCAGCCACCACCACCACCACTCACCGACCACCACCACCTCTCACCACCACCTCTCACTAGCACCACCAGCACCACCACCTCTCACCAGCACCACTACTCACCACCAGCAGCACCACCACCACTACTCACCACCACCACCACTCACCTCCACCACCACTCACCACCACCACTCACCAGCCACCACCACCAGCCACCACTCTCCACCACCACTCACCGGACACCACCAGCACCATCACTCACCGGCCACCACCAGCACCATCACTCACCGGCCACCACCACCACTCACCACCACCTCTCACCACCACCACCACCACTCACCACCACCACTCACCGGCCATGATGAAGCGGGTCAATAACCTAGTGTTATTATTAAACTCTAGCGAATAAACGTCCTATAAAACTTATGTTTTACGACTCAAATATCAAGTGTCTATTACGGCGTATAATAATAACACCATAATGATTAAGCGCCCTATAAAGGTTAAAGTTATAAGACCCTAGTATCAAGTGTCCTATTAAGTTATGTTATAATTGAACTCTAGCAAATAAGCGTCCTATAAAACTGATGTTTTATGACTCAAATATCAGGTGTCCTATTACAGTGTATTATAATGACACCATAATGATTAAGCGTCCTATAAAGGATAAATTTATAAGACCCAAGTGTCAAGTGTCTTTTTAAGTTATATTATAATAAAACTCTAGAGAATAAGCGTCATATAAAACTAATGTTTTATGACTCAAATATCAAGTGTCCTATTATGGTGTATTATAATAACACCACAATGATTAAGCGTCCTATAAAGTTTAAAGTTATAAGACCCACGTGTCAAGTGTCCTATTAAGTTAAGTTCTAATATGACTTCGACTAGAAAGGGTCCTATAACACTGAACATTTATGACTTAACTACAATGTGTCCTATTAAGTTAGGTTATAATAGGACCCAGATGATCAAGTGTCCTAATACAGTACCACATAATGGGACACTAACAATTAAATGTCTTATAAAGTACTTTATTAGGATTTATATTTTAAGTGTCCTATTAAATTATATGATAATAAGACCCCAAAAAATCATCCATCCTATTAAATAGTTTTTTAGGACACCGGTTTAGTAAAGTATATTATAAAAGGACCCTAAAAGTTCATTAGCCCTATTAAATAGTTTTTAGGACCCTCTTTTACAAGCTTCTCACAGAAAAGGTCATAAAAAGCCATTTTTGTTGTAGTGACTCATCAGAAACCAAAATTTCTGATGAAATTATGAAGGATATAAACTTGTCTAAACAACCTGAAAATTCTGAAAGTCTTCTTAACAAACTAACTGAAGAACTATTAGAACATGATCATATGACAAACATTTCAAACAAAAATATGTCATGTACTAACCCAGCAGATGATTTGGAACCTCCAACAGAAAACGTGCAAAATGATCAGAATTCTGTCATTTTATCAGAAAATGTTATTGAACAACAGAATTCTGATCCTCTTGACAACATTGAGGTCACATATTAGGGGGAAGCTTCAAATCCATCACCAAGTACAAGTTCTCATAACAACTTGAGATGGATCAGGTGACACTCACTTGCAGACATCATTGGTGACCCTGAAGAAGGTGTCAAGACAAGATCTGCAACAACTCATGAATGTCTTTATGCTGGTTTTTTAAGCGTAATTAAGCCAAAATCTGTCAAAGAAGCACTAAATGACTCAGATTGGGTCCAAGCAATGCAAGAAGAGCTTGACCAATTTGAAAAGAGTCATGCATGGGATCTGGTACCCGAACCAAACAACAAGTCTATCATTGGTTGAAAATGGGTATTCAGAAACAAGTTTGATGAACAAGGCATCATAACACGGAACAAAGCAAGGCTTGTGGTCAAAGGTTATTGTCAACAAGAAGGAATTGACTATGATGAAACCTTTACACTAGTTGCAAGGCTTAAAGCTGTTAGAATATTCCTAGCTTATGCTGCCTCAAACAACATTAAAGTTTATCAGATGGATGTAAAGTCTGCTTTCTTAAATGGTGAAATTGAAGAAGAAGTATATGTGCATCAACCAGAAGGCTTTGTTAATCCTCAATATCCAAATTATGTTTACAAACTAAGCAAAGCCTTGTATGGATTTAAGCAAGCTCCAAGAGACTGGTATGAAACACTATCCAACTTCTTAATCAATTCTGGCTTCACTAAAGGTACAATTGACACAACTCTCTTTCTAAAAACTCATAAGGGGCACACATTTTTGGTTTAAATTTATGTTGATGACATAATATTTGGATCCACAAATGATAAATTCTGTAAAAAGTTTGAGAAACTGATGACCAACCACTTTGAAATAAGTATGATGGGTGAATTAACTTTTTTCTTTGGCTTACAAGTAAAACAACAAAGTGATGGCATATTTTTGAGTCAATCAAAGTATGTCAGAACAATTTTGAAAAAATATTCACTAGAAAGCTGCTCATCTTCAAAAACTCCCATGGCCACTGGAAACAAACTAGATTCTGATCCAGAAGGAAAACCTGTAGATATAAAAACTTATAGAGGAATGATAGGATCACTACTATACCTAACTGCCAGTAGACCAGACATAATGTTTTCTACCTGTTTTCTGGCAAGGTATCAATGTAATCCTAAAGATTCACACATGAAAGTTGTCAAAAGAGTCTTTAAATATCTAAAAGGAACTTCAAATCTTGGCCTATGGTATCCTAAGAACACAAATTTAGAACTAATTGCATACACATATGAAGACCATGCAGGATGCAAACTTGACAGAAAAAGCACATCTGGTGCCTGTCAAATGTTGGGAGAAAATTAGTTTGTTGGGCAAGCAAAAAAGCAAAATTGTGTTGCCACATCCACAGCAGAGTCAGGATATGTAGAATTAGCAAGCTGTTGTTCACAAGTTCTGTGGATGCAAACTCAACTAAAAGATTATGGAGTGAATCTGACAAAAATTCCTATTTTGTGTGATTCTATGAGTGCCATTGCAATAACCTCAAATCCTGTGCATCACTCTAGAACCAAACACATAGATGTCAGATATCATTTCATAAAAGTTCATGTTGAAAAAGGTAACATAGAAATGTATTTTGTCCCAACAGAAAAACAATTTGCTGATATTTTCACTAAACCATTAGATGAAAATAGACACAACTTTTTGATCAGTAAATTAGGGATGGTCAACATGGAAATTGAACTAAAGGGAATTGAGTCACAAATTAAAGAAAAATCTGATACACATATGTATGATCAGATTTCTGATAAGTCATCAGAAAATTCAAATCTCAGAAAATCTGGTAAATTACCAGAGGTTGACTAAATCAACAGAATTTCTGATAATACATAAGTTATCATATTTTCTTTATCTTTTCACATGCATGCACAAAGGTCCATTTGTAATCATCATTTCTCATTGATTTTGTATATTCTTTTAATTTTTTCAATCTTTTCTTTCAATTTTTTATTAGTTTATATTGCAAAGTTTTATCTCTTTAGACTAGGGTAATCCAATTTTATCTCTTTAGTATAGGCTGATAACGTCATGGACTGAAAACCTTCTGGGAACTTGTTAATGGCAGTTAAACTCTCTCTCCTTCATTCATTACATTTCATCAATATTAAGGAGATAAAAGTGACATATAGGCCGATAATTGTTTTGGTAAAAAATTACCGAAGCAATTAAGTGATCAAATTAGTTAAGTGAGGTAGTGTGCTAGGAATGTGTGTTGAAAATATGTTAATTTAGTTGTTTGTGAAAACAGTTATCAGGATACGGCTCAGGATATTGAGCAGTATCTAGGATCAAACAATGAGCAAAAAAGTAAAGGGTGACACGGGATATACGAGGAAAGCCCTTGATCAATCTAGATCGCCGGCATAAAACCTCAGGAGCTGACAATCGCAGCTGCCTTGTTCTTCTTATTGCTTTAAATGTCAGGATACAGTGCAGGATATGATGCGGATCAACTATGTGTTACAAAGCGATTTGAATACAAGTGTATGTGCGTAGTGATTGTTTGCAACTAGAGAAAAAGAGAATTCGAGAGAATGGTGTGTGTGCTTATCTGATCCGATCATTCCTATTTATAGTAAAATGAAAACAACCAACTAGCCTATAAAACCGGGATATTTCAACAGATTTGCCCGAGTCTTGAGGAGAAGAAGTCTTCCGGCTCCAACGTCCATATTTCAACAGATTTGCCCGAGTCTTGAGGAGAAGAAGTCCACTTGAAAGTTGGAGACTTGCCTCGTTTACCTGCACGTAGTTTAATTAGCTGTTACCAAGATATTGTATCAGGATGTTACCAATATCCTGATCCGGTATCCTGATCACAACAAAAGAAACGTAGTCAGAATATTAGTCAGGATATATGACCAGAAAACCACCCATTACAATTGTCCCCAAAATATATCTGTTGGTATACCAATTCTAATGGATATACTTTAGAAATCTTATCTCCTATATCAAGGTTATTAAGTTAAAGCGACGATTGATGTGACTTTGTGCAACTTCCAACGCGATATTTACTCCTTGCCCCTATATTCAGCCTATATCTATTCGAATCGTTTGCTTTATGATCATAAGAATCCAAGCAGATTTCAGGTATTCTTCTTCCCTATCTCCTCTGTATTTTCTTTACTAAGATTCTCCATGGCCATCCGGACAAGATCCCAAACGGCAGACTCTGTTTCTACCTTCCATGAACAGAACCTGATAAAAGAACCTTCAAAAGAGGTGTGTTCGTTTGACAATGCTGATATCGCAGCCTTGCAAGCTTCTGGTGCCTTCCCTGCCGGAGCAATCATTCGTCCATTTGACCGAGAGGTCCGATCGGATTTTTGTTCCGACGAGTGGATATGCTTTTTCGCTTATCCTTTCTCAATAGGGCTTCGATATCCATATCCAGCCTTCATTTCTCGTTTCTTTGAACTTACCGGTCTTAGTTATGCCCAAATCATGCCTATGGTTTGGCGCGTGCTAGTCACCCTGGACCAAATTAAAGCTCGCCACATGCCTGACCTCTGTATTGAAGACCTTCCGATAACATATCGTCTAAGGTCCCATGGTAACAGCCGTTTTCTCCTCTTCTCCACTTCTAAGAACCCCTTGATCTTCAAGGCCACTAAGAACGAAGATCAGTGGCAAAGAAAGTTCTTTTTCGTAAAAATGGATTCCATCACTAATGGTTTTGACCTGCCAGTAGAGTGGTTGACTTCGGGTAGGATTTAGGGTTTTAGAAATATCCCCAGTCGTATCCTGAGACTGTATCTTGGACTGATACCCTGATATTCTTATTTTTTGTAGTGAATTTCAAGGAATTGGCTTCCCCAAGCGCTGAATCAGAGGGAAGAATACAAGAAATCTACAAGCTCCCAGAAAGTGAAAGAACCTTTACCCTGTTATTCACAAACTCAAGCCAAAGATCAAGTTCCAACATGTCTGGTAAGCATAATTTTACATATTAAATTAATTATATTTTGAAAATACGTGAAGACTAAGAATTCCTCCCCTTTACGCAGTTCCAGTCATAAATCTTGACGGATTCGAACTAGAGGAGTTGGATAGCTATTCCGGTCTTGGGCAAGTTAAGCAGGAAGTGAACCCTAAACCAGCAGTTACGTCGAAACCTTCCAGCTCTAAAGCCGCCGTCGCTTCCAAGCCTTCCACCGCTTCAAAGCCACGCAGCTCCAGTTCCCATAAGAAGAAGGAGCCAGACTCCCCCGCTTCTTCAGACGTCTTTCCTTTCAAGAATCATGGATTCTCCGAGTCCAGCAAGTTTATGACCGGCTTCCTTAATCAGGTAGGGATCCTAGTCTTATATCCTGCACGCACATGCCGGTTATATATTTCGAATACACATATTGATACTTGTTCACCTGATTGTAGGGTCTTGAGCGGTTGGTGTTTCTGTATGTGGATTCATGCGGTTTGAACAAGATGCTGGAGGCTAGGCTGAGGAAGGCAGAGGCTACCGTCGCAGATCAAGCAGCAATCACCGCCGCCAAATCACAGCACTTCGAGGACAAATATAAGGCGATGATCCAGGAACATCAAGCTGCTCTCAAGAAGGCTACCCAAGAAGCCCAGGCTAAATACGATGCAGCCCAGGTTCAACATGAACAGGACATGGTCTCCTATCAGGAAAGCCTTAAGGGCTCCGTTGTTATCTCTCTCCTCCAAGCCAGGTTGAAAATGGCCCATGAGGCCATGGGCCTTGAATGCCCCTCGTGGAATGTCGAAGCTTGGGAGGCGAAGCTGAGGGATCTCGGTGGCAATCCTGTGGAGTATCCTGCGAAGCCTGTTGCTGATGAGCCTGTCGAGGTGGTCGAGAAGGTGACTGATGCTAGTGGTGATGCTGCTAAGGATACAGAAGCGGATGTTGGTGAAGACGTTGCTGGTCAAGAAGGTGCTGCTCCTTGAAAGGAGTGAAGTGGCAATGACGGATGTTTGTGCCTAGGCCAGAGCCCACTTTTTATTTTCTGATGCTTAGGGTTGTTGAACAATTTCCTTTTCCTGTCTTTAAACAATTTACATTTCCTGCATTAAGACAATATGATGGCCAAAGGTGGATGGGTTCTGGGTTTCAGGATGAAGCCCTTGGTCATCAATTAGTATGGTTTATTTTGAACAGTACAACGGTTGGAGGCGGATGGGTCTCAGTTTGAGATGAAACCTTCAACCGTTGCGTAAATATAATTAAAAACTAATCGTGCTTTTGGTGGATGGATCTCAGTTTGAGATGAAACCAAAAGCACAACTTTTGCTATGCTAATAAAATAACCTTCCTTTGAATTATCCATTGTTGTTTTTCAATATGCATTGTTTAGTTTGAATTCCAATGTTCCAAACTTGGTAAAATTATTTTTTGAAAATATCCTGATCAATATACACACAAATATCCTGTAAAGACTTTCGTTGAATAGGGTTTTTGCAACTCAGACAATTTAGATAAAGTTAAAAAGGACAGTTTATTTTACAAAGTTTGTTTTGATAATACTTGTTTGACTAGAATACAGTTTTAGTTTCTGACCCAAGTGTCATATCCCAAATATTCCAACTAAATATCCTGAAACATATTCTTAAAATACATTTTGAGACCATATTCTTGAAAATATACCCTAAACAGGATATTTAAGCTTTTGTCAAACATAGTTTCTAAAATTCAAATGATTCAAATAGGGTTTATAAAGGAAAGATCATACAAGGAATAGAGTGTAACCCTATTTTCAAACTTGAATCCTTTTGCAATTTTTCCAACGATGATGTCCCTAGTGTGAGATATTTAGTGTACTAAGTTCAAGCTCGAGCTTTACACAATTGGCCCCATGGGAATGTCCCCTGTCCACAATGTCTTTGAACACTTAGAAAATTTTTTAGACATCAGTACCAACTATCTGAACAATTCTTGTGTTACAGGGGATAAACCCTAAAATACACTGGAGATTAATCCTTAGTGTTCTGGGGATAAACCCATAAGTATTCTGGGGAAAATCCTAAATTTTCATGCGCCACAGGCGGGAGTGTATAAACTCCAAAACTTAGAAAGGCGAAAACCTTTAAACCTTAGAGAGTATGAAAATACCCTTTCGTGAGAGAGGGTGATCAATCCTCATATACCTTTAGGATCCAGGATATAGCCAACAATAACGAAATTGTCAGCCACTTTTACATGGACTGGTCCCGCTATCTTGAACTATCCCTGGATAACTTACGCTCCAGGCGGGGTGTTTAAACCCAATTCGAGAGAAAGGTGAATACCTTTAAACCTTTGAAGGGATCAGGATCCCTTAATCATGAGAGAGGGGGCCAATCCTCTAATCTTTCGAAGTATCCTGGGTGTATATCCTAGAGCTATATCCCGAAACATACACTGCAAAACAGCTGTAAACTAAGGTGGGTGTTAGCCTGGCTAACACCCCTCTGATGCTTAAGTCAGTATTGGGTTCAAAGGAATAAACAATATCAAATATTTTAAAAGAGATAGAACTCATACCATTCTGAGTTAGAAATTAAATTCTAAATTCACTTGAAATAAAGCTTTAGATGTATAGCATTCCAGGATCTTGGTATCATATCCCCCTCCATATTCTTGAGTCGGTATGCTCCTTTTCCTGATTCTGATTCAATCTCATAAGGTCCTTCCCACTTTGGAGCTAACTTTCCATCAGCAGGATTAGTAGTATTCTGAAAAGCTTTTCTTAATACCCAATCTCCAACCTAAAACCTTCTAGTCCTTATATTCTTGTTATACGCTCTGGATATCCTTTGTTGATATGCTGCCATCCTTAGCCTTGCCGCATCTCTTGTCTCATCAATAGTATCCAATTCCTTGCAAAGGGTTTCAGGATTCTGCTCAAGATCCCAGAGGTTAGATCTTGCCGTAGGTATCACCATTTCTGTTGGGATCACCGCTTCTGCTCCAAATACTAAGGAAAATGGGGTTTGGCCAGTTGCACTTTTCACTATCGTTCTATCAGCCCATAAGACAAAGGGTAATTCTTCTGCCCATCTTCCCTTCTTAGCTCCAAGCCTTTTCTTCAAATTGTTGACAATTATCTTGTTTGAGGATTCTGATTGTCCATTTGCTTGAGGATGTACTGGTGTAGAGGTGATCATTTTAATTCCCCAATTCTTGCAAAAGTCAGTAGTCCTCTTACTTATAAATTGAGAACCATTGTCACAAATTATCTTAGCTGGTACCCTAAACCTAGTCAGGATATTCCTCTTAATGAAGGATACTACTTCTTGATCTCTAACATGAACAAATGCTTCAGCTTCAACCCATTTAAAGAAATAATCAGTCATTGCCAGCATGAAGACTTTTCCTCCTGGAGCCTTTGGTAATTTTCCTACTATATCCATTCCCCACTTCATGAACGGCCAAGGGGAAGCGATAGGATAAAGTGGCTCAGCAGGTTGATGTAATATATTACTGTGTCTTTGACATGCATCACATCTTCGAGCATATTCTGCAGCATCTTTCCTCATCGTCGGCCAATAGTATCCCGTTCTTAATACCTTTGAGAATAACGACCTGCCCACAGCGTGGTTACCACAATCCCCTTCATGTATATCCTGAAGCACTTCTTTGGTTTCAGGATCCTCCAAGCACCTCAGTTATGGTCCTGCAAGTAGGGCTGTAAACGAACCGAACGTTCAGCGAACAGTTCGTGAACCGTTCGGCGGAAAGTTCGTTTATGTTCGCTCGTTTAATAAACGAACGAACATGAACAAGAAATTTCGTTCGATTAGTTAAATGAACGAACATGAACAGAGGTCTCGTTCGTTCGATTGTGTTCGTGAACGTTCGGTAAGGTGTTCGTGAACGTGTTTGTGAACATTCGTTGATTTGTGTTCGTTTATGTTCGTATGTTTGTGTTTTAATTGAAGATCTTTGTACTTTCTTATATTTATATGTACTTTTTATATTATTAAACTTTTATTTATTTTGTTACCCTAACAATTAAACTAGGAAACCCACTTTCACCTTGTTTATGCATCATTTCCCTTTCATTTCTCATTATTTACATTGGATACGATCGACCTCCGTTCCATAATAAGGGATTCAAGTTCGAGTGCTACTCTCTGGGCCATCTATCTTTATCCTTCGTCGCGTTCGCCAAATTTATTTGTGTTCGTGAACCGTTCGCGAACATGCTCATTTCCTTAATGAACGAACACGAACATAAAATCTCGTTCGGTAAGTGTTCATGAACCGTTTGTGAACACATTTATTTCCTTAACGAACGAACACGAACAAAGCCTTGTTCGTGTTCGTTCGGTTCGTTTACAGCCCTACCTGCAAGAGATTTATTATATAAAACATTATTTATAATAGTGAATCGTGATACCTTCATTCTAAAGGCCTTAGGATTTTCATTCTTTGGGATGTGTCCTTCCTTGAGATATTTCATGATTGGAGCCGTCCAGGACTTAGGATCCTCCTTGGGATACTCATCATCAGGATCCTGAATACTTACTACTTCCTTATCATGAGATTTAAGAAGATCCGTCGCAGGATACAGAATATGTAATATTGGTATGGTATCCTGACTGATGATCCTAGATTCGCCAATGCATCAGCTTCAACATTATCTTCTCTCGGTACCTGTTCAAGTGTAAAAAATCGAAATATCCTGCTAATTTCTTGAGAATTTCGAGATACTCGATCAACTTCTCACCTTTAACTGCATAGGTCCCATTAAAATGATTAGTAATTAACAAGGAATCAACAAATACTTGTAAACCCTTTATATTCATACTCTTAGCCAATTCTAATCCTGCAATTAAAGCTTCATATTCTGCTTCATTATTAGTGACAGGAAATTCACATTTAATAGCCTGGGGTAATATGTCCCCCTGTGGCGATTTTAGTAGTATACCCAAACGTACACCTCTTACATTAGATGCACCATCAGTATATAGTATCCAGGATTCTATATTTTCTCCTAGTTGTTGACAAAGTCAGCTAAGGCCTGAGACTTTATGGCATTTCTAGGTTCATATATTAAGTCATAGGCACTTAATTTTACTGACCATTTAGCCATCCTACCTGACATCTCGGGTTTCCTAAGCACATTTTTAAAAGGATAGTTAGTTTTAACATGAATCCTATGTGTCTCAAAATAATGTTTAAGTTTTGTTGATGCCATAACTAGGGCTAATATCAATTTTTCTAAATGGGAATATCTATAGTTTCAGCATCTAATAAACTTTTACTAACATAATAGACAGGATACTGCTGACCTTCATGATCCTTTACAAGGACAGCACTTACTGCATTGCCTGATACTGCAAGATACAGGGATAACGGTTCACCATCCTCAGGCTTCATCAATAGAGGTGCGGTTGAAAGATACTGCTTCAAATCCTGCAAGGCTGATTCATGCTTCTCTCCCCATTCGAATTTCTTGTTCTTCTTCAAGATATCATAAAATTCCTTGCATTTTTCCGAGGATCTTTAGATAAATATGTTTAATGCCGCTACTCGCCCCGTCAATCTTTGTACATCCTTCATGTTGGAAGGTGATTTGATATCCCAGATGGCTTTGATCTGTTCTAGGCTCGCCTCTATCCCTCTTTTAGTCACCATATATCCCTAAAAACTTTCCTGCCCCCACTCCAAAATGGCACTTAGAAGGATTCAATTTCATGTTATATTGATCCAGGATATCAAATACCCCTTTAATATCCTGGAGGTGATCCTCAGCCTTCCTAGATTTCACTACCATGTCATCGATGTACACCTCCATAGTGTCCCCCAGTTTGTCTTTGAACATCATGTTCACCAATCTTTGATATGTTGCACCTGCATTTTTCAAACCAAAGAGCATAGCAGTATAACAATAAATACCTGTTGGTGTCATGAAGGCAATATCCTCCTGGTCTGAAGGTTCCATTTGGATCTGTTGGAATCCTAAAGATGCATCCATGAAGGTTAACATCTCATGGCCGGCAGTAGCATCCACCATTGAGTCAATATGAGGAAGAGGAAATGGGTCTTTGGGATAAGCTTTATTCAAGTCTGTGTAATCTACACAAACTCTCCATTTCCCGTTTTTCTTCTGCACCACAACTACATTTGCTAGCCATCTTGGAAACTTGACCTCCCTGATCATTTTGGATTTCAATAACCTCTCTACTTCTTCCTGAATAATCATATTTCGCTCCGGAGCAAATTTCCTTCTCTTTTGTTGGACAGGCTTGAATGACCTGTCAATACCGAGCTTATGAGTTATAATATCCTTGGAAATGCCTGTCATATCCTCGTGCTTCCACGCGAATGTTGACATCCTGCATTTCAAAAAGTTAGTTAGTTGATCTTTAATATCCTGAGGGATATCGGTTCCCACGAGCACCGAGATATCTGGATTATCCTGATCCAGGATAATTTTCTTTACATCCTGCTCTGAAGCCTCCACGATATCCTGGGCCCGCATCTTATTGCTATGCTGCATTAGGCTTTGTTGAGGGTTTCATCGAGGATGAGTAACACTCTTTTGCTTCCTGCTGATCACTGTCCACCTTGACAACCCCCCAAGGAGTAGGGATCTTAATGCATTGATGATAGGTTGACGGCACAGCTTTCATATCATGGATCCACGGCCTACCCAATATGATATTATAGCAGGATAGAGAGTCCATCACACAAAAGCGTTGCATTGAGTTGACCCCTTCAACATATACTGGTAATTTTATCTCTCCCACGGTATTCCTGGCCTCTCCACTGAAACCAACAAGCACAGTAGATTTCGAAGTAATATCCATCGAGGATACGTTCATCCTCTTCAGCGTTTCCAACTGAATTATATTGACGGAGCTGCCATTATCCACCAGTATCCTGCGCACAAAATGGTTAGCAACATATAACGTTATTACCAAAGCATCATGGTGAGGATCCTGGACGGTGTCCCTGTCATCGCGATCGAATGTGATCACTTTATCAGTTATGAGGGTTGACATCCTGGTTGGCTTATCTCCCCTCTCTGCCTTGGCTTCCTTCGCGTGCCTTTTCGCCGCAGAATATGACGTCCCGCATATTTCGGATCCTCCTGAAATGAAGTTGATTATCTTGGCATCCGTTCAGGAGGCAATGCCGCTCGTTCAGGATCCTTCTCAGTATCCCGCCCCTTGTTATTTTTTCTTCCCAGGAGGTCTTTTAGATATCCCTTGCTCAAGAGATAGCTTATTTCTATCCTCAAAGCAATACAGTCCTCAGTAACGTGCCCGAAATCCTCATGGAAGGCACACCATTTAGACTTATCCTTCCAATCAGCTTTTTGTTGATTCTTCCGGGGCCATCTTGCTTTGTCTCCTAAACCCTGCATAGCATACATCAATTCTGGTATATTAACAGAAAAACAATATTCAGACAATTCAGGATATTCCTCAGGATCCTCGTCTTTAACAACATTCACTTTTTTGTTGTCATTTCTGCCATATGGCTTAGAGCGATATGGTTTATACGAGGATTCTGACTTCCTGTTGGTTGATTCATAGGTTGTGGACGAGTTCATCCTCTCTTGCATCTTTTTGTCATCCTCCAGCCGAATATATCTTAAAGCCCTGTTACGAGCTTCATCCAGATTCCTGCAGGGATTCATTACAAGATCTTGGTAAAATTGAGAATCTTTTTGCAACCCCATCTTGAAAGCCTGCACAGTTGTTGCAACATCAAGATGTGGGATATCTAAGGATTCCCAACTAAATTTGTTCACATAATCCCTCAAGGATTCCTGAGGCCCTTGAGTTATCCTATAAAGATCACTGGTTAGTTTCTCAAAACTTCGACTACAAGAAAATTGACTATTAAATAAATTAACTAAATGAGCAAATGAAGTAATTGAGTGAGGAGGAACGTTTAAGAGCCATTTTAAGGCTGATCCTGTTAAGGTAGAACCAAAACCCTTGCATAGGCATGCTTCCTTGAGATCCGGAGGGATAAGGTTGTTTTCCATCCTTTCCCTATATTGGGCAATATGTTCTTCAGGATCCGTAGTTCCGTTATAGAGCTTCATGTTGGGGGTCTGAAATCTCTTTGGGATTCCAGCATCACAAATAGGATATGCAAACCGGGATATCCTGTGGCTGTCTTGGGATACTTCTGGAATTGGTTGGACCACCCCAGGTACACTGGATATCATGTCCTTCAATTTCTGAAGCTCCCTGGAAAATGCTGATGTCACACCTGCATCCTGCAAAGATCCAACACCATTAGTAGCAAGAGTATTATTATTATTGGAAACATTACCAGTCTGAGGATTCTGGCCATATCCCGAAGCATATCCTGAGCTTCTCATAGTTGACACCCTGACCGAAGAGGGTATCTCAGGAGTGTGATTCTGGGAATTGCTAGGCACAATATTCCCCCTGTTATCCTCAGTATATACTGCAGAACTGAAGTTCAAAGCTCTGGGTTGCAAGGGAGTGACAGTATCCTTAGCGGGCCTGCTTGAACTGGATTTCAAGAGTTGTATCTCTCTCATCAGCATCTGATTGGTTTCCTGCTGCTGCCTCATCTGTTCCTGTACACTACCAAACAAATTTAGAATTTCTTCATTAGAAGCCAAAACAGGACCAGATCCCTGAATATTGCGAGCGGGGATAACATCCCGAGCCACATGAATTTCAGTTCTTTGTGAAGAGGCTTGCGTTCTCAGAGGAGGTGGTGGAAGCACCGAACCAATTGTTGCAGAGGTTGTAGCAGACACGGTGGAAGATCTCATGTTTGATCTCGAGGCCATTGAAAATAGTGTAGCAAAAAGTTTTGAAAATAGAAAACCAAGTAATGATTTTGCAAAAGCTTTTAGTAGAAATAGCACCACTTGCCCCACGGTGGGCACCAAATTGTTTTGGTAAAAAATTACCAAAGCAATTAAGTGATCAAATTAGTTATGTGAGGTAGTGTGCTAGGAATGTGTGTTGAAAATATGCTAATTTAGTTGTTTGTGAAAACAGTTATCAGGATATAGCTCAAGATATTGAGCAGTATCTAGGATCAAACAATGAGCAAAAAAGTATAGGGTGACACGGGATATACGAGGAAAGCCCTTGATCAATCTAGATCGCCGACATAAAACCTCGGGAGCTGACAATCGCAGCTGCCTTGTTCTTCTTATTACTTTAAATGTCAGGATACAGTGCAGGATATGATGCGGATCAACTATATGTTACAAAGCGATTTGAATACAAGTGTATGTGCGTAGTGATTGTTTGCAACTAGAGAAAAAGAGAATTCGAGAGAATGGTGTGTGTGCTTATCTGATCCGATCATTCCTATTTATAGTAAAATGGAAACAACCAACTAGCCTATAAAACCAGGATCCTGCGAATATTCCCTATGTGAACGTTGTAGTCCAAGTCTTCCGGCTTCAACGTCCATATGTCAACAGATTTGCCCGAGTCTTGAGGAGAAGAAGTCCACTTGAACGTTGGAGACTTGCCTCGTTTACCTGCACGTGGTTTAGTTAGCTATTACCAGGATATTGTATCAGGATGTTACCAATATCCTGATCTGGTATCCTGATCACAACAAAAGAACGTAGTCAGAATATTAGTCAGGATATATGACCAGAAAACCACCCATAACAATAATCATTATAAATTATCAGAAAATGGCCACCTAAACCATTAATGTAGGAGATTTTATCTCATTTATTCTTTTTGCTATCTGACATAAAATTGAATAACAAAGATAATGCGGATACAAAATCTAAAGTAGGTAGATATCATTTGTGGCAAAATTTTATTCTACTATAAATGATCACCACCTTGAGCTTAGTCAGTCACTTTCAACTAAGAAAACCCTAGAGAAAACTCCTCCTCCTTCTTCTTCTCCACATCTCTCAAACAAAAATGACCACCATCAATGCTGATCGATTCCCACTTCCTCACCCCCATATCATAATCTCAGAATAAGGACCAACTTTGAGGGTCCTCAGTGGGAGGGATGTCAAATCATCCTGAACTTGATTATGGGGAGTCGTTTGAGATACCACCTCACAGCTCATATCATGGTCTACCCAGACATTCTTCAAATGTTCTGGAAAAATGCAATACTGTTGTTGCATGAGGGTAGAGGTCTGACTTCCATCGGAAGTGTGGTGCTTAACCAGAGGATAGTGGTAACTGAAGACATCATTAGAAGAGTTTTAGAACTCAATGATGATAATGATGTTGTGCTTTTTAAAAAAGAACAAATAGATGAAACTTTGGAGCAAATGGGGTACAATCCTGCAAACCCACTAGGGCCGATCACCAAAATTGGCTTTACCAAGCCATGGCAGTATCTGGTCACATAAATGGGGGCATGCTTCTCAAAGAAAATTATCAACCATCATGAAGTCTCCTATAGGTTGATGGAGCCTGTACATGCACTTGTACAGGACACCCCTTACAATTTCTCTCATTACATAATGAAAGATCTTGCAAGAAACCTATGGTCTGGCAAACCATTCTTGGTTTATCCTCATTTTCTGATGAGGGTAATCACAAGTCAGTTGTACTTTGGAGGTGTTCCTACAGGGTTCCACAGGGCTGAGATGAGGCTTTAACAAAACATGAACCTCAACATGCTCATACCTACTAACCAGAACTCTTGCCTGGTGACTGCCCTATGGTTGTTCTTGGAGATCATCTATGGAGAAGGGATGGACCTTGATTAGGTCATTTTAGTTTAAGTTTTTTTGTTTGTTTATTGTTATGTTTTTTTTTTGTATATTAATATATCATGTTTTTAAAAGTTGTTTTGTTTTCTGGTTCATTGATTGGGGGGAAGCAAAAACAAAAATGGGTAAAGACATATGATAAAGGAAAGAAGTTAAATACCATAAAAACAACATATGATCGTCAGAAACAAAACATTTGTCACAAAACTTTAAGTTTCTGATAACATAAAGTTGAAATCTGGTAATATAACTTCAAAATTCTGATAAATTTTTCTGAACTGTTGAACTTCAAAAGGAATAAAAAAAAAGGATAAAAATGAAGACAAAAACACAGTGAAAAGTTTTAGAAAACATCAACACACTTGATCATTTTTTTAAACTTTAAAAAAAAAATTCCTTGAAGAAAGAACAAGAAACTTGGATGCTACTAGAAAATCATATGTAAGTTAGTCTACTAACCTTTGCTCATTCCCTCTCATCTCTCAAAAAATGGTGCACTGGAATATCCTTTACTCAATTAGAAGAAAAACTTCTAAAGATGTTGAAAGAAGTTTACAATTCAAGGGGGAACTTCAACAAAGGAATGCTGTTGAATTCTGTTAGAATCTGTTGTGTCACACCCCAACCGATAGCGGAAACATCAGGGTGAGGCACTGAGTGAAACAGATTGTCCAATAGAATCTATAACACTATTAGTGACAACATATTTAACGTTCATGTCCCATACCACAGACATATAAAGCATAAATATTTATTACAGACATTGTTCTCCAAGACAAATAATTGTTCCGACAACTCAAATTTTATTGAATGACGTTTCTAGACCACCTACTTCGTTCATCAAGCAAAGCATAGCATAGCATCCAAAACACCTGTCACATATGTTAAAATAAAAGTCAATACACATAGTGTAAAGGTGAGTACACAAGTTTATAGCATATAGTAGCGAAAGCGATTTACGCATAACCAGCATGTAACACGTAGAAATGTGAAGCAAGTAAGCTATCGCCAATGGCATACGCATAAACATGACTGCGAGTTGTAGAATGCGCAACACATTATCACCACTGTGACCATGTGAAGTAAAACCCTTAATAAACCATGTCCACGACAGGTGCTGAGTCCAAACTATAGTACTATTGTTGTTAAGTTGTCAGGCAACAATCACTGTGTAAACATAACATACAAGCATTCATCAAAAACATGTATAACCTGCAGAGCGGTTAGCATATAAAAGTGTTTGCGTTGTGTGTCGATGTGATTTGATATAGGTAACGTATGTAACACCCAAAAGTGCGTTAAGCAAAAAGGGATCGAGTATACTCACATAGCGTGTTTAATAAATAAACACAGTCTTGGATTGAAGGGAGCGCTTGAGAGATTAGCCTGATCAGAGAACGATAGTGTAAGCGTTGAACAGCGTATAACGGTGCGTCGAGTGAGATGGTTGATCGGATGCTGGCTCGATCGGATGACCATCCGGACGGATGACCATTCAGTCGGTTAGTCATTCGACTAAGGGAAATGTTTTTGTAAAATGTTTGAACTTTTGAAGTTTTCGTTGCAGTATAAATAAAGTCATTCGATCGGATGGTCGTCCGGACGACTGGCCGTTCGATCGGATGGCTATACGATTGAAAACTGATATTCTTTGAAACTTTGCAAAACTTCTAGTGTTGAACTTATAAAGTCAAGTCACCTGGTCGAATAGTCGTTCGATTGGATGGTCGTCCGATCAGACGGCTATTCGATTGAGCAACATTATGTTTGAAAACTTTGTAAAATCAGTTAAGTTGAAAAGTCTTGTGGTTTAACGAAGATGGTGTGACGACGTGTTAAACAACAGAAATCACATCAAGTCCACTCATTCGATCGGACGGGAATTACCCCGTTCGATCAAACTGAACTGTTCAAGATGAAGTTTCATGTTTAACCCGTGGATCGGTCGTCTCTCCGGTAGAAATCTATTCTCAGACCGGTTCTCCACTAGAGAATGAGTAGAGAGCCTGAACGAGTCCATACTCTAACGGTTTTGAGTGAAAAGTGAAAGATGTTGAAGAAAAGTTTGAATCCAGTTGAAAATGTTTAGATTTAGTCGAAATCAATATGAAATGTTATGGAAATCCTTTAGATCTGAACCGTTCTTGGTGATGTAACACCCCAAAAATATATAAACATGTATAAGTATGTGGTTATATAAATATAAGAAGGCATGTAAATAAATGATTGAACCTTAATTATAAAACTCAATACTTGAGGGACCAAACTTGGGTAAATCAAAAAATGAAATAATAAAACATAAGTTTTAAAACATAAACACATACATCTGATGTATGTGTGTGTCGACAGGGGCAAAGAAAAGAAGAACAAAACCCTAAACATTACAAATCCATCAAATTGGAAGGGAAATTGAAGTGTAAATTGATGCATGCATCAAGATTCATGATCATCTAGTGTTCTTTTAATACCAAGTAAGTCAAAATTTGGTGATGTATGATAAAGTGGGTTATGTATAATCTATGAATATAGTATGAAATTGACATGAATGTTAGATAATATTAACATGTAGAAGTACTAATATGTTTGATTTTGACCATATTGAAGGTTTTGATTAAAACCCACTTGGTATTTGTAAGAAAGTGAAGGATTGGTGAAGTTTATATGTGAATTAGAGTAATGTTGATGTTCAAGTAGAGTTGTAGAAGATATTTTGTTGAATAATTTGATAAGAAACATAATACATATGATTATGATGATAAAATATGAAGATTAAATAATTATGATGATCCATGAATGAACAAGGAAAAATATGCTTTAAGAAAGTGTATGTATGAATTGAAAGTATGGAACGGATTATATCTATTACTTAGATTAGTCGTGACATAACTGATGAAATTAATTTTGATGTATGATGTAGGTAAATCCTCGACTTAAATGGTTTGGCGACTTGGAACGAGCACACACACACAAACTGCGCCCACCTCACGCTTCCGAAGATGTCTATTTTGTATGGTGTTGGTTTTGGTCGTCTTTATGTTTTGGTAAAACTTAGTTAATTAGCAGATTTTGATTCTAGGCAACTCAAACTTGTCCGCTTTTGGTTTAAAAGAAAGGTTGTTTATGAAATAGTTGGGAATATTTAAAAGACTTCTTGTTTACCACGTTTTTGTTACTTAGAATGTGTGGTCGAAGGTCTTCTTTAAGTTGGGATGTTTTATAGTTTAAAAGCAGGGAAATCACTTACGTTACGAACGGGTCATGCCCAAATTTTGTAAAAGTTTGTAGGAAGTCTATATTATTATAAACTTTAAAAAAGGTAAAGAATGGGGCGTTTCAGGTGAGACGAGGTCACACTTCACTGTTCATAAGAACCCGAGGTGACATCACCTTAGAACAGCCCAAATATGGTGATTTCATGGTGAAAATGTAAGATTTATTGATGAAAATGATGAGAAAGTGTGTAATGAAGATGGAAGTACAATATTTAGAGTGAAACTTACAAGAATCGCGAGGAATCGAGAGAAAAGAGCTTGAGAGTGGTGGGTCGAATGGAGCTGTCACATCAATGAACAATTGATGTGACAGGAGGGGTATTTATAGGTGAAGGGGGAGAAAGGCGGTGTAGAGTGAATGGGTCGGACGGCCGTTCGATCAGATGGCCATCCGATCGGATGTCCATTCTACCGAATAGTCGTTCGATCGGTTGGCTTTCGCGAGTTAGTTTTCTGACTTTTGTTTCGTGCGTGGAGCGTTGCATTGCGTTTAAGTGAGTTGCGAGTAAGCGATGCGATAGTATTAAAGAATAGTTACACAAGTAACATAACTAACACATTACAGCATAAAAGTAAGACCACGGTAAGTTTTTATGAACTTCGTCTATCCTTAGTGTAGATTATGAATGTTAGTCTCGTTATATAAATTCTAGTTCGAAAGTGGTAGTGTAAAAGATGGTAATTTGATGTGTTGAATCTTTAAGGAATGGTTAGAAAAATGAGAAAGTAAAGGAATGTTATGTAGTTGAACCGTATGAATGGGTCACACTAATAGAATGTATGTTGGAATGTTATGCAGTCGAACCATATGAACGGTCTCACTAATAGAATGTATGCTGTTTTATGCACATATTTTTATTATGTCACTTAATGTTCTTGTACAAAGACCTTAGTTATGGTAGTTATAAAGTAGATAGCCTAACTCGTTACGTTTGGGTCGTATGTAATGAATGTTATGAAAGGATATGTATCATGGTCGGTTCGTCTTGAACAAGCCGAAAGAATGGAAAGTTATGCAAAAAGGAATGGTATAGTTCAACCCGTCATAAATGGGTTGAAGTGAATGCAAATACGAATGATGAAAGGAAGGAATTCGATTCATTGTGAACAGATTGGATGAGTGTTTACGTTTTGAATGAAATTAACCCGTTACTAACGGATTAATGGATGGCATGTTTTACCTCAATTATGAGATGGTATGTTTGAACCGTTTCTACGGGTAAGAAAGTGTATGTATGAATTGAAAGTATGGAACGAATTATATCTATTACTTAGATTAGTCGTGACATAACTGACGAAATTAATTTTGATGTATGATGTAGGTAAATCCTCGACTTAAATGGTTTGGCGACTTGGAACGAGCACACACACACAAACTGCGCCCACCTCACGCTTTCGAAGATGTCTATTTTGTATGGTGTTGGTTTTGGTCGTCTTTATGTTTTGGTAAAACTTAGTTAATTAGCAGATTTTGTATCTAGGCAACTCAAACTTGTCCGCTTTTGGTTTAAAAAAAAAGGATGTTTATGAAATAGTTGGGAATGTTTAAAAGACTTCTTGTTTACCACGTTTTTGTTACTTAGAATGTGTGGTCAAAGGTCTTCTTTAAGTTGGGATGTTTTATTGTTTAAAAGTAGGGAAATCACTTACGTTACGAACGGGTCATGCCCAAATTTTGTAAAAATTTGTAGGAAGTCTATATTATTATAAACTTTTAAAAAGGTAAAGAATGGGGCGTTTCAGGTGAGATGAGGTCACACTTCACTGTTCATAAGAACCCTCGGTGACATCACCTTAGAACAGCCCAAATATGGTGATTTCATGGTGAAAATGTAAGATTTGTTAACGAAAATGATGAGAAAGTGTGTAATGAAGATGGAAGTACAATATTTAGAGTGAAACTTACAAGAATCGCGAGGAATCGAGAGAAAAGAGCTTGAGAGTGGTGGGTCGAATGGAGCTGTCACATCAATGAACAGTTGATGTGACAGGAGGGGTATTTATAGGTGAAGGGGGAGAAAGGCGGTGTAGAGTGAATGGGTCGGACGACCGTTCGATCAGATGGCCATCCGATTGGATGTCCATTCGACCGAATAGTCGTTCGATCGGTTGGCTTTCGCGAGTTAGTTTTCTGACTTTTGTTTCGTGCGTGGAGCGTTGCATTGCTTTTAAGTGAGTTGCGAGTAAGCGATGCGATAGTATTAAACAATAGTTACAAAAGTAACATAACTAACACATTACAGCATAAAAGTAAGACCACGGTAAGTTTTTATGAACTTTGTCTATCCTTAGTGTAGATTATTAACGTTAGTCTCGTTATATAAATTCTAGTTCGAAAGTGGTAGTGTAAAAGATGGTAATTTGATGTGTTGAATCTTTAAGGAATGGTTAGAAAAATGAGAAAGTAAAGGAATGTTATGTAGTTGAACCGTATGAATGGGTCACACTAATAGAATGTATGTTGGAATGTTATGCAGTTGAACCATATGAACGGTCTCACTAATAGAATGTATGTTGTTTTATGCACATATTTTTATTATGTCACTTAATGTTCTTGTACAAAGACCTTAGTTATGGTAGTTATAAAGTAGATAGCCTAACTCGTTACGTTTGGGTCGTATGTAATGAATGTTATGAAAGGATATGTATCATGGCCGGTTCGTCTTGAACAAGCCGAAAGAATGGAAAGTTATGCAAAAAGGAATGGTATAGTTCAACCCGACATAAATGGGTTGAAGTGAATGCAAATGCAAATACGAATGATGAAAGGAAGGTATTCGATTCATTGTGAACAGATTGGATGAATGTTTACGTTTTGAATGAAATTAACCCGTTACTAACGGATTAATGGATGGCATGTTTTACCTCAATTATGAGATGGTATGTTTAAACCTTTTCTACGGGTAAGAAAGTGTATGTATGAATTGAAAGTATGGAATGAATTATATCTATTACTTAGATTAGTCGTGACATAACTGACGAAATTAATTTTGATGTATGATGTAGGTAAATCCTCGACTTAAATGGTTTGGCGACTTGGAACGAGCACACACACACAAACTGCGCCCACCTCACGCTTTCGAAGATGTCTATTTTGTATGGTGTTGGTTTTGGTCGTCTTTATGTTTTGGTAAAACTTAGTTAATTAGCAGATTTTGTGTCTAGGCAACTCAAACGTGTCCGTTTTGGTTTAAAAAAAAAGGTTGTTTATGAAATAGTTGGGAATGTTTAAAAGACTTCTTGTTTACCACGTTTTTGTTACTTAGAATGTGTGGTCGAAGGTCTTCTTTAAGTTGGGATGTTTTATTGTTTAAAAGCAGGGAAATCACTTACGTTACGAACGGGTCATGCCCAAATTTTGTAAAAATTTGTAGGAAGTCTATATTATTATAAACTTTTAAAAAGGTAAAGAATGGGGCGTTTCAAGTGAGATGAGGTCACACTTCACTGTTCATAAGAACCCTCGGTGACATCACCTTAGAACAGCCCAAATATGGTGATTTCATAGTGAAAATGTAAGATTTGTTGATGAAAATGATGAGAAAGTGTGTAATGAAGATGGAAGTACAATATTTAGAGTGAAACTTACAAGAATCGCGAGGAATCGGGAGAAAAGAGCTTGAGAGTGGTGGGTCGAATGGAGCTGTCACATCAATGAACAGTTGATGTGACAGGAGGGGTATTTATAGGTGAAGGGGGAGAAAGGCTGTTGGGATTGAACCCTACCAGAGGGACAGATAATGTAAAGCCAAAACCAGGTCACAACAGTGGATTCATAATAAACAGCAGTTTAAATTAAGCTTTCCCCTTGAAAGTGATTTATAACAACTGATGGTCTTTATCCGCTGTTCATATTCAACTGCTGCTGCCCTTTCAACTGCTGATCAAAACCCTGAAGTAACCAACACTGCTGGTCCTATCTACTGATGATAAAGCACTGCTCAGTCAAGGACTGATCAACCTTGAGTAAAGCACTGACATAAAGGGAGAGCAGCTGTTTAGTGAATTGTTTGTTTTATGTATAGTCAGTGGTTAGGTTAGCAGTGTTTGTGTAAGGACAGTAGATACAGGTTGTTAGACTGTTAGACGTCGCTTTCTTGGTGACGTCAGCTGAGATACCTCAATGGTTTGGTTTGCCTATAAATGTAGCAGTACCCTGTACTGTTACATCTGATTGACTGGGCGAGTTTTTCCTCCTCATGTCCAATCCTTTCATCTTGTGTGCAACCAACCTTGAGGCATCAGGCTGAGGGGGAGTTTAGTTTGTAATCATGTCTGTAATCTTTTGCTTTGATTTGTAATCTTTTGACTCTATGAGAAGCAAATGTTATCAAGCTATTTTCTCCATTGATTGTGTTTACAAAGTTTGTGATCATTTCCGCTGCTCTTAATCTCTGTTCATCTCATTTGATTATACAATTCACACAAACTAGCACAATCATGTGAGCCTACGATCCTAACAATTGGTATCAGAGCCTGGACAGTCAATTTCGATTTAACAGTCAAATTGACATAACAGTTCGGCTCAAAATTCGTTGATACTAAAGTTGGTTGTAGTTAGTTGAAAAACAGAGTATCGAGTAAATCATGTTCAAAATGGTTATTCAAAAACTCTGTAAATCAACCAAGATGTCATATGACACACAAAATTAACACAACAAGTGATTTCAGCACAAAACACTCATGGTTTCTAGATCTGAAAACATATCTGTTAAACTGTGAGATCATTTCATATTCTTAAAATTGATTTCAACTGTTGTTTTGATATTTGTGATGTTTTTATTAAAATGCTAAAGTATGAACCTCAGATTAACAAAAACCTATGTTCATAAAACATTAGTGTTTTTGTTAACTTAAAAGGAGGGGAATTATCACTTTAGTCATTCATATCTTATGTGTTGAAAACAGGTTGAGTTCCTCAAAAGGACAAAAACAACTATGTTAAAATACACTAAGTAAATTCACAAAAACTCAGAAGTGTGTCTATCTCAAAACTTTTGAAGACAAAAGAAAAGAGTATAAACATAAAACACTTATGAGTCAAAGTTTAGGGTAATAATGGTCATTAAGCAACTATGTGCATTCATCTGTTCAGGAAAAGGTTTTGATCCCAGTGAATGAAATCCAAAGAGGACTAGACAAATGTTCAAAAATTTATCCATGTGTCCTCATGTTTGCAATCAACTGACACAGAAAATGGTACCAAACAGTGGTCAAAATGTATCCAAAAGTTTCCTACCACTGTTGTCAAACCACTGACCATTTTCAAAAACTTGTGAATGATGTGATTATATACTCTATTGAAATCATACCAGATCCTTTTTGATACTATTCTCAGAAAATCCTTTAACCATTTTTTTGTTGCGTTCAAAGGATTTTCTCGAATAAACAGGATATATTATTCATATTTTTCTTTTGAATAATATTTTTGGAACTTTTGCTTGTTTTTGTTGGCAATAGTCTCAGCTCCTGTCAGGATGTAATACCTTATTTTTGGTGGTATTATTGTCCTCATAAATAGGTCAAAAGAAAATGGTACATATGCCAAGATCATGTCATACTCAGTTTTGCCCCAAAATTTTTATCAAAAGTTGATTGCAAACTGTGCTTGAATTACTAGGGTACTCATGTTTTAATTGAATATTAAACGAAAATGAGTTGCCTTAGCAAAAAGTTTTCATCATCTGGGGTACTAAACCACTGTCTTTCAAAATTGACATGTGGCAAAACCTTGATTGAAAATTTTCAAAACTGTTGCTGAAACACTTATCCTTCAGATCTGTACCATTTACCCTAACCACTGTTTTGTTCCAACGTCTGATCTCTAAACACTGTCCACTGCTGAAAGTTAACCACTGATCTCTCATTTTCTTGAAAAGCACTGATGTTCAAAATCAGTGTCTTATTCACTGATATGCTATCCACTGATAGTAAAAATCATCCACTGCCCACAATTTTTACCGTTGTAACCACTGATGCTTGATACGTCAGTGGCTCTTAAAACAACTGTTCTCCATACTTCATCCGTTTCATCAGTGTTTGACACGTGGTCAGTTTTTTAGCCCTCAGATAGTAATAACCGCTGCCACATCAGCGATCATTTTTTCCCCTAAATAAAACCCTGCCCTAAACCCCAAACAGGGTTTTACACTGTCGAATTGAATTCCAAAATTCTCTTCTCAAAGCAGTTTCCAACCCTTCTTCTCAAAATCTTCAAAAACGTTCTTCGTTCTTCTCTGCAAAAGTGACAAAATCAAAGTCAAAATCAAAATCAAAACCTAAATCACCACCACCTTCAAAAGAGGTCGCTCAAACGACCGAAGAATCCAACGAGATACCATACAAATCTCCTCATAATTATCTGGGTTTACTCACAAAACCTACTGATAATCACACCTTTGACACCATCATTGATACATTATCTGCATCAAAGTACAAAACTTTGTTAACGGCAGATGCTCCCATTTATCTACAAACCCAGAACGAGTTTTGGAAAAAGGCGACTCTTGAAAAACAAGACAACAAAGTCATAGCCATTAACTCGTCGATACAGGGTAAGGTGATCAAAATCGCACCGCAATCAATATCAGAAGTTTTCAAACTGAATGACCAAGACGGTAAAATATCTTTTGATAAAGCCATGATGAAAACTGATTTCATGAATAGGGGATATGCAGAACAATCAAAGGTAGATACCTTACAAAAAGGTTATTTTCCATCTGCACCCAGATTTTTATTTCACACACTCTTGATGCGTGTTTCAAATAAAACAACATCCTTTAACGAAATACCATTGAAGATTCAATGCCTGGGTTATGCTATTTTAAACAGTAAAGATTACAACTATTCCCAGGAGATCTTCAATGACATGGTAAAGAATGTTGAAAGCAAATCATTTCTTCTTTTTCCAAGATTTCTAAGCTATTATTTTAAACAAAAATTTGAAAAAGAGGATGAAAATTTACCCAAACAAGGTGTCCATTTTCAAATAAAAGGTCTAACAATTGAAACATTTTCAAGAATGATGGCACCAATAAAATTAAAAGCAAAGGTGCCTGAGCAAACTTTAGAAACTGCCACTGATCCTCAGGCAACTTCTGCTGAGCCCACTGCTCCAGGTGATCAAAGCAGCACAACCACTGCTTTGAAACCCACACCTGACATAACCAAAAAGACCAAAAGAAAAACATCCAGAAAACCCACCAAACCCAAAACAAAAGAAACTCTGGAAGATGAGATCCCAGAGCAACTGCCTGTGACAACACAAAAGTCACCACAAACCACTGCTGCTACTTCCTCACAGCAGTTGGAAGAAAGATCTCAACCCATGCCTAAAACTCCTCCTGCATCCTCACAAAAGGATCAGGTTGTAAGCACAGGGACACCACAATATGAAGCTCTGAATCCACTCGGATCCATCTTCCTCAGTCTTGATCCCAAGGACATGTCTCTTTCAACTCCCATACCCTCACCAATCATAATGCCACAATCCATGCTACCCTTGTTGCATGCAGCTGCTATAGCTCAGACACAAACCAGTTCCTCTCTATCACCTGTCACTGAGAGTATACCCCCACAGGTGACTGGGTCTGATGTTACTACTCCTGCTATCCCAGCAACAATTGAGGAGGTTACACCCCCTGAGTTATAAGTAACTCTCGGTGGTAGATCAAGTGGAGCAGCAACTACAACTGGTGGATCAACAGATCCTCAGTTGGACAGTTGTTTCATAAGTAAGACTCCCTTGAAGGCAATTTCTTCCATGGCAACTTCGGTAACCACCAGTGAGTTGGATCTAACCACTGGTACCATCAAAGGTTTATCGAGTGCTGAAGAAAGAAGTCCCCAGTACCAAGAACAAGGGGCATCAATGGGTGATTTTTGGGACTCTGTCCCTAAGACACACATTGATATAACCACTGCTGGTGGGGATTCAGATGATCCCAGTAAAATGGGTGATGATTCAAGATATCAGGAATTGACGGGCAGAGTTGAAAAACTTGAAGAATCAGTTTCTGAAATAAAGGAGATGGTGCAAGAGATTTTAAAAGCTCAGAAAGCACAATCCACTGCTGTTCCACCTCAAGCACCTGCTCCACAACAAGCACTTGCTGCAAATGAGGTTTGGAATATTTTTCAACCCATGCTTGAAAAACAACAACAGATGGCTGATCAAAAGCATGCTATTCATGTGCAAATGCTGACCAACATGGTAGAATCAAGGTTTAAAGACACGCAAGCAGATATCAAGGCTATAAAGGCTAGCATTCAAAGTGTCTCTGGCAAAGCTCCTTCTTCCCTATCATTTCTTGATAACCCCCCTTCAGATAATGCCAAAAAGGGGGAGAATATCAAGCTGTTGAGAAAAATGAATAAGATGGGAATAGAACATGGCCTCTATATTGAACCTGAAAAAGAAAAAGAAAAAGAAAAGCAGGTCTCAAAACCTGTTAGCCAAACAGCTGATACAGCAGTAGTTACAAAAACTGCTGTCAGTAGCCAAACAGCTGCCATGTCATCAACACACACACCTTCAACACACACCACTCTACCACACATCACCACAACTACTGCTCTACCACCATCATCTACAATCACACCATCACCACTGCCTCCTGTCATAAAACAGAAGACAACAGATCCACCCAAAACATCATCACAATCACAAACCACTGATCCACCCAAAACATCATCAGCCTCTCCTACATTAAAAAGGAGAAGGATTTTCACCCCTGATGATGAGTCACCACCTTCATCACCACCATCAAAAACTACCTCACCTCTTCCATCCCCTGCTCAAAAGCAGAAGACATCTGCTGACATATCAGCAGTTGTAATGACAACAGATGTTGAGACACCAGTTGTTTCAACAGCTGTTAGTCAGTCATCTTCCACTGTTTCCACCAGTCTTACATCACAACCTCCTAAGCTTCACAAACGAAAAAGAGAAATAACTCAGGATACTGATGAAAAGTATGATCCTGTTGCTGCTAAGTATCCATTGGAATTAGAAGCTGTGAAAAATGAGATGAAACAATTTTATACTGAAGATGATCCTTCAAAAAGGAAATTTCCTTCTCTCATAGGTTTCATAATTCCAGAAGACATGGATGAATATCTTAAAATGAAAGTAAGACAAGCAAGGATAAGAGCCAGAATTGAATGCAAGAATCAAGGCGATGAAGCCATTTTGAAAAGAAGAGAATTCCTGCTCAACAAGGTTAAGCAAATAAAAGAATATGCAAGTGATCTGAACATGGAAATGTCAAGTCTATCTCCTAAAGCAGATCAACGAAATGAATTGAGGAAGGAATACCTTGCATACATAATGAAAGAGAAGTTCTATCCTGCTGAAGAAACAGAATTCAAAGATTGGCCAATAGTTGCATTAAAGCATGAGGCAAAAAGAATTGAAAAGGTTAAAAATGATCCAAGAAAGAAGAAGACAACTCCAAATTGGAATAAATACAGGAAGCTCATAGCTGATCTTATTTCTGAATACAAGAGAAAGAAGCAGGAGTTGGTAGATGCAAGAGTGGATTCTGCAAATGCCATAGCAAAATGGACTAAGCAGCAAACAGACAAAGCTTATGAAAGACTTAAGAAAAGGAGGGACACTCCGAAAAAGTCTGACTACAAAAAGCTAAAGGAACAGGTCAAGACCTTTGAAACACAGATCAGCACAGCAGAAGCCTTTGTTACAAGGTTGAGAAAAGAAAGGAAGGAAATGCTGACTGTTGGAGAAGAAAGGCATAAGGAAGATGATCTGATTGAAGAAGCTACCCAGAAATTGGCTTCAGATAAAGAAAACTTAGCAAAACTACAAAACCTTGCCAAAAGGGTCAAAGTAGTAAGCAAACCATCATCAGCAGATATCACAGACAGTGAGCTTGATCAACAACAGAAACAAGAGCTGCTTGACAAAGAAGTTGCAGAAGATATAGCTGCAGCAAACAAAGTCATAGAAGAAGCTTTTAAAAGAATGTCTGAAGTTCAAGATACTGCTTTACAGTTTTTCTCAAGGCCAAATGCATCCAGCTCATCAGGAAATAAATCTCTCCCAAGAAACCCATTTGGTTTAAAAATACTAAAGTGGCTCTCTGATCAAAAGACCCATGTATTGACTCTTGTCAGAACCAATGGAGAAGTGAGGCATATATCAAGGAATCAAGCACTAGGCCTGGGTGTTGAAGATCAACTAGATCTCCTTGAGCTTACACTGTGCAGGGATGAAGATGACACAAGTTCCAAGGAATTTGAAGAAGAATTTAAAAGACATGCAAGGGAACTTCTGATGAGGAATAAAGATCCAGAATAATGACAGGTTTTGGCATTATCTGTTCCAGGGGGAGATTGTTGGTGTGACAACCCGAGTTTCCAAAGGTCTCTATCCGATTTAATCCTATACTTATTTGCAAAGTGTGTTTGACTTTTATTTTGATGTGCAATATAAGTGTCGAATTGTGAATGTGTTTATTATATGTGTATGTGTTATACATATCTTATATTATTGAGTTGAATTGCAAATTTATAAAACATGGAACCTTGGCACACAAATCCCTTACGAAAACACTACATGGCCGAAAACACTATATGTGTTTTCGTCCAACAAAGAGGCCAACGAAATCAGACTGGGCCTTGGCCCAGTAGCGTATAGATATAGGGTTTGTTTATAACCTTCACGTGTAACTGGCAAACCCTAAACCACCTCTCATCTTCTCTCGCTACCTTTTGAAAACCCGACGGCAATCTCGTGTTAGAGCGATCAAGTTAGGGTCTCGATTAACTCGGTTAGTTTCACAGTCATTTGGGTTTTGCATAATTGCATGTCTGTATGTATATGTTGATTGAACGCTGATGTTATGTGATTCTTAATTAAAGTATATGAACGTGGCATGATCGGTCAAATGATATGAGAATTATTTGTTGAGAATTAATTGATAGTTTGAATTGTCAAAGGACGGCTCATGTGTGTGTTGTCAGGATAGATTAGTCAAGATTCATACGTTATTTGTTGTATATATGTTATCGATTTGTAAGTTAAAGAACACCCATGGATTGTCGGCCATTGTGATTAATTTAATGATGATGATGATCAATGATCATGTATGTTGCTATGCATATTGTGATTTGGATGATGTTCCTGTTACATGACAAGTGATTTGGATTGTATTGATAACTGATAAATGAATAGTTTATTAGATGATTACCTCACAAGAATATAGTTGTCAAACCACTTCATAATCGGTCCAATAACATACGAATTGCAGCCACTATATATGTTGGTCAAATAACAACATGAAATCAACTTACACTTGTCGGCCATGTTTGATCATTTGAGTTGATCTACCGATTGAATGGTGGGGTTGTTCTTGAAATGTTTTGGTAAATTATATGTTTATATATATTGATGATCTATTGAATAATTGTAGGATGAATTCGGTGTAACTGCTAAATGATTATTTAGAGTTCTGTGTGTTGTGAAACTGTTGATGTTGATGCCGAAATCACCACCATCCGAAATCACTATCACGACGAAAACCCAAAAGGGATTTCGCCACTAAGCGATTTCGTCCAACAAGTGTCTTCGGCCCAAAGGGTTTTCGGCCCAAGTGTTTATTTATCCTGTTAACTTTATTAACTAAGTTAACTATGTTAACTGTGTTAAGTGTTAACCATGTTAAGTGTGTTAATTCTGCTATGCACGTTATGAAGATAAAGCCAGTTAAGTTTATTAACTCTGGTTAGCTTATTAATACTGTTAAACTTATTGTCTATGTTAAACCATTAACTCAGTTAGTTATTAATTCTGGTAGATGTCAACTCTGTTATTTATGTAACTCAGTTATATGATGCATGATCGTATGAACGTGAAATAACTGTTATGTGTTACATGACGATGATTGCTTAAACACATTTCGTGACATAAATTGTACATGAAACTTTACGAACATGAACTGATTGAATATACGTGCATACTATAGGACGTGATTGATTACTTGCGAGCACATAGTTTAGCATACCGAGCAAACCAAGGTGAGTTCACACAGCCAAGGCATGGGGTTCCCAGGGTGGGAATGGGTTTGGATTATTTACTTGTACTTACATAGCTTATGGAACTTGGTTATATGGTCCTCGGGTGAGGAAGGATTATTGATAAGATACGGCTAGACTAGTGATACTAATAGAACTGATCTTCGTACACACGCCGGGGTTGGCCGCGATAATATGACTGATCTTCGCACACATGCCAGGGTTGGTCGCGATAATATGACTGATCTTCGCACACATGCCAGGGTTGGCCGCGAAAATATGACTGATCTTCGCACACATGCCAGGGTTGGCCGCGATAATATGACTAATCTTCGCACACATGCCTAGGAAGGCCGCGAACTATACACTAAACTTCGCACACATGCCAGGTGGCCGCGATACAAATATACCTAGTCTAGAATACTCGGGAAGTTTTCCCTAATCTTCGCATACATGCCTTGAGGGCCGCGATACGAACTAATACGATACATGACTTAATGAACGAACACAAGGCTTACTATACTATTACAATTACTGAACTATTAACTGTGAACTCGCTCAACTAGTTGTTGACTCTCTGCTGCATGCCTTGCAGGACCTTAGGTACTTATGGAGCTTGCACGGGAGGCGCGGTCGTTGTGGACATGGATCGTGAATATTTGTTAAACATTATGACATTTCGTACTTATACTTATGATTGGGTTTACTTTTATGCTTCTGCTAAACATTGAATTATACTTATGTTGTGAACACCTTTCATATTGGTTTGGTTGAATTACATTACTATTTACATTGTTCAATATGATTGGTGGCTTGATCCTGGTCAGTCACGCCTCCAAGCGGTGGTACTCCGCGTATGGATTTTGGGGGTGTGACAGTTGGGATTGAACCCTACCAGAGGAACAGATAATGTAAAGCCAAAACCAGGTCACAACAGTGGATTCATAATAAACAGCAGTTTACATTAAGCTTTCCCCATGAAAGTGATTTATAACAACTGATGGTCTTTATCCGCTGTTCATATTCAACTGCTGCTGCCCTTTCAACTGCTGATCAAAACCCTGAAGTATCCAACACTGCTGGTCCTATCTACTGATGATAAAGCACTGCTCAGTCAAGGACTGATCAACCTTGAGTAAAGCACTGACATAAAGGGAGAGCAGCTGTTTAGTGAATTGTTTGTTTTATGTATAGTCAGTGGTTAGGTTAGCAGTGTTTGTGTAAGGACAGTAGATACAGGTTGTTAGACTGTTAGACGTCGCTTTCTTGGTGACATCAGCTGAGATACCTCAGTGGTTTGGTTTGCCTATAAATGTAGCAGTACCCTGTACTGTTACATCTGATTGACTGGGCGAGTTTTTCCTCCTCATGTCCAATCCTTTCATCTTGTGTACAACCAACCTTGAGGCATCAGGCTGAGGGGGAGTTTAGTTTGTAAGCATGTCTGTAATCTTTTGCGTTGATTTGTAATCTTTTGACTCTATGAGAAGCAAATGTTATCAAGCTATTTTCTCCATTGATTGTGTTTACAAAGTTTGTGATCATTTCCGCTGCACTTAATCTCTGTTCATCTCATTTGATTATACAATTCACACAAACTAGCACAATCATGTGAGCCTACGATCCTAACAAAGGCGGTGTAGAGTGAATGGGTCGGACGACCGTTCGATCAGATGGCCATCAGATCGGATGTCCATTCGATCGAATAGTCGTTCGATCGGTTGGCTTTCGCAAGTTAGTTTTCCGACTTTTGTTTCGTGCGTGGAGCGTTGCGTTGCGTTTAAGCGAGTTGCGAGTAAGCGATGCGATAGTATTAAACAATAGTTACACAAGTAACATAACTAACACATAACATCATAAAAGTAAGACCACGGTAAGTTTTTATGAACTTTGTCTATCCTTAGTGTAGATTATGAATGTTAGTCTCGTTATATAAATTCTAGTTCGAAAGTGGTAGTGTAAAAGATGGTAATTTGATGTGTTGAATCTTTAAGGAATGGTTAGAAAAATGAGAAAGTAAAGGAATGTTATGTAGTTGAACCGTATGAATGGGTCACACTAATAGAATGTATGTTGGAATGTTATGTAGTCGAACCATATGGACGGTCGCACTAATAGAATGTATGTTGTTTTATGCACATATTTTTATTATGTCACTTAATGTTCTTGTACAAAGACCTTAGTTATGGTAGTTATAAAGTAGATAGCTTAACTCGTTACGTTTGGGTCGTATGTAATGAATATTATGAAATGATATGTATCATGGTCGGTTCGTCTTGAACAAGCCGAAAGAATGGAAAGTTATGGAAAAAGGAATGGTATAGTTCAACCCGTCATAAATGGGTTGAAGTGAATGCAAATACGAATGATGAAAGGAAGGTATTCGATTTATTGTGAACAGATTGGATGAATGTTTACGTTTTGAATGAAATTAACCCGTTACTAACGGATTAATGGATGGCATGTTTTACCTCAATTATGAGATGGTATGTTTGAACCGTTTCTACGGGTAAGAAAGTGTATGTATGAATTGAAAGTATGGAACGGATTATATCTATTAATCAGATTAGTCGTGACATAACTGACGAAATTAATTTTGATGTATGATGTAGGTAAATCCTTGACTTAAATGGTTTGGCGACTTGGAACGAGCACACACACACAAACTGCGCCCACCTCACGCTTTCGAAGATGTCTATTTTGTATGGTGTTGGTTTTGGTCGTCTTTATGTTTTGGTAAAGCTTAGTTAATTAGCAGATTTTGTATCTAGGCAACTCCAACTTGTCCGCTTTTGGTTTAAAAAAAAAGGTTGTTTATGAAATAGTTGGGAATGTTTAAAAGACTTCTTGTTTACCACGTTTTTGTTACTTAGAATGTGTGGTCGAAGGTCTTTTTTAAGTTGGGATGTTTTATTGTTTAAAAGCAGGGAAATCATTTACGTTACGAACGGGTCATGCCCAAATTTTGTAAAACTTTGTAGGAAGTCTATATTATTATAAACTTTTAAAAAGGTAAACAATGGGGCGTTTCAGGTGAGATGAGGTCACACTTCACTGTTCATAAGAACCCTCGGTGACATCACCTTAGAACAGCCCAAATATGTTGATTTCATGGTGAAAATGTAAGATTTGTTGATGAAAATGATGAGAAAGTGTGTAATGAAGATGGAAGTACAATATTTAGAGTGAAACTTACAAGAATTGCGAGGAATCGAGAGAAAAGAGCTTGAGAGTGGTGGGTCGAATGGAGCTGTCACATCAATGAACAGTTGATGTGACAGGAGGGGTATTTATAGGTGAAGAGGGAGAAAGGCGGTGTAGAGTGAATGGGTCGGACGGCCGTTCGATCAGATGGCCATCCGATCGGATGTCCATTCGATCGAATAGTCGTTCGATCGGTTGGCTTTCGCGAGTTAGTTTTCCGACTTTTGTTTCGTGCGTGGAGCATTGCGTTGCGTTTAAGCGAGTTGCGAGTAAGCGATGCGATAGTATTAAACAATAGTTACACAAGTAACATAACTAACACATAACAGCATAAAAGTAAGACCACGGTAAGTTTTTATGAACTTTGTCTATCCTTAGTGTAGATTATGAATGTTAGTCTCGTTATATAAATTCTAGTTCGAAAGTGGTAGTGTAAAAGATGGTAATTTGATGTGTTGAATCTTTAAGGAATGGTTAGAAAAATGAGAAAGTAAAGGAATGTTGTGTAGTTGAACCATATGAATGGGTCACACTAATAGAATGTATGTTGAATCTTTAAGTGATAAATTTTTATCCTACAAGTGGTATCAGAGCTCAGGAGGAAGAGATCTTGCCAAAACAGCCTGTTTTCATCACTTTTTCAGATTTCTACACCATTCTTTTCAAAATTAAAAATTTTTCACTGATTAAATCGGTTCAAATTCACACATCTTGTGCGTAATCATGTTTTAACAAATCCTGGAAAGTTTCAGAGCTTAAATCGACTTAAAACTGGTTAAAAACATGATATTCGCTTGAAATTGGTTCGACATTTGCTGACATCATCCGACTTTCGTTTGAAATCAGGGTTTGCTTGAAAATACGTGTACCGCTTGAACTGTTTTTTTTGTTTTTCACGAGAAAGTGCATCGTGTGTTGTGTGAATACATTAAACAAGATCATGTGACTTGTGTCAGGATTGCATCGGTTTGATTAAGTGAACAAAGTTGTGTCGAAAATTGTATCAGTTGATCAGATTTTGCTTGTGACTGTTAATCTTTCAAGACTTATCGGCTAAATCAGTTTGTGTTGATCTATTGAAAAAGTGCGGTCCAATCAAAGAATTGTGATAAATTGAGTCTTGTCGATTAAGTGGATTGTTGTCAGCACACTACAAACTTTTCGGCCTAATCACAACTATCAGTTAATTGTAATTAAGTACAAATCATTGATTGTTGTGTGCATGTGAGTTGATAAGTGTTTGCAGGTAAAGTTGTTGTCAGGTCACGTGAGATATTCAAAAGGTTCAAGTTACAAGAATTTAGTTCACACATTCTGTTGACCACTTTTTATAATTTCTAAATCATTGTTGGTAAATGTGAATACCGAAGTTCATGTGAATCATCACGAGTTGTCAGATAATTAAAAAGTTTTGAGGTATTGTTTTTGCAGGTGTATTCGCTTGAACAAGTCATTTCACTTGAAGGGACTGTCTTGAAAAAATGGTTTCCGAATCATGGATATCAATTTCTTTAATATGACAAATGAAACTTTTAATAGAATAAATGTACTAAAGAAAGAGTTTGACTCGTTTTCAGGTTGTCCAGGAGAAAGTACAAAGAGTATCATTGAAAGATATAGCCATCTTGTTCGTTCATTGTCTGAGAAGGGTATTAAGAAAAGTCCAAATGAATGGGTTGAAAAATTGGCCAATGCCATACCTCAACAAGAGTGGGGTACATATCTTTTGGATTTAAAAAGAACTGGAGAATACTCTGAATTGACAATTGGTCAATTCATTAAGAAACTTGAAGAACAGATGGAGATAAATGCTGAGAAGAAGAAAAGTCAAAGTGGAAAATCAATATTAAAGAAGAGCAAGAGTAAAGGTGTTCAAGTGGGAGAGGAACAGACTGAAGAAATTTCAGTTTTGAAAGACGAGAAGAAAGCTGATAAGAAACATATTTTTGATTTGCAGGAAAATTGTGAAAGGTTGAAATCTGAAAATGACAAACTGTTAAATGATTTGAACAGTTTGACATTAGAAAACGAGATTTTGAAAGAAAAGGAAAAAGAATTTGAAAATGAAAAATTAAAATTTGAAAAAGATTTTCAAAGTCAAATGAAGATTTTAGAAGATGAGAAATTTGCTATTTTTAAAAATAATCTTGAAAAACAGATTGAAATAAACTCTCATCTTCAGAAAATTATTCGGCTTGAAAATGAAGCTGAAATTGCTCGGAATAAAATTGACGAGCTTGAGAAGAAGATGAAAGGTTTTGTGACTTCGTCATCAACACCAGATTATCCGTGTCCAAAACCGATCAATTCTGTTCCAATAAGAGACAATGTCACAAACTTTGACAATGTCAAAGTTGAAGACTGTGATGAGAAAACTGATGATGATGAGAAAAAGAAAACATTTTTGAAATTAAAAGAAATGTTTAAAGAAACTGTTCTACATTCTACTGAAAAAGGTGAATGCTCATCGCAAAAACCTGTAAAGAAGAATGTGGAACAAAAACAAAAAGATAAAAAACCGAAAATTCTTCAAAAAGAAAATAAAAGCTCATCAGTTCAATCATCCAATCGTGATAAAAAATCACAAAAATTGGAAAATCAAAACTCAAAAAATGTTGGCAATAAGTGGTGCAGGTTGGACCACAGTGCTCAAAAGTCAAATCCAGCAAACATGAGGAAGGAATATCACCAAGCCAAACAATGCTATGATTTGAGCATTTGGGATGAAAATGGTGATTGGTACGATAACAGAGTGTGTTACCGATGTGGTTATCAAGGACACATTGCTGTTAACTGCCAAGGTTGGAGTTATGAGACGAGGAGATGCTTTAATTGCAACATCAGAGGTCACATTCCCAGAGATTGCCCAAGGAGATCAAATGAAAGATTGAGGGTTAATTCTCAGAAGATGGCAAAGAAATCAGTCAATGTCAAGCCCAAAGAACAGAAGGTTCAAGAACCTAAAGTTCAAGAAACGAAAGTGAAACTTTCTCAGGGGCAAAAAGACAGACTGAGGAAGAAGAGAAAGAAGGCTAGAGAGTATCTAGAGAAGATCTTGTCCTCGGGTTCATTTGTTAAAAATAAGAGTTATGATGAATCAACTCCCTCGATGGCAAAGTCAACCAAGACGAATTCATCGGATACAAATCTGAGGACGAAAGAGGATCAGAAGAAGAAGAAAGTTGATGGTGATGAATTTGTTTCTTCGGAAACAAAGGAGCCACATGTCGGCAATGAATCTGGCTCATCAAAGTCAGACAAGCCACATTCAGGCAATGATTCTGGTTCGTTAAAACCAGAGGAGCCATTTGTTGAGGTAAAAGTTGAGAATTCTGGTCTAACAATGGATGATGCAAATTTTCCACCATTGTTGAACAAGAATTCAAAATCACCCAAGGACCGTCAGGCTTGGGTGAATCTGTTTAAATGAAAAACCTGACTTGCCGGAGTTCCCAGGTTGGTAAGCGTGGAACATGAATCGGCACATTTCTTGAGAAATTCACATTTGTGATATTTCGATTTAAAAGTGGTAAATCAGGGACATTAAGTTGTACTTGATTTTCTACAAGTGATGTTTGTGGATTGTTCTTAAAAATGTTAGTTTTTACAAGTGGTTGAAAGAACAAGGTGATGAAACCCCGAATTTGTGAAATGACTCGCAAAACTTATTTTCCGGAAAAAC
Source organism: Helianthus tuberosus (assembly GCA_030545235.1). Taxonomy (NCBI): domain Eukaryota; kingdom Viridiplantae; phylum Streptophyta; class Magnoliopsida; order Asterales; family Asteraceae; genus Helianthus; species Helianthus tuberosus. The sequence goes on from CM060425.1 coordinate 141,137,427, forward strand.
CATTTTGATTAAAACAAACTTAAGTGTTTTGAAATCACTATGGGAAAATGTTTTGTTGTCAGGGGGAGTTCTGATTGTTCATGCCAAGTGAATGGAGAATTGAAGTGATTCTCATCATGTTGTCACATTTCTTGTACAGCTTGTTTTTCAAATTTTTCCAGAAAATCAAAATTGAGACATATTTTGATTTTAGGAGGAGTAAAAATTTTAAAAAAATTAGAAAATTTGAAAATTCCAAAAACATTGAAAAATGCAAAAAAATGAGTTTTGTTGTCAAAAAGAGGAAATGATAGTAGATCAGTAGTAGATTTGCGATAACGATACAAACTTAAATGATAAAGCCTAGTTCTAGTGGGAAACATGGTCGAAAGCATAGTACTTAGTTTTTGTCCTTCTTGATTGTGTGCCTACTCGGTAATCGCTGATTGTCGAAAGACATAAAACTGGTTAAGTTTGTGAACTTTCACAACTTTGCTAAAAAGTCGCTGTGATTGTGCATTTCATTTTGCAAAGATTTAAACTTGTTTTATTTCTTTATTTTGTTTAAGCATCGGACATCCTCTGCGTATACGTGAGTATCGACCTGGATGTTGTTGCCTAAACGTTCTGCTTTATTTTCTTTGGTGTTTCGTTTAAGCTTTGGATCACCTCTGCGTGTACGGAAGTATCGACCTGGTGGTTAAAGCCTAAACATCTTCAACTTGTTTTATTTTTCTTATTTTGTTTAAACATTGGACTTTCTCTGCGTATACGGAAGTATCGACCTGATTGTTAATGTTTAAACATTCTGCTTTGTTTTTCGCACAAATCACAGTTGATAAAAGTTTAAAGGCATTACTTGAGTCAGTGTATTGCATGATGAGGGGATATGCTGAGATCGTGGGGTCCATAAGAATTTAGTGCTATCTAAATATACCTTAACGTATCGGTAAGCATTTCAAAAGTTTTTAGATTGAGCTTAAGTGGACAACAATATCGTCAATCTATGTGAATCGTTTAAAACTGAAAATGTTTAAAGCTTAACGGTGCTAGTGATTTGTTTCAGAAACTGATATGATCCTCTTTTGCAAACTCACAAAAATAGTGTCTGTATATATTTCTTTACTGCATTGCATTCCTTTGTTATCAAAATTTCAAAAAGATTTTCGGAGTGTTTTAGCATAAATTTTGAAAAATCCAAAAAGATTTTCGACAACTGATGTTGGAGAGCTGATATTCAAAATTTCAAGTGCTGAACATGATGAACAGGTTTGGGAGTGTGAGTTTAACAGAAGAAATTTATTTTGAGAAAGAAAAGTTTGATTAGTTAATCGAGATCATTAATTTGAACTTGATGAAACTATTTCCAGTAAGTTTTTCTTATTGTTTTAAGTAAAAACTTATGTGGTGGTGAGAAAATCTGTGCAGGAGATGAACTGAACAGAGATAAAGCCAGGGATTGATCTCTAGGTGATAGCTAATTCCAGACAGCGATCCCATCATGATGAGAGGGGGAGTCTGACGAGGTTAGAGCCAAAGAGAAGATCCTGGTATATGCTAAGAAAGAAAAGAGACTGATAAAGACTGAAGATGCGAAGACTCGACACTAAAGACTCGTCAACATCTGAGGGGGAGTCTGTTGGTGCAGTCATCTGTCGACTTCGTCTTATATCGAGTCTGGGTTGTGTTGCTGATCTGAACAAGCGTGCATCACTAGTGACATCATATATGTGACATCACAAGTGACATCACATATATGATATCACAAGTGACATCATCACAAGAGACAAAAACAATTTCGGTTTACACAAAGAAGTTTCGCTTGAAAGTCAAACTGAAGGTTTCGCTTGAAGATTATTAGTGGGTTTCGCTTGAATCAAATTGTATGGTTTCAAGCGAAAGCATGTACACTATAAATAGGGTAATGGCTATTCATTTGTAACAGTTCTGGTATTCCACACCGAAGTGCTGCCGGTGTGAGATTTGATTGTAAACAACGTCAGATTAATACAATCAGTGTTTAAAGTGATAAGCAAGCTGTTTCGACGTCAGTTTCTTAGTTTCCGCCTCTGAAACTGATAAAATCTCTTCTGAACGACTCGTTCGGGTCACAAAACGATCCTACAAACCATATGAACGGTCGCACTAATAGAATGTATGTTGTTTTATGCACATATTTTTATTATGTCACTTAATGTTCTTGTACAAAGACCTTAGTTATGGTAGTTATAAAGTAGATAGCCTAACTCGTTACGTTTGGGTCGTATGTAATGAATGTTATGAAAGGATATGTATCATGGTCGGTTCATCTTGAACAAGCCGAAAGAATGGAAAGTTATACAAAAAGGAATGGTATAGTTCAACGCGTCATAAATGGGTTGAAGTGAATGCAAATACGAATGATGAAAGGAAGGTATTCGATTCATTGTGAACAGATTGGATGAATGTTTACGTTTTGAATGAAATTAACCCGTTACTAATGGATTAATGGATGGCATGTTTTACCTCAATTATGAGATGGTATGTTTGAACCGTTTCTACGGGTAAGAAAGTGTATGTATGAATTGAAAGTATGGAACGGATTATATCTATTACTTAGATTAGTCGTGACATAACTGACAAAATTAATTTTGATGTATGATGTAGGTAAATCCTCGACTTAAATGGTTTGGCGACTTGGAACGAGCACACACACAAACTGCGCCCACCTCACGCTTCCGAAGATGTCTATTTTGTATGGAGTTGGTTTTGATCATCTTTATGTTTTGGTAAAACTTAGTTAATTAGCAGATTTTGTATCTAGGCAACTCAAATTTGTCCGCTTTTGGTTTAAAAAAAAGGTTGTTTATGAAATAGTTGGGAATGTTTAAAAGACTTCTTGTTTACCACGTTTTTGTTACTTAGAATGTGTGGTCGAAGGTCTTCTTTAAGTTGGGATGTTTTGTTGTTTAAAAGCAGGGAAATCACTTATGTTACGAATGGGTCATGCCCAAATTTTGTAAAATTTTGTAGGAAGTCTATATTATTATAAACTTTTAAAAAGGTAAAGAATGGGGCGTTTCAGGTGAGATGAGGTCACACTTCACTGTTCATAAGAACCCGAGGTGACATCAACTTAGAACAGCCCAAATATGGTGATTTCATGGTGAAAATGTAAGATTTGTTGATGAAAATGATGAGAAAGTGTGTAATGAAGATGGAAGTACAATATTTAGAGTGAAACTTACAAGAATCGCGAGGAATCGAGAGAAAAGAGCTTGAGAGTGGTGGGTCGAATGGAGCTGTCACATCAATGAACAATTGATGTGACAGGAGGGGTATTTATAGGTGAAGGGGGAGAAAGGCGGTATAGAGTGAATGGGTCGGACGACCATTCGATAAGATGGCCATCCGATCGGATGTCCATTCGATCGAATAGTCGTTCGATCGGTTGGCTTTCGCGAGTTAGTTTTCCGACTTTTGTTTCGTGCGTGGAGCGTTGCGTTGCGTTTAAGCGAGTTGCGAGTAAGCGATGCGATAGTATTAAACAATAGTTACACAAGTAACATAACTAACACATAACATCATAAAAGTAAGTAAATTTGTGTTTAAAGTTTACGATGAGATTGCGATGCGATAGAGTTGCGATTGCGTTGCGAATAACATCCCAAAATATATATAAGTCACACACAAGTAAAGCACATAATAACACACACAAATAGAACAAACCAATAGTTGCGATTCAAGTTGTGATATGATAGTGATGTGATAGCGTTAAGTAATATAGCGTTTAGTGGCATTTATCGCATTGTTACTTCATATATTAATAAATCGTAATCTAAAATAGCGTTAACCAAAGTATCGATTATTAATTACGAGAGTACAAGACAATAATTAAGCAAGAAAAGACAGATCTGAATAACAACCTAACTTTGACTTTTACTTTGACTTGTACTTTGACTTTGACTTTGAAAAGTCGGGTTATTACAGCCTCCCTTACTTTAGGGAATTTCGTCTCGAAATTAAGGCGCAAGCGTAACGAAGAGCTGTGGATACTTAGCCTTCATATCACTCTCAAACTCCCAGGTGAACTCAGCGTCGCGTTTTCCTTCCCAGCGAACCTTCACTATAGGAATGCATGAGCGTCGTAGTTTCTTAGTCTCTCGGTCCATGATCTCAACTGGCTTTTCCACGAAGTGCAATGTTTTGTCCACTTGTAGATCCTCAAGAGGAACATGTAAATTCTGCTCGGCTAGACACTTTTTGAGGTTCGAGACGTGGAAGGTTGGATGTACGTTGCTGTGTTCCTCTGGTTATACGAGTCTGTAGGCCACTTTGCCAATTGTTTCCAGAATCTTAAAGGGTCCAACGTATCGAGGCGCGAGCTTACCTTTCTTGCCGAATCAGATCACCCCATTCCAAGGTGAAATCTTTAGGAGTACGTGATCACCAACTTCGAACTCAAGGGGCTTGCCTCGTCTATCGGCGTAACTCCTTTGACGACTCCGAGCTTTCAGGAGATTGTCTTGTATCTAGAGGATCTTGTCAGTCGTTTCTTGCAATAACTCAGGAACGGTAATTTGCGCATCTCCGATCTTGTGCCATACAATAGAGGATCGACATTTTCTTCCATATAATGCCTCAAATGGTGCCATTTGAATGCTAGAGTGATAATTGTTGTTGTACGAGAATTCGACTAAAGGTAAATGTGAATCCCAATTACCACCAAAATCTATAACACATGAGCGAAGCATGTCTTCGAGGGTGCGAATCATGCGTTCTGTCTGACCGTCGGTCTGGGGATGGAAAGCGGTACTTAGATTAAGAGTAGTACCGAGAGCGGATTGAAAAGTTTCCCAAAGGCGCGAGGTAAATCGACCATCACGGTCAGAGATGATATCACGTGGTGTCATGTCGACAAATGACTTCGTCGGTGTAGATTCGTGCTAATCGTTCCACCTTATAGTCTTCTTGTATCGGTAGGAAGTGAGCAGATTTAGTAAGACGATCAACGATAACCCAAATGCTATCGTGACCTGATGGCGTACGTGGAAGTTTCGTAATGAAATCCATAGCTATACTCTCCCATTTCCACTTAGGGATCTCGGGTTGTACGAGTAAGCCAGAGGGTCGTTGTTGCTCAGCCTTGACTTTCTAACAAGTTAGGCATTTCGAAACATAGAGAGCAATATCCTTCTTCATTCCAGGCCACCAATACCGAAGACGAAGGTCCTGGTACATCTTTTCGGCACCAAGATGAATGGAATATCGGGATTTGTGGGCTTCAGTCAACAATATCTCCCGTAGGTTATTGCGACTTGGAATCCAGATCCGATCGAGATAGTAATAGATACCATTCGATTTAGTGACAAGTTGGGTTTCACCACCACACTTCTTCATTTCCTCTTTCAAGGTGTTCTCAATGAAGCAGGCTTGCTGAGCGTCACGAATTAGAGCTTCGAGGTCGTGCTGGGCCTGAACATTACGAACGCTATGCAAATAGCTTCGTCGGCTAAGAGCATAGTCCACGACGTTTGCTTTGCCTGGGTGGTAACGGATCTCACACTCGTAATTGTTGAGAAGTTCAACCCATCTGCGCTGGTGCATATTCAGTTCCTTCTGGTTCAAGATATGTTGTAGGCTTTTATGGTCGGTGAAGACCGTACACTTGGTACCATAAAGGTGGTGTCGCCAAATCTTTAACGCAAAAACAACTGCACCTAGCTCGAGATCGTGGGTTGTGTAATTCTTCTCGTGGATTTTGAGTTGACGAGAGGCGTACACGATAACCTTATCTCGTTGCATAAGAACACAACAGAGACCGAGGTTAGAGGCATCGCAATAGACTACAAAGTCGCCGTTCCCATCGGGTAACGCGAGGATAGGAGCATTGCAGAGCATATTCTTGAGAGTTTGAAAGGATTACTCTTGTTCAGTTCCCCAAACAAAAGGCTTGTCTTTATGCGTCAGAGAGGTAAGCGGACAGCGATTTTAGAGAAATCAGCGATGAATCAACGGTAATAACCCGCCAATCCAAGAAAAGAACGAACTTCGGACGGGGATTTCGGTGTAATCCAACTCTTAACTGCTTCAATCTTCGCAGAACCGACGTGTATACCTTGACTATTGACGATATGACCGAGGAATTGAACCTCCTCAAGCCAAAAATCACACTTGGAGAAGTTGGCGTAGAGGCGATTCCCTTGGATAAGCTCGAGAACCAAATGAAGATGTTGCGCATGTTCAGCTTTCGTCTTCTAATAGATAAGGATATCATCGATAAACACGATGACGAAGCGGTCAAGAAAGGGTTTACACATGCGATTCATCAAATCCATGAAAATCGCGGGTGCGTTGGTAAGTCCAAAGGGCATAACGACGAATTCATAATCGCCGTATCGGGTTCAGAAATCGGTGTTAGGTATATCTTCCTCCTGAATTCATAACTGATGATAACCAGAGCGTAAATCGATCTTCTAGAAGCACGTAGCGCGTTGCAATTGATCGAATAAATTGTCGATTCGGGGTAAGGGATAACGATTCTTGATAGTAAGCTTATTAAGTTCCCTATAATCGATGCACATTCGGAATAATCCATCCTTCTTTTTGAGCCCCCCATGTCATGCACCTCTCACACAAATTGATATATACATACACATATATATGTAAATTAGAGTTAAAACTGGTATTTTACTGGATACCGGCTTTTTTATCTGGCGTTTTAATCCCGTTTTAGTGCGTTTTAAATTATTTTTATCATTCTATTAAAATAATCTCACTAAATTATTATTGAAATACTTACCAGTTGCCTTGACTGGCTGTGTTGACAGTATTTTGTCAAATACGCGCAGTATCGCGCGGTACCCGCTCAAACTCGAAAAATAGAGTTTCTTAGCGTTTTAATATTTTTTTCCTCACGGACATGATTAAAATTACCATTCTAATCATAACTGACAATTTTTAGGATTTTAGCACTGATCGGGTGGTCACCGACGTTCGTTTCCCATTTTATTCATTACGCGATAAGCGTTTATTTTATCGTTGCCAACATAATTTTTACCAATATTTGGATTCACCAACACATTAAATATCACATATAATTATCAAAATCAGTCAAATACAGCCTTTTTATTTATTCATAACACGTGTTACATCTGTACGGTACGACATGAAAAGCCGGGTGTCACAGTCTCCCCCTGTTTAGGGAATTTCGTCCCCGAAATTCTACTCTACAGGTTTCGTTTTCGCACTCGGTGGGAAGAGATGTGGATATTTCCATTGCATCTGGTCCTGTCGTTCCCAAGTGAACTCGGGATCACGTTTAGAATCCCAGCGAACCTTGACCAACTTAATCCTACTCCTCCTGAGCTTCTGAATTTTCCAATCCAGAACCTCTACTGGTTCTTTGAGAAATCTCAGCTTATCGTCTACTCGAACCTCACCTGGGGGTATAATCAGCGTCTCATCAGATAGAGACTTTTTCAAATTGGAGACATGAAACACGTCATGAACTCCACCCAGCTCTTGCAGCAGCTTAAGCCTATACGCGACTGATCCAACTCGAGATGCGATTTCGAAAGGACCTATATAACGCGGGCTCAACTTTCCCCCTTTTCCAAACCTCACAACGCCCTTCCAAGGCGATACCTTCAACATAACCCGATCACCAACCTGAAACTCCAATGGTTTCCTTCGGTTATCCGCATAACTCTTCTGTCGATCTGCGGCAGCTTTCAACCTACCCGTAATCTGGACAACCTTGTCCGTGGTTTCCTGGATAAGCTCGGGTCCGGTCAAATACTTTTCGCCAACTTCAGCCCAACAAAGTGGCGATCGACACTTCCTTCCATACAAGGCTTCAAACGGAGCGGCCTTGATACTAGCGTGGTAACTATTGTTGTAAGAAAACTCTGACAACGGCAAATGAGTATCCCAACTTCCACCGAAATCAATCGCACACGCTCTCAACATATCCTCCAACGTCTGAATGGTTCTCTCACTCTGACCATCCGTTTGAGTATGATACGCAGTACTCATGTCCAAACGAGAACCCAACGACTCTTGAAGAGATCGCCAAAACCTGGAGTCAAACCATCCGTCTCTATCCGAGATAATTGACACCGGTACTCCATGACGGGCTACAATCTCGTTAAGGTACAACTGCAATATCTTCTCCGTATTGTCTGTTTCCTTAAGCGCCAAGAAATGAGCAGACTTTGTTAATCGATCAACAATTACCCATATCGTATCATGTCGACGCGACGTACGGGGTAACTTGGTGATAAAGTCCATCGTAAGATGTTCCCATTTCCACTTAGGAATCTCTGGTTGCTGCAGAAGCCCAGACGGCTTCTGATGTTCAGCCTTAACCTTTGAGCACATCAGACATTTACCCACATAGACCGCAATATCTCTCTTCATATTTGGCTACCAGTATAACTCCTTGATATCATGATACATCTTGGTAGAACCTGGGTGAATGGAATGCATGGATTTATGAGCTTCGTTCATAACCAGTTCACATAGGTTACCTCTAAGCGGAACCCAAATCCAGTTTATGAAGTACATTAATTCATCCGCTTTTGTTATTAGTTCGCATTCTAAACCTCTCAAACCTTATCTTCTCAGGTTCTCATCCTTCAAAGCTTCTCGTTGCGCATTACGATATGATCAGTCAAACTCGTCTGTATGGTCAAGCCCAAAGCACGCACACGTAGAGGCTTCTCCCGCTCTTTCCTGCTGAGCGCATCGGCAACAACAATTGCTTTTCCCGGGTGATAATGAATATCACACTCATAATCGTTGAGTGACTCTACCCAACGTCGTTGTCGCATGTTAAGATCCTTCTGATCAAAGATATGCTGGAGGCTCTTATGGTTAGTGTATATCGTACGCTTCATGCCATACAAATAATGTCTCCAGATCTTCAAGGCAAGCACAACAGCTCCTAGCTCCAAATCATGAGTTGTGTAGTTCTTCTCATGACAAATCACTTTGTCCCTCTGCATAAGCACACATCCAAGGCCCAAACGTGACAAATCACAATATACAATGAAATCATCATTTCCCTCAAGAAGGGAAAGAATAGGTGCACTACACAACTTTTCCTTCAACGTCTGAAAAGCTTCCTCCTGCTTTTCCGTCCAATCAAACTTCTTTTCCTTCTGGGTTAATAGCGTCAACGGTTGCGCTAATCTGGAGAAATTCTCAATGAGTCACTGATAATACCCAGCAAGTCCTAAGAATTGTCGCACCTCCGATGGAGTTTTTGACGCTTCCCAATTCTTGATCGCCTCAATCTTCGACAGATCCACGTGTATACCTTTCTCGTTTATGACATTTCCGACAAAATGAACTTCTCGAATCCAGAATTCACACTTAGAGAATTTGGCGTACAACTTCTCTTCCTTCAGCAACTCCAAAATCAACTTCAAATGATGCTCATGATCTTCTTTGGTTCGCGAATAGATTAGTATATCATCGATGAATACTATCATGAATTTATCCAAATAAGGTTTGCATACCCTGTTCATGAGATCCATAAACACTGCTGGCGCATTAGATAAGCCAAAAGGCATGACTAGAAACTCGTAATGGCCATATCGTGTTCGAAAAAAAGTCTTCGGAATATCTTCGTCAACAACCTTCAACTGATGATATCCTAAACGCAGGTCAATCTTTGAGTAGTAGCTGGATCCCTGTAGTTGATCAAAGAAATCGTCAATTCTTGGTAAAGGGTATCGATTCTTGTTAGTCAACTTGTTTAGCTCTCTATAATCAATACACATCCTGAAGGATCCATCCTTCTTCTTCACAAACAAAACAAGTGCACCCCAAGGCGAAAAGCTCGGTCGAATGAAACCTTTGTCTAGTAGCTCTTGAAGCTGATTCAACAATTCTTTCATCTCTGACGGTGCTAATCTATAAGGAGATTTTGCAATCGGTGCAGCACCAGGTACCAGATCAATTCTGAACTCAATCTGTCTTGCAGGGGGCAATCCAGGTAAGTCTTCAGGAAAAACTTCTGGATAATCGTGAACAATAGGAATCTCCTTAATCCTCCTACCTTCAGCCTTCGTATCAACTACGTTAACTAAGAACGTAGGATAACCCTTACACAACAACTTGAGCATCTTCATAACATTGACGACACTCGACATTCGACTCGATCGGTCTCCATGAACAACTATTGCTTCACCACCATCAGGATGAGGTATCTTCACTTGCTTCTCCGAGCAAATAATCTCAGCTTTGTTCTTGGATAGGTAATCCATCCCCATGACTACATCAAAACTCCCCAGCTCCACTGGTAACAAGTCGATACTAAAACTATGATCATCTAACTGAATACTACAACCGCGAACGACTTCGCTAGTCTCTATCAATTTACCATTTGCTAGTTCTATCGAGTACTTCTTACTTAGCTTACTTGTTGGAGAACACAAAAATGGTTCAAAGTTTTTCGAAACAAAACTCAAGTCAGCTGCAGTATCAAAGAGTATGAACGCATAATGGTTATTGATAAAAAAACATACCGGTAACAACAGCAGGATCGTCACGTGCCTTTCCAACATTTAGCTCGAACGCTCTACCCCTGGCATTCTGACCCTTTGCTTTAGGACAATCTCTCCTGAAATGTCCCTGTTCACCGCACTGGAAGCATCCTTCTAGCTTTGCTCCCTCCGAAATACTTTTAGCATAGCACTCGCGGGTAACATGCCTAGTTCGACCACATCTGGCGCACTTTTTCTGCTCATCCTCGTGAGTCTTCTTCTCATAACCACTCCTACCATCCTTGGCATTATCCCTTCTAGAACTGGCAACATAAACCTTCCCCGAACTGCCTTTCCTATCACGCTTCTCATCGGTTTCCTTCCTCGAGCTCTCGGACTTGCGCTTCTTTGAATCTCCTAACTTAGACTCAGAACGCCCCGACCGTTTAGATTACGCATCTGCTTTGGCCTTGCCCGATGTCTTCCCAGTTTCCTCCTTCTTGTGAAGACCACCTTTGCGAGCAGCGTCATCCGCTAACGATTTCACCAATTCTAAGTAGGTAGTAGGTTTCACTGATGTGACCATGCTGCGAATTCGTGGCGACAGCCCCCAAATATACCTCTCTACCTTTACATACTTAGGAGTAACCATCCGTGGAAATAACCTTGCCAAATCGTTAAAACGAGAAGTGTAAGCTCTGACATTCAAACCTTCCATGGTTAGGTTCCAGAAGTCGGTCTCGATTTTCTGAATCTCACTGCGCGGGCAATACTCCTTCAGGAGCATCTCCTTAAGTTTGTTCCAGGTTAGACCATAGGCAGTGTCTTCACCCAAAATTTAAACTTGCGAGTTCCACCAGTGTAGTGCTTCATCAAGAAAAGAATAAGAAGCATACCTAACCCGTTGATCAACAGCATAACCACTGATTGCCATGACGGATTCCATCTTCTCAATCCACCCTATGATCTCTAAGGGTCCTTCAGCACTGGTAAATGATCGTGGGTTACAGCCCTAGAATGTTTTATAAGTACATCCGTGCACTGTTCATAAAGGTATGAAAATCAGGAATACGTTTCGATTATATCATAACACATGAACTACTAAAACTTTTCAATCATTATTTTACCGGGAGGGTTTCCAATCTGTGCCCCACCAAAACCACACCCATGAGCACCACGACCACGTCCTTTGCCATCATTTTGGTTAGCATTATGCTGTTCCATGGCAGTATTAATGTGTTGGGCTATGAGTTGTGCCAACTCTTCCGGTGTGGTAGGTAGTCCAGAACCCTGTCTTTCTTTTGGCGGAATTTCGTCGTTTCTATTATTACAACAATAATAATCAACATAAGACGATAACCAAAAATAATTCAATCATTAAATGCTAGTGGACCAAACATTGCGCATGTATATCCACATATTAATGAGAACAATTTTAAACCAAAAGTAATTCACTGATATTCATTATAGAAATTAATAAACTTGTTCTTAGTAGATACTGACCACCTTTGGCATGTCTACGTCGACACCCAAAACAAGTTCAACAAAAATTTCTACATAATATCCCAAAAATATATCTGGCACGCAGGCCCCAAACAAAGTGTATCAAAAGTGTCTAATATAACAACCAACAAAGACAAACAAACAACAACAAGCATCAACGCTTCAAACCCAGGAAATCTAACATCTTCCTGACAAGCTCCTCCAGATCCACTATCCTCTAGTGCATTTGGTCCATCGCACTGTTATCTAAATCCTTCAACTCATCGTACCAATCCATCTGTCCCTCAAGATCCTTCATTTTACCCTTAGTTGAGTCCAGATCTCCGCGCAGAGTGGCAAACTGTTGATCGCAGTGGCAACGTCGGTCTATCCAAACCCCTTTCTGCTTCTTGGAAGCAGATGCCGTCTCAGCATTTGACGTAGATGCTATCTCCCCAGCAGGCCTATTCCCCTTCCTACTACGATAATAGACCAAAAGAGGCGTAGTAGGAGCGCGTGACTCAATAAGTTGTAAAGATGACTCAGAAGAAACAGGTGGAGGGATCTCAGCGACATGATTGATCACAGCAACAGATGGGACGGCTTATGGCTCTAATGGTCAAGCCGTGACAATAGTAGCGTCCACCACTAGTGCGATACTGAGAGATCCTCCGATCATAGGGACACCTCTAATCACGTCATCGATAACTGGTACAGTGCCAGATGATTGCACCATCTCGTGAATCGAGGGAGGAACATCATCGTCATCGTCTATCCACCCGTTGCTAGTGAAACCGTATCGGGGGTCTACTTGGCTAGCAAAAGCAGTAGGATCAACATGGAATAACGAAGCAAACTCGGCCATACCAACCATCTGTGGAGTCATGATAGGTATCTCTGGTATAATGGATCTGGGTGAAGTCTCGAAATCTGGCTCGCTACCTGAGTCATGGATCTCGATGACCTCGTGCTCGTGCGATATCTGTGACACATATATAACCGTACAAGTAAGTGTGTGATCAAATGAATAATAACACATATGGCCCAAATAAACAGAAAATCACGTATACACATTAACACGCAATGGTTTTCATATATGATAAAATTTTCCATGTTTATTTAAAAATTTTGGCTTCGCGAATTTTGGACTTTAATCTCAAAATTCTTCGGTTAAAGTCTAGAGTTTTCCCCGAAAACATCTAGTTTGCTAACAACCTGGCTCTGATACCAACTTCTGTCACACCCCAAAAATGTCGCAGCGGAATATAAAACGTAGTGGTGACAGAAGTTAGTGCCCATAATATCTTTTTGAACGATGCATTTAATTGTTGGACATATTAACTTAATTAAAACATAAGTTTTAAACATAAAGTTTCAAAACGTTACACAACCACGACATAGTTAAGTTGTCTTGATCCTCACGGATCTTGTTACACTGGTCCCAAATAGTTTTAAAAGTTTTTCCAACACATTACGTAACAAAACATGCATCAACAACCACAAGATACACCATAATTCCCGAAGCCGAACTCAAGTACCTGAAGAACACGTTAAACTCAAGTGTCAACACAAAGGAAGGTGAGTTCACATATTCAAATTAAAAGTAATTTGATCCCAAGGAAATACTTTCCAATTATGTGCTTATCACAAAAAAACATCCATATAATTTACGGAAGTCATTTTATTTCCTTATTAAAAATCCATGGGTCAGCCGTCGCAAGCGTTTCCCAGAAACCTTCGAACTAAGCATCTTCCCAAGTTTACATATTAAATTTATAGCATCAAATGTTCGGACTCGTATGTTAGCTAGACATTACGAACTATATTTGCAATGAAGGGATAATCAAAGCTAGACAATAAACATAATATCAATTCGTCGTTTGACTTGACACAGAGCGACCGGTCACGACGGGGTTGTCAACCAGATAGATCTACCAACAATTCCTCGCGTGCAATACTTAAATGATTAAACGACATCACTTGCGCATGGCCCATATCGAGACCATCTATGATGCCTGCCTCACGTACAATATATATATCATACTAATATGACAAATTTAATAAAAAAAATTGTACGAATTTACTGAAATCCCTTGGACCAAGCAAATCCATCCCAACAACACGGTCGTTTTCTCTGAAACACCGTGCAATCCCCGTTTCTCCCCGAAACATATATTCAACAAAACCGTTTCATCCCCGAAACATATATTTTCACAAATCCATATATTTTCAACAAAAATATATAATTAATATAAAAAGGTATGTTTTATTCCAAAAACATTATTAAACCCTTTTTGGCGTGTTCTTCCCCCAAAACATATACAAAACAGTAAAAAGAGGGGGTTTAGAGACACTCAGCTTTGGGTGCGTATTTTTAATTAGCGCAATCCCACAGATTGATTTCTTCACGTCCTTTCAAGTTTCTTAGTGGGTTTTGACTAGATTTTGATGTTTGAAAGCTTGTTTCACCAAGAAATCTCCTTTGGATCCTTAAAACACCTTGGAACCTTCTTGGATTTAACTTTAATCTTCAAGAACAAGTTGAAATTTTGAAAATGTATGAGATATAGGGGGTGTTCGGCCGATTGTAAGAGAGAGAGAGAGAGAGTGAGCTTGAGTGCTTTGATCGTGTGTCTTGGTTTAATCAAGATATTGGAAAGGTTTGGAAGGATTAATCATTATGTGTGAATTTCTAGGCCAACAAGTGTTTGATAGAGGAGAGAGAGAGAGAGAGCCTTCATGGCCGCCACCTAGCCCCCCATGTCATGCACCTCTCACACAAATTGATATATACATACACACACACACACACACACACACATATATATATATATAAATTAGAGTTAAAACTGGTATTTTACTGGATACCGGGTATTTTATCTAGCGTTTTAATCCCGTTTTAGTGCGTTTTAAATTATTTTTATCATTCTATAAAAATAATCACACTAAATTATTACTGAAATAGTTGCCAGTTGCCTTGACTGGCTGCGTTGACAGTATTTTGTCAAATACACGTAGTATCGCGCGGTACGCGCTCAAACTCGAAAAATAGAGTTTCTTAGCGTTTTAATTTATTTTTCCTCACGGACATGATTAAAATTACCATTCTAATCATAACAGACTATTTTTAGGATTTTAGCACTGAACGGGTGGTCACCGACGGTCGTTTCACATTTAATTCGTTACGCGATAAGCGTTTATTTTATCGTTGCCAACATAATTTTTACCAATATTTGGATTCACCAACACATTAAATATCATATATAATTATCAAAATCAGTCAAATACAACCTTTATTCATAACACGGGTTACATCTGTACGGTACGGCCTGAAAAGCCGGGTGTCACACGCTGGGCCCGTCTTCACTAGTGAAGTCTTTGGGGCCATATGCCTTGAATTGCTTGAGCTAAAAGTAGCCCTAGGTGAGTCACTCTTTGAATCAATAGAGGAGCTACTCTTCACCTTGTTAATCACGCTGATAATCTGCGGAATGACCTTGGCCATTTCCTTGGTGACTAGCGAGGCGATGCGTTTGTCAGCGTGGTTGCGGCGAGCAGTGCGAGAAGTGTGCGATTCAAATGATGACATTGTCTGCAACAAACATCGTCATAGGATTTAGACGCGATACAATCAAATCTCTCCACACAAACATACTTATTATTACTATGTAAAGCATCAGGAACACGTCTATCACATAGGCATATAGTCACGTATGCACATAATCCACATAGGCACATAAGCACATAAGCACATAGAGCACAGAAGCACATATTCAACTATATTTTGCACGTATTCACCTTTATATTTTGCACATATTCACCTATCATTCAAGTTTCGCGAGCGTGTTCGAGAGTTATGCGAGTAGCGAGTAGCATAAGCAAGTAACATAGCATGCGAGGGTTCATAGATTGGCTATGATTTGTTAGCATGTTGAGATATGTGTGCAGTGCGAGTTGTGCGCGTTTATCAAAGTGAAGGGCGGAAAAGCGTATAGTCTCCAAAATCGAAACACATATAAATTCATAAAACCACATAAAACACATAAAATCACACAGAAAAGCTATAAAGCGTAAAATCATTGATTGCGGGCTCGAAATAAAAAATAGATTGTCTTCGGTGAGAGACATCGACTACCCAAAGTGATTCAACTATCCACAATGACTTCGAGTACACGCTTTGGCCTAATAGACTATGCTCTCTCATCGACACACGGTGAACGGCACACATCCTTTTGGTTAATACGTGAATTGAGTCGTTGGAATTCATCGAGACTTTGGTGAGAGTTTTATAAAACCAAATAGGGAGCGGAACAAGTTATTAAGATACGGGTTTCACCCCTAACTTATCAACTTATTATTGGTTGTGTGATAGAATCACGAGAGAGATATGGAGAATTTCGTCGAGGTATGGATTTCACTACTGACTCAACGCAAATTCTCATGTTTATAGTAAAAAAGCGCATCGAGCGAGCGGTCTCTTCGAGAGTTCTTGGTTTTCACACCTATTCTCGATAAAATCGCTCTTTTGTGTTATACGAGGGTTTTCGAAAATCGTGTGTGTCGCTAGCCTTAGGAAAGGCTAAGTGATAGTGTTCGACCTTAGAAAAGGCTGATCTTGCCCGGAACTATAGTATGCGGTGTTCGCGCAAGAATGAATTCGAGAGAGTAACAGAAATAGGCTTCGTGCAGAACCCCTACTGGGTTTGCACAAGGCGGTTTGTTGGTACTTAGACTATAGACTAGGTCATTTCTAAGACAGCAGACCCGGACTAGGTCGCGTCTTTCCTAATTCCCAATAGTTATGTCTCTGATACCAATATGTCACACCCCAACCGATGGCGGAAACATCGGGGTGAGGCACTCAGCGAAACATATTGTCCAAGAGAATCCATAACCCTATTAGTGACAATATATTTAACATTCTTGTCCCATACCACAAATATATAAAGCATAAATAGTTATTACAGACATTGTTCTCAAACACAAATAATTGTTCTGACAACTCAAATTTTATTAAATGACGTTTCTGGACCACCTACTTCGTTCATCAAGCAAAGCATAGCATAGCATCCTAAACACCTGTCACATACGTTAAAATAAAAGTCAATACACATAGTGTAAAGGTGAGTACACAATTTTATAGCATATAGTAGCGAAAGTGATTTACGCATAACCAGCATGTAACACGTAAAAATGTGAAGGAAGTAAGCTATCAACAATGACATATGCACAGACATGACTGCGAGTTGTAGAATGTGCAACACATTATCACCACTGTGACCATGTGAAGTAAAACCCTTAACAACCCATATCCACGACAGGTGCTGAGTCCAAACTATAGTACTATCGTTGTTAAGGTGTCAGGCAACAATCACTGTGTAAACATAACATACAAGCATTCATCGAAAACACGTATAACATGCAGATCGGTTACCGTATAAAAGTGTTTGCATTATGTGTCGATGTGATTTGATATAGGTAACGTATGTAACACCCAAAAGTGCGTTAAGCAAAAAGGGATTGTGTATACTCACAGAGCGTGTTTAGTAAATAAAAACAGTCTTGGGTTGAAGGGAGCGCTTCAGAGATTAGCCTGATCAGAGAATGATAGTGTAAGCGTTGAACAGCGTATAACGGTGTGTCGAGTGAGATGGTTGATCGGATGGTGGCTCGATCGGATGACCGTCCGGACGGATGACCATTCGGTCGGTTGGTCATTCGACTAAGGGAAATGTTTTTGTGAAATGTTTGAACTTTTGAAGTTTTCGTTGTAGTATAAATAAAGTCATTCGATCGGATGGTCGTCCGGACGGATGGCCGTTCGATCGGATGGCTATTCGATTGAAAACTGATATTCTTTGAAACTTTGCAAAGCTTCTAGTGTTGAACTTATGAAGTCAAGTCACCTGGTCGAATAGTCGTTCGATCGGATGGTCATCCGATCGGACAGCTATTCGATTGAGCAACCTTTTGTTTGAAAACTTTGTAAAATCAGTTAAGTTGAAAAGTCTTGCGGTTTAACGGAGACGGTGTGAAGACGTGTTAAACAACGGAAATCACATCAATTCCAACTCATTCGATCGGACGGGAATTACCCCGTTCAATCAGACTCAACTGTTTAAGATGAAGTTTCATGTTTAACCCGCGAATAGGTTGTCTCTCTGGTAGAAATCTATTCTCAGACCGGTTCTCCACTAGAGAATGAGTAGAGAGCCTGAACGAGTACAGATTCTAACTGTTTTGAGTGAAAAGTGAAAGATGTTGAAGAAAAGTTTGAATCCAGTTGAAAATGTTTAGATTTAGTCGAAATCAGTATGAAATGTTGTGGAAATCATTTAGATCTGAACCGTTCTTGGTGAGATGAGGTCACACTTCAGTGTTCATAAGAACCCGAGGTGATGTCACCTTAGAATAGCCCAAATTTGGTGATTTCACGGTGAAAATGTATGATTTGTTGATGAAAATGATGAGAAAGTGTGTAATAAAGATGGAAGTACAAGATTTACATTGAAAACCTACAAGAATCGCGAAGAATCGAGAGAAAAGAGCTTGAGAGTGCATGGGTCGAACGGAGCTGTCACATCAATGAACAGTTGATCTGACAGGAAGGGTATTTATAGGTGAAGGGGGAGAAAGGCGCTGTAGAGTGAATGGGTCGGACGGTCCTTCGATCGGATGGTCTTCCGGTCGGATGTCCATTCGATCGAATGGTCGTTCGATCGGTTGGCTTTCACGAGTTAGTTTTCCGACTTTTGTTTCGTGCGTGGAGCATTGCGTTGCGTTTAAGCGAGTTGCGTGTAAGCGAGGCGATAGTATTAAACAATAGTTACACAAGTAACATAACAACATTAAAGTAAGTAAATTTGTGTTTAAAGTTTGCGATGCGATAGAGTTGCGATTACGTTGCGAATAACATCCCAAAACATATATATGTCACACACAAGTAAAGCACATAATAACACACACACATAGAATAAACCAATAGTTGCAATTCGAGTTGTGATGCGATAGCGATTTGATAGCGTTAAGTAATATAGCGTTTAGTGGCGTTTATCGCATTGTTACTTCACATATTAATAAATCGTAATCTAAAATAGCGTTAACCAAAGTATCGATTATTAATTACGAGAGTACAAGACAATAATTAAGCAAGAAAAGACAGATCTGAATAACAACCTGACTTTGACTTTGACTTTGAAAAGTCGGGTTATCACATGTTGACTTCTATTGACTTCTGTTGACAAGTCAACATAATTCAATACAAGGGAAAATGAAAATGATCAACAGAATTCAAGTTCTATTTCTGATGACATCATCAGAATTGAATTTTGACTTTGAAAAAGGGGGAATAATATAAAGACAACTTATTGGACCACTAACAAAAATGGGTCCCACAAAAATGGAAAGGTGTCATGTGACCGGTAGTATTCTCCAATCAAAATTCAATTCCAAACAAATGGAATGATTGAAGAAATTACAAGTTGAGAAGGCATAACCACGATTACACGATTAACTCTCATTAAATACCTTGATACCCACGATCCAACGGTTACTTTCTGAACCACATTTCACATCACATGATCTAACGGTAATAAAGGCAATTAATTACCTTTTAACCGCTATTACAAGACATGTTCCATGTCCCCTCAACTCCCATAACCCACTTATCTCTGCTAAAACCCTCACTATAAAACCTAACCTCACCAGAAATTCACAAATCACTCACCTTCTTCCTCACAAAAACCTTAAATCTCTAAACCCTCTGTTTTTTTTTTCAAAAGCCCAAATTCCCAAACCTCAAACCCTAACTCATAAAATTAAGCAATGGCAGAAGTAAATCTCAACATTCCAATTATTCAACATGATGTACCATTCATTGAAGATGGAGAATTTTTGCCAATGAAAGAGAATAACTTGCTGATGAATACAAAGCATTTAGAATACGATGATAGATGTCAACTTCTGATATAATTTCTCTTAAGATGTCCAATCTCAAGAGCATTAACTAAAGGAAGAGAGGTACCAGAAAGATTATTGCAACAATTTATTTACACTTTCAGTGAAGATGGAGAGAATCAAGTCTCTACTCATGTGTGGGGAAATGTCTTAGTGACATTAACTCCTACAAGGGTAAGAGAGTGGCTTGAACTTCCAATTTTTGACAACTACATTGAACTATTGAAGCACCAAGAAAAGAAGATTTGATAAGCTTTCTTATTGAGCTTGGATACAAAAACAAGAAGGTTAGCAAAATTGGAGGAGTCAGAAGAAATGAAATGCCAACATTCTGGCAAGTGATGATGGATGTGTTGAACAAATGTCTCACATCAAAGATAGGAGGAGTTGATCAAGTGAATCAAGAAATTCTGTCAATCATGTATGGACTCATAACTGGGTTCAAGTTTGACTATGGGATAGAAATCTTTAATTTAATCAAGAGATCAATTCTTACAAAAAATGGAAGAATCACTTCACATCTACCATATCCAAGGTTCATTTATATCTTCATCTTTGAAACTTTTGTTGAAAGAAATGTAGAAATACCTATAAGAGAAGATGCTTGGAGTTCAAACACGATGAAACCTTGGAGTGCCCGTCAAGGGTGGACATCAGACAGGGATGTTCCCGAGTTACCAGAAAGTATGCCAGGGATGTTCCTGAGTTACCAGAAAGTATGCTGAGTCTAATTGCATCAGACTCATACAGACTGAAACGTGAAGAACTTCTTACCAAATCAGATACACCAACAGAAGAACCCAGCAAAGAAGTCTATAACTGATCTTCTTCACCAAAAGAAGAAGAAGTTGAAAAGTCTTGGACATCAGAAAGAGAACCTGCTGGTACAGACCAAATTCTGATGATAAGAAATTCACCAGAAAATAAGGAAGATTCTGAACCTCCTTGAAGCCATCAGAATCCTGATGCTGGAACTCATTTTGAGTTTGAAGCTAATCAAGAAACAGAAGATCAACATTATGAAGAATCTCATGTTGCTGGAGGAACTAGGGCTGTTTATTTTTATCCGAAACCCGACCCGAAGTTGAAGCCACCCGAACCCGAAGTAGAGAATACCCGAAAAACCCGAACCCGACCAACCCGAACCTTAAATGGGTTGGTTATCGGGTCACTTTTTCCCAGCCAAAAACCCGAAAAACCCGACCCGAAAAAACCGAAATCTGAAACCCAAAAAAAAACCCGAACATTTAATGTCTTTTTTCGGCAGATGTGTTTTGGTTTAGAGTTTTTGGTATCTAAAACATTATGTTTTAGGACATTTAAACATTATCATGTCATATTGTCAAATATTGTTTTAATTTTGATAATATTTTTTTTATGTAGAATGATGAATTTTAATTATATATTGCAAAAAAAAAAAAAAAAAAAAAAAAAACATTTTTTTAATATTACATCTAAACCCCAAAACCGAACAACCCGACCCGAACTAGCCCAAACCCGAATAACCTGAACCCGATCAACCTGAGCTTTAAATGGTTTGGTTATCGGGTCACTTTTTCCTAGCAAAAAACTTGAACAACCCGACCCGAAAAACCCGAAACCCGAGAAAAAAACCCGAAGAACACCCCTAGGAGGAACTCATGAAGAAACTTAAGTCCATCATTATGAAGTATCCCACATTGCTGAAACAACACATGAAGCCACTGAAGTTCTACAATTTGATGAATCTCAAATTGCTGGTACAGACTCTCACTTAAACACAATTTTAATTGACACTTCTTTAAAAAGAACAAACTCAGATGATTCAATTACTGCATCTTACAAAGTTGAATATAGAAAAACTGTTGTTGATGAGGATGTTCTAGTGCAATTCATCTCAACACTGAATCAGAAAATGAGGAAGAGATTGGGATCTCAACAGTTGGAGATCAGGAAACTGGTCAAGGAAATCTGGTTAAAGGTAATTTGTTTACCTCAACAACTTATAGAGAATCAGTCACTGATATGATTCAAGGATATAGGAAATCCAGGATGAAAATTTGTTTTTCACTTCTGGTGGAGATGATTTTGGCATACTCAAGGTTGCACCACATTCTGGTAAAACCAAAAGTACACCAATCATTTCCAAAACAGCCGCAAATGTGTTTACAGCTGGTATGTTAGAAGGAACATCTATTGTTCCAAATATCCCTGAACCACCCATGACACAAGAAAACTTGGAAACAGTTTTAGAAAATGTATTCAAGGCCTGCAAAAAGAGCCCTGTTGAAGAGAAGCTTGATTTATTACTATCAGAGACACAAGGTCAAAGAGCAGAAATGAAGACCTTATCAGAATTAGTGGCGTTCATAAAGACACATACTGAAAGAAACACTAAAGCACTAAAAGCTCTGCAAAAGCAAAAAAGAAAAGGCACCAGAAACCAGCATTCTAGCATCAGAAATTCATAAGATTTTCAAAGAAATGAAGAAAATCAAAACACAAGTTACAAATGTTGTGGAGTCAAGACAATCAAGCAGCTCAAACAAAGTCTTGGAAGAAGTTACCATTCTAAGGGCAAGCAACAACAGTATCACTGATGCCCTTGAAAAATTGATAAGAGAATGGGCTGCCTAGCAGGAGAAAAATAAAACTGAATTTGCAGAAGTACAGAAAAGTGTAGCCAACAAAACAAATCTGATAGGAGAAGTGCAGTCTCTCATGAAGAGAATGCATTTCAACATTGCCAGATTGGCTAAGCTTGATCTAAGGAAATCATGAAGGCAATTCCTGTTGAACAATCTCACCAGGAACTCCCAAAGTCAACCCCTCAACAATCACCTACTACACCAATCACTGAAGCTGGAACCAATGTAATGGGCCCACCTCCTGCAGTTCCAAAAGAAGAAATGTTGAAAATGCTAGCAACTTCCATGCCTCTAGTTATCTCAAATTTGAATCTTAAACTTCTCAAACTGGTCCAAAGCCAACTTCTTCTGGTGACACTGTTATAAGTTCAAGAATAACTCAACAAGCAATGAAAGACTGGGAAAAAGAAGCTGACTCAAGAAAACCACAGATTGTCAAAAGAAAAATCTCAGAAACTCAATCTGTTATGGTTCAAGAGATTGACAGGGATATTATGATATTCCCTGAATACAATCTGATAGAATACTATTGGACTCAAGAGGATGTACCAGAAAAGCCACCAACTCCTTACAGATTGGCTATATGGGAAGAGAGGTTAGAAAGAGGTGCAAGGAGCATCCATTACACCTATGAAAATCCAATAAAAAGAATAATAAAAGTAGATGAAGAGAAGATTGGAACTGATGGTGTTGGTGGAACATATGTGCAGAACAGATACACACTTCGAAGAGAAAATGGTGCAGAAGAGAAAGTGACTGATGGAGACCTTGCTGACAAATTGCATCCTCTGGACATTCTGTTCATGAAAGAATACTATGAAAAGGAAAGAGGGAACACACAATTTATCAGAAGAGCTTTGACAAGCATATCAAATGCAGGAATAAAGCTATTTGAAAGAGTAGTTTTTTCTGACTTTGATCTATGCATCAATTATGACTATGTGCATAACAAGAAGGTCCATCTCACTGCACCAGACACAACCATTCCCTCAAAGCTAATAGAAGAAGCAAGATCTGGAGACATCATTAAACAACCAAAGATAAGAGACAGACACAACTACAGTGTAGTCTACAGAGATTTTGAGAAAAAAACAAGGCTCTATTCAGAAGTGTTGATATCTGCAAATACTCTAATCAGACACTAAGGTTTATCATGAAGTGCATGAACAAGTGGCAGGAATAGCTTCAGAAGACAGGAATGAACAAAGAAAATCAAAGGTAGGAGATTGAACAAATGATTGAAGAATGGATACAAGAAAGAAGCTGGTACAAGGATATGTATGACATTTGTAACAAATACATCTCTTACAAAAAGAAATTGAAGTCTGGAGATGTACTCAAACGGGCAAAGTTGTTTTGAAAAACATCTCTTTTGATTTTATTTTATCATGTAATTTGTTTTCAAAATAGAAGTAACTTGCTTGATTTACAAATTCAGTTTCCATTGTTTGGGAAATTTTTCTTTCATGAGCTAGTTTATTTTTCTTAGAATACTTAGGGGGAAATTGTTAGGAAACCTTAAATGTGACAACTTGTACTTTGAAGAGTCTTGTTCTAGCTCTTCTCTACTTTGTGTTAAGTTGTATACGTGTTAGTATGAATGAAATTGGATTGAATGTTTAATTGTGTAAATGGTTGTTAAGTGTTAAGTGTTATTTATTTTAATATGAACATGATCGCACAACACCTTCGGGCCACACACTTTGTTCCTGACCGCACGCTCTTCATCTTGTGGACAATGTTCTTGGCCCAAAGCCCATTCGCATCGCATCTTGGCCTACGACCCAAACTAATGAGCCCGACTCATCTCTTGTGCGCATACACTAAGGGTGTGTGTTAGTTTTCTCATAATCCTTCCATAACACAAAACACACAAAACCCTAATTCCTCTACTCTCTTCTTCGGAACCGAAGGCAGCCCCCTCTCTCGAAGCCCTAGTTCCTTCAAAGCTCTCTTTGGATCGCAGCCTCATCTCTCTCGTTCTAATACTATTGCGCATACATAACTCTCGGTTAGTATCTAGTTTGATTTCGGTTTGTATTCCTTGTTTAATTTCAGCCGTGTGTATTAGTATATGATGTGCTCATGATAATGAATCGAATGGTTACATGGATCTGCTTTGAATGTGTGTATCGCATGACAAGGATAGGATGGATTTTAGGAACTTGATAGTCTATGAATGCATGATTTGTGAATAAATGCTTGGGTTTCATCCGAGTTGCATGATTAAAAGATCGACGGTTTGGTATATTAAAAACAGTTTCATTGTGTGATTTTGATTAAGGGTTAGATTGATGATTAGGGTTGTATGATGATGTAGAGATTAAAAGTTAATCATATTATTTGATCCGATTAGAATGTTTTGTATGCAGATTGATCGTCATTCATGATTGGATGATAATTAGGGATTGTATAAATGCTATGGTTGTTGTTAAATGATGATAATTGATCTGATTGAAACTGCCAAAATTTGTTATCTGATGTTAAGGAGATAATGGGCTACAATAAATGAAATTAGTTACATCTCTCGATCTCGACTAAGGTTACGAGTCGACCTCATGGTTTCGACTCGAGACCATACTTGCACACAAACAACAGGACTCGAGACCTGACTCGAGACCACCTGGTCTCGACTAGTAAAGCATGACCCGAGACTTCCCAAGTCTCGACTCGAGACCTTTAAGACTACAACCCGAGACCGCACAGTCTCGACTCGAGATCCCTAGTCTCGACTCGAGACCACATGACCGCACACCTGTTTGGACTCGCACACTGTCACAGGCCAATGTACTTGGTCCGCACACTTGGGCTTTCTACGTGCACTTATACATTACTGTTGAACATGATTTGTGCAACTGTTATCTGCCATGCTGTACATACTGTGCCATGATCATTGCTAGTATGCAACTTGATAGTATATGTGTAGAACAATACGTGTGTTACCTGAATATGAACCTGAATTGTATGGTAACCATGTTAGAACGTGGTTAACCACATTAGCTCAAGTGACCATTTATCTGCCGAGCTAATCTAACGTGAGTTCAAACTTTTCTTCAAAGCATGGGATTCCCGGTGGTTTGGGAATGGGTTAAACAACAACTATCCCCCTTGGGTGGGATGCAACCTTCGTATTCTCCTTGGGTAGAATACATACCTCCGCCCTCATTGGGAAGGGAGACAACCGTTATAATACATGTCTTTGGATTACTATACAACAACTCTATCTTAAAGTCCCCACTCATTTTATATCGACTTAATCGCCGGGCCAATGGCGAACAGGTTATTAGTTAAATAGCGCTATTAGGTCTGAGAAACCACACACCGTGCCGCAGAGGACGGGCGTGGACTAATATACTTGGGCACTTAGTCAATGATGATAGACATTGACTTGGGGTACTCAACATAACTTCAGTCAGTAGTCGATATGGTACGGGTCTAGTGGTTTAAAACAGTGGGGTAGCTCCCCATGGCATGTTTTTGTATGAACAAGGAGCTTAACAACTTATGGTTTTTGGGAACAACATTAAAATGGACAACCAATTGTGAACTCGCCAACATTTTTGTTGATACGTTAACATGCTTTGCAGGTCGTTAGGTACATGGCTGGAGCTTGCACGAGGAGTGGGTGTTGTGGTTAGGAATCAACTGTTGGATTCCTACTATCAGACATTATGACTTTTATTTTGTTTAATGGGTTTAAACTTTATGCTTCCGCTAACACTTAAACTTGGTTAGGGATTTTGTTTTCGTAAACGTTAAACTTTTGGGTTAGAATGGTTTTACTTTATTTTACTTATCATTCAGTATGATTAGTGGTATGATCCTGGTCAGTCACATGCCTCGCGATAATACTTCGCTTGTGGATTTTAGGGGTGTGACAGATTGGTATCAGAGCCATTGGTTATAGTGAACTTGGTTTTAAAATGGGAAAACCTTTTTGACATAAACCAGACTATAACCTGTTCAGTGCTCAACGATCCACAACGACGCTTCGCTCCACGTGCAAGACTCAACACTTTAGGTGATATGATTTATGTTTATATTGCCTACTTGTTAGATTACATTCACATAGTGTTTGCTCATGGTATGCCTAGTTAACGTAGTAGCATGTTGCTTATTAGCCCTAATGTACTCTCTTGATATTCCATTGTTTGCCTGAAACCTTATGTGTTCACTCTCTTCTGTCATTCCTTTCACACCCTGCGTTGTCATTCTCATTTGTGTTTTCTGGATGTGAAGATCATGAGTGGATGCAACGGAGGACGTGGTGGTGGTATCAACTTGACTCAGGCTCAACTGACGACCCTGATCAATGAACGGGTTACTGAGGCTCTAACAGCAGCCCAACCAGGAAGTAAATCCTGCCATTTCGACCTATCCTAGGATGTTTAGATCCTACTATCGTGATCCTTTGTCATTCTTAACCTTACTCCTTCTTTCTCACGCGGCAGGTCAACCTGCTCAGCCACGAGCATGTACGTTCAAGACTTTCATGGACTGTCAGCCTAGTTCCTTCAGTGGTACCGAAGGAGCTGTGGGTCTCCTCCATTGGTTTGAGACGATCGAATCCGTCTTTGAGATGTGTGAATGCCCTGTAGCCAATAGGGTGAAGTTTGCAACAGGAACACTCGAAGGAAGTGCGCTCTCTTGGTGGAACGCACAGCTGCAAATGCTAGGGTTGGCAGCTGCGAACACCACCCCATGAAATGATTTCAAGGAGCTGATTAAGGAAGAGTATTGTCATCGGGATGATATACACAAGCTTGAGGTGGAGTTCTATAACCTCAAGATGGTAGGGTCTGAGATTGAAGCCTACACGAAGCGATCAAACGATTTGGCTGCTTTGTGTCCCAACATGGCGAATCCTGCTTACAAGCGTATCGAGCTCTACATCAAAGGTTTAGTCCCAGAAATCCAGAGCATTGTAACTGCAGCGAACCTCCCTACGATCCAGCAGATCATATGACTGTCCCACCGCCTCACTGATCAGGCAGTCGAGCAGAACATGCTACCTAAACATATTAGTGCCACTACTTCTGATGCACCAAGTGACAACAAACGTAAGTGGGATAGAAACTCGAACAACGGTTCAAGCTCTACTCAGCCTTAGTCTCAGCAACGTAGGACCGATGACTACAAGAGTCCGAACCAATAATCTAGTAGTAATCAAAGTTACGGTGGGTACAAGGGAAATCACCCCAAGTGCAACCGTTGTAATTTGCACCATAGCGGGCCGTGCAACAAGGGCCACTACCAGAGGTGCAACAAGCCAGGTCACGCAGTAAAGGATTTCAGGAGTCCGTATCCTGCGAATCAGAATCAACAGCAGCAACAACAAGCTCCACAGAACCAGCAGCAGTAACAACAACAGGGTAACAATAAGGGGTGTTTCCAATGTGGAGCAGAAGGCCACTTTAAAAGAAACTTCCCTCAGCTGAATCAGAATCGCAACAATAATAACAACAACCAGGGCAATGGGAACAACAACAGGAACAACAATGACGATAATGGTGCCAAGGGGCGTGTGTTCTTGATTGGTCAGGGTGAAGCAAGGAACGACCCCAATGTTGTGATGGGTAAGTTTCTATTGGACGACTAATTTTTTTTTTATATTCGGGAGCCGATACTAGTTATGTGTCCCTAAGGTTAGTCAGATGCTTAAGCGTACCCCGATCCCTCATGGCATGTTTTTGTATGAAAGGAACTCAACATAACTTCAGTCAGTAGTCGATATGGTACGGGTCTAGTGGTTTAAAACAGCGGGGTAGCTCCCCATGGCATGTTTTTGTATGAACAAGGAACTTAACAAATTATGGTTTTTGGGAACAACATTAAAACGGACAACCAATTGTGAACTCGCCAACATTTTTGTTGATACATTACTACATGCTTTGCAGGTCGTTAGGTACATGGCTGGAGCTTGCACGAGGAGTGGGCATTGTGGTTAGGAATCAACTGTTGGATTTCTACTATCAGGCATTATGACTTTTATTTTGTTTAATGGGTTTAAACTTTATGCTTCCGCTAACACTTAAACTTGGTTTGGGATTTTGTTTTTGTAAAAGTTAAACTTTTGGGTTGGAATGGTTTTACTTAATTTTACTTATCGTTCAGTATGATTAGTGGTATGATCCTGGTCAGTCACATACCTCTCGGTAATACTCCGCTTGTGGATTTTGGGGGTGTGACATTAAATGTAAGTATTGAAGAAAAAGATGATCATCCTGATCACAAGATGAAGATACAGTCAAGGAGTATTACTAAGAAGGTGCCTACATGATATTTTGACAAGAAGAAAAGAAAGATATATCTTCAATTAAGATTCAGGAGAAGATCAAAACAAAGAAGACAATCATATAGAACCTTTCTGATGAAGTTCTGATGATAAATCTTGTATTTATCTTAAGAATCTGGTACAGTTTGATCACCAGAAATCTGATGATTAAGTTCATCAGAATTCTGGTAAATAGTCACCAGAAATTCTGGTAGACCCACTTGTCTTCAAGATAAGGCCTGATACAAACCCAAAAAGGAGCAATTTGGCAATAACCGATTCAATGAATATGCCAAGAAGGTCCTTTTGTGTAGAGCAAGTGGTGAATAAACAATTGTTTATTCAGATCTGAACTCTCTATAAATAGAGATGTCAAACCCTGGAGGATAAATGAGTTGTGCTTAGCATTTAATACACACACTACAAACTCCATTGCCCTTCACTTAGAATTCTTTGAGTATTTGTTTTGTAATATCCAATGACTTTGTCTTTACAAAGTCGTTTAATACACATAAAAAATTCTATATCTTGTTTCTTGAAAGTCTGATTTCTAGTTCCGCACACTATTTTCATATTTGTTGAAATCACTTGCCATATTAAGTTTGGGTATCTCTATCTCTATCCGGGATTAACATATATATCGGGGCATTTTACACCAAACACTTATCTCCGACCAAACCCGCATTGCCATAGAGCAAGCAGTGAAAAGATGCTCCACTGTTTCCTCAAACTCATAACAAAAAGGGCACATAGCAGATATAAGGTCAACATTGCTTCTCCTTAAATTCACTCTGGTAGCAAGTCTATCCTGTAAGATTAAATATATTGTGTTTTGTATTTAATCTAGTAGCCATTATAATCATTTACATTATATATATCAAAATATATAACAACCTATTAATAATTAGTTCGTAATTGGTGATGGACCATATTACCCTTATTAACTAATTAGGTTTCCTCTTGGGTCCATATATAAGGAGACTAATATAGAGGTCACAAGGTTACACAACCTAATTATTCTCATAACATCAATTTCGACCTCCTCTCCATAACCGAACTCCCTGTTCGGTTTTCATCATCACCATCATTAGATTGCACCCTAAGGAGGAACCAGATCACCTTGATCAACATGTCGACATCTATGGCTGTATCACTCTCTGGATTCTCTGCTGGCCTGTCTGCAATCACGGGTATGTTTTCATGTTTTCCATTACCTTTAAAACAGAACTAATCAACATGTGGTATCAGAGCATATGTTGAAAAATCAGTTCTGTTTTCATATCCATTAGTTTTAGGATTGAAATCTGGAAAATAGAATTTTGAAAACTTAATAATGTTAATAGCCGGTTTCGAGTCATAAAGAACTACTCGAAACCACTGTTTCGAGGAAAAATTCTATTTTAAATATCTCGAAATTAAAACGGGTAAAATTATGTCCGAAATTTGTTTAGAAAAGCCTTAATTTTCAGGTTTTGGGTTCCAGAATCATGTTTTTATTTTTAGGTTTCATCATGTGTTCTTAGGAAAATTCAAAATTCCTTTATGTTTTGGAATATAATATGGATTTTGAGTGTTTTTCCTGTTTTGATCCAATTTTATCTTCTTAGTTTTTTCTAAAATGGTTAATTGATAATCAGATTATATTTTTGAAATATTTTGATAAAATTAGATCATCACTAAAACAGGAAACCATATCTCGAAATTCCTAAAAATTTGAATTTTCAGTTTTATTCACTAACAGTTGTTTATGAGCAGATTTCGAGACTTGGAGAATAAGTTTCGAGAATTAGGTGGTTTCGACTAAGGTTCCGACTGAGATTTCGACTCGCAATCAAGTGGTTGCGACTCGAAACCTCATAATGAACTCGGAATCTCTTTAAGGCATCTGAGATTGCGACTGATATTTCCACTCGCAATCAGGTGGTTGCGACTCGAAACCTCATAAACAAGTCAAAATCTCATTAAGGCATAAATCTTCACTACTCAAAACCGAGGTTTCGAGTGAGATTGCGACTGCCATTAATGACTCACAATCAGGTTGTTGCAACTCGTGGCATTAATCTTCATTACTCGAAACCTCACTCGAGATCTCACTTGAACTCTCAAGTTGAGTTGAGATCTCATAACTGAGTCGAGATCTCATAATTGAGTCGAGATCTCACTCGAAATCTCATTACTTTATTGAGTTGTTTGTGTGAACTAAAATTTAGCGGAGTTCGATCCACGCTAACAGGTGGTTTGCTATTATATAATTGGTTTTTTGTAAATACTTAGTTAATTAATCAGAATCAGATAATGTTTTACAAAACCAAAATGGCTTAACTTGAATGAGCTTTTGATGTATCATTTCTGGCCAAAGCTGTTTTGATACATCTATTTATCGTTCAAGTATTACGAAAGCTATGTTAAGTGTGCATTACAAACGTGAATGTCTTAATATCTGGCCAAAGCTGATTTGATTCATTCATTCATGTATAGCATACTCAACCGATGCATAACAAAAGTGATTGTCTCATTTCTAGCCAAAGCTGATTTGTCACAATCACTTTGCACACATGCTTAAATGATTACACTTCTGGCCAAAGTTGATTTGTCTTCGTTTAAGTAGAATTTTAACTAAGTCTATTATTTTGATGTTAGTAATAGACAATATCACAGCTTCATAATTAAAATGGTCATTATTTAGGTCTGCATTAGTATAACATACCCTTAGATCACATTAGGACTTCTTAATTAGTATCATAATTTGCTCATCTTATTTCCACTATCAGCACCCAATTGTGGGATTCCACCTTTGACTGGTGATAACTTTGCTGCATGGAAGGACTCTCTCATGCTTACGCTGTGACAACCCTCACTAAACCAGGTATCCGTACGACTTAATTAATAATTAATTACTGCTTAATTACTGTGCTTACTTGAACTTGTGGATAAACTGCTACTTGAATACTGATACATGTACTTACTTGCATCATACTTTACTTGCTGTCACTCCATGTTTTGCTTACAGCACCTTTGTGACAACCTTGATGCACCAAAAGCACAGTAGCACAATGAACGGATAACCTATTAAACGTGCTGTCATAACTAGCACCAGGCAGGTACAGCCTCTAAGGCCTGTAAGAGCCTGAGATAGTTTGCTACACTAGTGGTGAGTGTAGGGATATAAGGGTTGTAGAACTGCGTCACTAGGAATAAGGTACAGTGACCGGATGTGCCTAAAACGTACTCTAGGTACAAAATTCAGCACTTTAAATAATAATTCAGCATTAAGCTACCTAATAAAGTGCCAAAACATGAGAAAAAAATGTTACTAGACACTTTCCAAAGTGTCGGGAATAAGTTGTGTCACTAAAAATAATAATAATGACACTTTAAAGCTTTGTTAAGCACTTTAACGGATCTCTATCCAACCGAACAACCGGACTTTACCCGGAACATAAAAATATTGCCATTTACATTGTTTCTCTTTTTCTAAGCCAGTTAGGGTCCCCGAGTACCCTAACACCCGTCACAACTTACTACACATTAGTAACCGGGTTAATCCCTAAACTAACTAAATTAACCTAACTAATACCTAATGTTTAGTTGGAAATGAACTAGATTATCCCCCCCCCCCCAACCGAACCGTCCCCAAGGGGACACCTCATGTCCTATTTTGATTTAATTAATCACTTATGCTTAATATCATGGGAACATATGGACTCTTGGATAATAATCTTATGAAATGCCTATAAGTTCAAGACTTAACACATCTTTCATATTCACCGCTCAAACTCAACAAAAACTCTCCCTCTCCTCTCTAAATAACTCACGGCCGAACACCCCTATATCAATCCATCATTTTTCGATTTTGTTCAAGCTATTCCAAGCTCACACAAGTGTTAAGGATCACCTACAAGGGAGCTTGGTGCATTCGGAAGGCAAAGGACCTCTTCTCGTTGCTTTTATCCACGCATTTTTTGACTAGAATCTTCCCTAGCCTCGAGCTAGTAGTAAGTGACTATAATCACACTCTTGAACTATTTTAAGGTGGATAAAACGATATATGGCGGTTAAAATTCATGAACATGCAAAATGATATGAAAAAGTCTACTAAAAATGCTAAAAATGTTGGTTAATAGCACAAGGGTTGTGTAAATCATGTAGGATTTGTTTTGTGTAATTATTTGGGCCCGATCTATGTTGTGGTAGCTCGGATCATCGTTTAACCCGGATTGGTCATGATCATGGATCATCACATAGAGCTTGTTTAAGTGTAACAAGGGTTAAATGATGAAACTCTACAACACGCTAAACACGAACTTGTGTAAAATCGACTTTACTTACGAAATAGTGTTTAAAACTAGTAGATCTACAGATCTACAAGCGGTATTTTCAAGGGACCAAGTGTCAAGGAAATCTTATCTTCTAAAACCGGATCTTACATAAACAAAAGTGCTTTTGTAAACACACAAGTGTGTAGACACTTGTGTAACACAAAGTTTTGACAAAAAGAACTATTTTTGTAAATGTTGACAAGAAGTTGTGGAAACTTATTTTCTTTAAAAAAAACGAGACTTTTACAAAACCGAATGGATTTATATAAAGATACACTAAAAGTAAGGAGCTTTACTACATATTTTTGGAAAAAACTACAAGTTCATGTAATTCTTGCGATTTACATATATATTGACTAGTTTGATGCTTTGAACATTGTTTTGATTGAATAAGAAAATTGTTGGTTTGATTTGTAAAAGAAAATGATACGCTCGAAAGCGTGGCCACCTCCAGTTACAGAGGAAACTCTGGCGAAATTTTTCCAAAAACCTAACACTTAGAAATATTTTCACTACAAGTGTTAGAAATACATTTTTAACGTGTTTTCGAATTATAGATTTCGCCATGACTTTATTACAAGATTTCTAATTATCGGAGGTGGGATTTTCACAAAATAAAAACTTGCTAAAATATATATTTAGTATATATTTAGTATCAACACTTGTGAATTTTTATGATTATTTTGTGAACTATACAAATATTATTTTTAGGGTAAAAATAATATTACCGAATGTTAACGATTCCAAAATAATACGAACGCACATGTATAAATCCCCCATCCTTGGGAAGGAAAATAATTACCAAGTATTTACAAAAATATAAACACGAAATAGTTGTCTAACTATTTCCCAAAAACTTAAACCGTAAGCTAAGGCATGGTCGTCCGTCTAATAGACTTAGTACGTGTAGGTCGTCGCACAGCTGCTTGATCAGGAGATATACTTGGTAGAGACGCACCACTGTGAGTTCATGTCCCCCTTTTCTCTTAACTGTTTTCAGTTTTCTAAACTACGGGGGTGAAATACATGTTACTATGATTACGAGTACTTTTACATGGTATGGTTAGCGTAAGGAGGGTTATTATTATTCAGATCATGTGAGTGGGTAGGCAGAAACTTGAGGCCATTAATCCTCAGGGTAGGACCGAGGGGCAGGAGCGGTAGATCTATTTGGGTGTAGCGAGCCCAACCCCAGGCCCAACACAGAACGGACCTCGGGGTGACTTTGTACCCAACGCATAAATCTGCTAGGTTTGAGTCTTCCTACTTGCACTTCACACATATCAATGGCCTTGCAAACCATTGGTGATCTCTTTTTCCTTATTTGCTACATACCAGGGTTTTTTATACATACAAAGGTTTATTTACTCACTTACACATGAACTCGCTCAACATTATTGTTGATTTTTCAACTTACATGTATTTCAGGGAATTAAAGATCTGGCACGGTATGTTGTGTTTTCCCGCTGCATATGGGTTCCGAGGTCATCCCGGTTTAGGAAATGTGACTTTTTCCTGGACGAGTCACAAATCTTAAACTGCGTTTTATTCATGCTGATGTTTATGTCTTTCAAAACAATGTTTTATGTTATGGTGTTGTAGTCCCTAAGACAATGTTATGTTACTTTGGTTTTAAAACTTATTTTAATGGATGATCTTGCATGGTTTTTATTTCATATAGCTTGTTATGATTAAGCTGTGGTATTAAGAAGTCACACCAAAATTAACCACGCTTCCGCAAAGCCAGGGTGTGACATACGCTTGGATTGCTGGACTTCGATTATGCTCTGAGGGCGAATAAGCCAACGGACCTTACTCCTCAAAGTACTGCTGCTGAGCAGTTGACTCATGAAAAGGGGACTAGGTGTAACTGCATCTCTCTCATGTTTATGAAGCAGTCCATAAGCAATGCAATCAGAGGAGCCATTCCTGATTCTGAAGATGCTAAAACCTACATGGCTTCTGTGGAGGCGCAATTCAAGGGGACGTCTAAAGCACACGCCAGTACTCTTATCCTCAAGCTAGTGACAACTAAGTATGATGGGAGGAGCGGCATTCGCGAACACATCATGATGATGAATGACATGGCCAATAAGCTGAAGGGGCTAGAAATGGAAACCAGTGATGGTTTTCTCGTTCATTTCATCATTACTTCGCTTCCTTCGTCCTTTGAAGCATTCAAGATCAATTACAACACTCAGAAGGACAAATGGACGATGAGTGAGTTGGTCGCTATGTGCGTACATGAGGAAGAGCGTATGAAGATGGATCGCACTACTGATGTTGCTATCTTCACCACCTCCGACTCTAAGAAGAGGAAGAACAATTATCATAGAAAGGATTCTTCCAAAGTCCAAAGGCCCAATCCTAATACAAGTGCACCTTCCAGCTCTAAGAACTCCTTAAGCAAAATCCACTGCCAATTCTGTAAAAAGACAAGACACATGTAGAAGGAATGCCCTGACTTTAAGGAGTGGCTGGCTAAGAAAGGTAACGATTATTTTATGATACTTGAGTCCTATAATTTAAATGTTCCTACTAATTCTTGGTGGTTTGATTCTGGTTCTATGGTTCATGTTACCAATTCTACTCACGGATTCCTTTCAGTCCGGAAGCTGGGAAGAAACCAAAGAACACTTAAGGTTGGGGATGATCGAGAATTAGAAGTGAAGGCCATAGGAACATTACAATTATTTATGAAAACTGGTTTATGTATTAAACTTTATGATACCTTATATGTTCCTGAGGTAACTCGGAACCTTATATCAGGACCAAAGTTAGACATGGACTGTTTTATTGTTTCACATGGTCATTGCAAACTCTCTATCCTCTTTGATTCTGTTCTTTTTGGTACTGGTATTCTGGATGGTGGTTTCTATAGATTAGAACTAGATGATGACTTTTCCAAATCTTTGTTGTCATATAACATTAATGAATCACTCACAAAGATGAAAGAGAAACGAGACTTAGAGACTTTATCCATGTTGTGGCATCAACGTTTAGGCCACATCTCAAGAGAATGATTAAATCGTCTCTTAAAGGATGAAGTCTTACCTCCTCTCGATTTCTCTGATTTTGGAACATGTGTCAAATGTATTAAAGGTAAAATGACATTAGCAAATAAGAAAGGTGCCACTAGGAGCTCTAATTTATTAGAACTCATTCATAGTGACATTAGTGGTCCCTACCAAATCGCTGGCATAACATGAGATACTTCATTTATCACTTTCATTGATGATTATTCTCGTTACATGTACGTGTATCTTATTAAGGAGAAATTTAAATCTCTTACAACTTTTAAAGATTATAAAGCTGAAGTTGAAAAGCAATTAGATCGTCAGATTAAAGTTGTGAGATCAGATAGAGGCGATGAATATTATGGAAGACATACTGATGTGGGCCAAGCTCCTGGTCCATTTTATGAGTTTTGTAAGGGCAAGGGGATTGTGACCCAATACACCACGCCTGGTACACCTCAGCAAAACGGTGTCGCTGAATGAAGAAACCGTACCCTTATGAACATGGTGCTCAATATATTAGCCAACACTAATTTACCATTATTCCTCTGGACTGAAGCATTAAAAGCAGCTGTTCATATACTCAATAGATTTCATTCTAAGTCAGTCCCTAAAACTCCTTATGAACTTTGGATAGGAAGGAAACTGAGTCTTAACTATATGAAAGTATATGGCTGCATTGCTGAAGCAAAACTTTACAATCCTTTGCTAAGGAAACTTGACCCTTAAACAGTTACCTGTTTCTTTATCGGGTATCCTGATAACTCAAAGGGTTATCATTTCTATTATCCTTCCAATGTCACCCGTATTGTTGAAACCAAGCGTGTTGCATTCCTGGAGGATTTCAAGGTCTGTGGGAGCAGTACCAACCCTTACGAAGAATTGCAAGAAGTACAAGACGTGGGGGGGGGACTCGTCGCTTACCATTACTCCGTTTACTCCTCTTGTACCCAATGCAACTACTGCACCTGAAGCTACTTCACCAACTCCAAATTTACCTCCACAATTAGAACCCATAAAACCTCATAACGAAGGCACATCAAACGCTCAAAACCAAGACAACGTTGAACTCAATAATCAACTCAGGAGGTCATCTAGGCCCAGAAGGCCTAAGAATTGGGATGATTATGTTATCTACCTGGCTGAAATGGATCCTGGAAAGCTCAATGATCCTATCTCTTACAATGAAGCCATTAGCAGTGATCAGTCTTCTGAATGGAATAAATCAATGACTGATGAGCTTGAATCCATGAAGAAAAATGACATTTGGGATTTAGAAGAATTACCCAACGGTGTCAAACCCATAGGATGTAAATGGGTGTTCAAAACAAAACTGGATCCGAATGGGAACATTGAATGCTACAAAGCGAGATTGGTTGCAAAGAGCTACACTCGGAAAGAGGGAATTGATTATCAAGAGATGTTTTCACCTGTCTCTTGTAAAGATTCATTAAGGATCGTCATGGCCCTAGTAGCTCATTTTGATTTAGAGCTACATCAGATGAACGTTAAAACCGCTTTCCTTAACGGAGACTTAGACGAAGATGTTTACATGAAACAACCTGAAGGCTTTAAACCTGAAGGTCAGGAGCATCTAGTCTGTAAGTTGAAGAAATCCATTTACGGGTTAAAACAAGCATCACGTCAATGGTACCTCAAGTTTGATGAAGGCATGAAAAGACAAGGTTTTATAAAGAATCAAGTGGATCAATGCACCTACCTCAAGATGTTTACATGAAACAACCTGAAGGCTTTAAACCTGAAGGTCAGGAGCATCTAGTCTGTAAGTTGAAGAAATCCATTTACGGGTTAAAACAAGCATCACGTCAATGGTACCTCAAGTTTGATGAAGGCATGAAAAGACAAGGTTTTATAAAGAATCAAGTGGATCAATGCACCTACCTCAAGATGTTTACATGAAACAACCTGAAGGCTTTAAACCTGAAGGTCAGGAGCATCTAGTCTGTAAGTTGAAGAAATCCATTTACGGGTTAAAACAAGCATCACGTCAATGGTAACTCAAGTTTGATGAAGGCATGAAAAGACAAGGTTTTATAAAGAATCAAGTGGATCAATGCACCTACCTCAAGATGAGTGGGAGCAACTTTAGTATACTTGTCCTTAACGTAGATGATATTCTATTGGCAAGTAATAGTTTAGACGTGTTGCATGAGTCAAAGCGGTTACTCTCGCATTACTTCGACATGAAGGATCTCGAAGATGCTTCTTATGTCATTGGCATCGGAATTCACCGAGATAGACACAAAGGGATCTTAGGATTGTCTCAAAAGGCTTACATAGATCGTGTCCTTACACATTACAACATGCAACAGTGCAAACCCTTCGTCTCTCCAGTAGTTAAGGGAGATGTTTTCAGGTCACTCAAGTGTCCGACAACAGAGGTTTAAAAGGAGCAAATGAGCCAGATACCTTACGCATTAGTAGTCAGGAGACTGATGTATGCTCAAGTTTGTACTCGCCCAGATATCGCTTATATTTCTAGAATGCTAGGCCGTTATCAGACTAATCCTGGCCTAGATCACTGGAATGCAGCTAAGAAGGTACTTCGATATCTGCAAGGGACGAAAGACTATAAGCTGACTTGTAGAAGAAGTGATCATTTAGAAGTGGTGGGCTATTCTGATTCTGACTTTGCAAAATGCAAAGATGACAAGAAATCCACCTCGGGCTATATCTTTATGTTAGCAGGCGGACCTATCTCATGGAAGAGTCATAAACAACAGTTGACCATAACTTCCACAATGATGGCAGAGTACATTGCTGTTTATAACGCAACTAGTCATGGAATGTTGCTTAGGAATCTAATCAGTGGACTCAAAATCGTTAATCTATTTCTAGACCATTGAAGCTTTATTGTTATAACTCAGCTGCCGTTAGTTTCTCGAACAGTAACAGTTCGACTGGAGCTGGTTTATATCTCGATACAAAATATATGTTCGTGCGTGAACGAGTTCAGGAAAATGATCTTTGTATTGAGTATATTAGTACTATCTCTATTAGTACTAAAGATATTCTTGTGGATCCGATGACTAAAGGTCTCCTTCCTAAAGTTTACGAATAACATGTTCGGAATATGGGATTTAGTAATGACCTTATTTAGCATATTGTACTAGCTTATGTTTTTTTAATGAAATTTCCCCAGTTTGATTTTGTAAGTCTCTATGAATATGTTCAACCAGTATAATGGCATATAGACAAATAAAGTTACAAATCAAACAAAGGGCTTATGCGTATTTTGATCATAACGATTAGATTTTAAATTGAGGCTATAGTATGACTAATTAGGGTCCTGAGTCGAATGATGATTCAATGGCTGTATTTCTCTGCTATAGTTCTTGGTTTTAAGGCTAAAATGAGTGTTAACTCCTGATCAGGCTTATCTGATACTCATAGTAAATGATTACTCGGCTAAGTGGGAGAATGTAAGATTAAATATTTTATGTTTTGTATTTAATCTAGTAGCCATTATAATCATTTACATTATATAGATCAAAATATATAACAACCTATTAAATAATTAGTTGGTAATTGTTGATGGACCATATTACCCTTATTAACTAATTAGGTTTCCTCTTGGGTGCATATATAAGGAGACTAATATAGAGGTCACAAGGTTACACAACCTAATTATTCTTATAACATCAACTTCGACCTCCTCTCCATAACCGAACTCCCTATTCAGTTTTCATCATTACCATCATTAGATTGCACCCTAAGGAGGAACCAGATCACCTTGACCAACATGTCGACATCTATGGCTGCATCACTCACTGGATTCTCTGCTGGCCTGTCTGCAATCACTGGTATGTTTTCATGTTTTCCATTACCTTTAAAACAGAACTGATCAACATATCCAAATTACCTCTCCAAGCCAGAATGTTGCATTTAATAGTCACCCATTTACACCACTCAAAGTTAGGACTGACAATCTTCACCGAGAAGTCTTCTTTGCTATCTTCATTCCAGACCCACCTATCCCTAGAGTTGCTAAGATTCACCTTGTTTAAGGTCTCTCTGCACTCATGCTACTCCATTATCTCCACCCCCGACTCTAGCATTCTAGACCAAAACCAATTGAAACCCCCATTTCCCTTGTTCCTCTCCATCCTGTCTGTGACCCTGCAAGTTTTAAGCAATTCCAAGCTGAACAAATGTAGCCATCTTTCCATAAAAGGCCTATCTCCCTCCCATGTGTTAATCCATAACCTAATATCCTCCCCATTCCCAACCTTTCCCATGATTAAATGGTTTACACCCTTCCTTTTGATTTTAATATGGTTAAACGATTTCACAATATTTTTCCAACATCCTTCCAAATTACCATTACAAGTAAGAAAACTTCTCTGATTTAATTTACCATGACAAGCATCAACCACTTTCCTCCATAAGTTTTGATTTTCCACCCTGTACCTCCACCCCCATTTAACCAAAAGGGCCTCATTAACCTCTTTAATGCGGTTGATACCCAACCCCCTTTAGATTTAGGCCACGTTACCCACTCTCAAGCCACCCAGTTTATTTTATTATAATCATTTGAACCCGCCCAAAGAATTTTCTCATTTTAGCTTCCAACATCTTAATGACCCTAACTGGCATTTTATACAGCGACAAGTAGTCGATAGGGAGGCTTTCCAACACCGAATTAATCAGGGTAAGTCTCCCTCCCATCGATATAGTTTTTGCTTTCCAAACCGACAACCTTTTATCAACAACCTCAACTATTGGGGTCCAGCTACTTATTCTTTCTTACTGAACTGTAACTGCTTATTTATCATGTTTTTAACTTTTTCGCTAGAAACATCGAATTTTCGAAAATTAAAGTTTGTATTTCAAAAGTTGATTTTAATGAGTCAAATTCAACAGCTAATTTTTCAGAAAGTCCTTTAAAGTGGAGATGCCTACATTTTTCTTGGCTCAAATCCTTATGCAACTGTCGGATATCACGTATTTGTGCCTCCAACATATCCTTGTATCCATTGATTTTCTTTTTGATCTGATATAAATCAGATTTGGATAACTGTAATTGCATAATTGAAGAGTTTGCCTGTTCTTTGTACCCGCTTACCTTCTCTCTACAGGCAGTAGTACAACAAATTTTATCTACACGTACCTCAGCTGGAGTGGGAGTGAAGTCATGAATCTGAGTTCCTACACAACAACCTGATTCTGAATTCGGCGATGAATCAGCAGATTTGATGTCTGAGCTCAATGGAGAAGCAGGAGAGGATGAGCAAACTGCAGCAGATGTATCACCTTAAGCCTTCTGCTTGTCAGTCTTGTCATACGATCTGATGAGTGAGATCAACTCATCCGGCTTCATTTTGAAGTAGTTGGTTGTCAACATGATCTGATTAACATTCCTAAACCAGCTACTCTAGGGCTAATCTGGAATACTTTTCAGAGCATCTAAAAGCTTCTTGTTGCTCATATAAGTAGACACCACCATTTCTGCATTCTTTATTTTAGAGTGTAGTTCAACAAACCGGCCAATAAGTGCTTCAGCAGATTCACCAAGGATATAACTGAAACTGTCAAGTTTCTGCTAAAGAGCATCACTCTGTGAAGACATTTCTAAGTAGCTAAACCGTGATCCCCTGGAAATGTCTGTTTTACTGAACCGGACCGTCAAAAATATTCGAAAACTGACCGAAAATTGTTTTTACCAAAACGTACCGTTAGACTCGTCTAAAAATTTCGAGTCCTATGATATATAATCTCCAAACACTTTTTCGAGATTTTCGTGCCTTTTTTTGTACTAAAAATCACACAAGTCCAACCGTGTAGTCGGTTTGCCAAGATTGTTTGCAGATCAACTTCTGCACTTAAATACGTTTAAAACCGAACAAGTCAGCTGGTTAAAACTCCACCTTTGCCCACACTCGCACACTATGTTTGGGCTTCACACCGAATTCGTACACTTCAAAATGGGCCGCACACAGCTTTGTTTGGGCCGCACACTAGTTAGTTTGGGCCGCACACCTAATGTTTGACCGCAGACTGTTAGCTGGACCGCACACTACTAAGTTTGGACCGCATAATGACTGTTGGACCGCACAAACTTAATTGGGCCGCACACTCAATTAATTCGGTCGTACACACAAGTTGGGTCGCACACAGTGATGAATCAAGCCTCACACTAACAATCTGATCTGAACCGTACACTCCAGGTCGCACACTTAGGTCGCACACTAGGAGTCTGGGTCGCACACTATCGCACACTAAGCCCGTACACACGATAAAGCTCAGGTCACACACCTCAAATCGCACACTTCAAATTTTGAACCCGTACACAAGCTTCCTTGTAAAGAAATCAACAAACTAAATCCTAAAAATCAAGGAAACAATTCTGAATTCAAATTTTATGAGATCTCTCCACCAAAAACTCCGAAAAAATAGTAAAGAAAATATTTTTCTGTTCCAAAACAGATCAAAACATGAACTTTTGAACTGTTCTTCGAATCTGCTTGATGTTCTTCAAATTTGCAAACACTTTTTCTTGTTCTTCGATGTAATATACAACAAACCGAGCCTTCGAAAGACTTCTTAGGCTCTGATATCAATTGTAAGTCCAGAAACTGTCAATCGAATATCACAAACACAATCGAAGTGTGAAAAACTAAGAAAATGTAGAAACAAGATGAAGAAAGTCGATTGGATTAATGAATATTGCACATAAGATCTAAGTCTTGTCTGGTACAATTTGTATGAAGCACAAATCAAACAATAACCTTCTCTAATCCGTATTCTAAAGTCTAACCCTAATAATGAACAAAACATATCACTGTATAGGGTCCACAATAACTTGGCCCACATGGCCTAACCAAAGCCCACTAGAAAACTAAGTCCAATACTTATAAATGTGTTTGATAATGACAAGCGTAAACCTACTCAATTCTATGGCCTTAAACTTCAAAAACTATATATGAAGCAAATCAACTCTAATACCCTATATTACACTCCAAAACCGTAAGTATTTCATTGACCCAACTCAATCAGACAAAAAACTCCTCCTATAAGGAATTGATAGTCATCACTTCCTATAAGAACCGTCTTACAATAACTCTATTAGTTTGACAATGGAGCACATGAGAAGAAAAAAATTTCCGCGAATGATAAGCTGATTGTATTGTCACATATCTCCTCTAAGAAAATTTTTACGATCAATTTAAGTATGGATTTTATTCAACCAGATAATATTCCAAGATTATATTAAACATCGAAAAAATGCCAAGAAACTATGGCTGGAAGAGGTAGAGAAAAAGACGAGCGGTGGCATGATGTACCCACCCACAGGAAAACGGTAACAGGACAGAGGAAAGGCAGATAGAGAAGAACGTTACTAAGTTCTACATCTCAAACCTCCCAAACGGATGCACTACATAGGAATTCTCACAGTTCTTGGGGGACTTTGGAGAAGTGGTTGGAACCATAATTATTAAAAGCCATCGCCTCTTACGCCTAGGCCCATTTTCCAAGTGTAGGATCGTTTTGTGACCCAAACGAGTCAATCAGAAGAGTTCTTATCAATTCAAAAGGCGAAAACAGATGAATTGACTTGTAAAACAGCTTGTTTCACTTCTAAATGTCTTGTATATTGATTATAACAAGTTTACAGATCAGTAGACACGTCGGCAGCACTTCGGTACCGGAAACATGAATGTTACAAATGATTTCGCATGAGAGCTATTTATAGGAATGCTGATTTCGCTTGAAAGTGGCACTGGCTATTTCAAGCGGAATTAACAATGTTAATTTCGTTTGAAAGTGCACTTGCCACTTTCAAGAGAAATTAACCAATCTCACCTAAAACCTAGCTTTCTCGTACAACGTGCCCTGATCTAACAATTCTAGTACAAGACTCGATACAAGACGAAGTCGACAGACGTAATGCACCAACAGACTCCCCCTCGGATGTTGACGAGTCTTCAGTGTCGGGTCTTCACAATCTTCAGTCTTTATCAGTCTCTGGGCTCTTTCAAAATATCTGGCAGTGTAAGCATCCTCAATTTTTTTATCTTCTACTCTCTTTCTTATCATCAGGATTCGATTCTGGCTCTTGCATCTACAGACTCTTCTCTCCCTCGGATGTTGTTCTACTAGCAGACTCCCCCTTGAATTGTGCTGGGATCGCAGTCTGGCTTTCTCAGGTTTCAAAATTGTGACCTGACTCACATTCCTTCACACAGGATCAGGACCAATTCCTGGCTCTACTGATTCCTGCACAAATCTCTACCCAATAAAAATTTCACAAATCTTATAATTTGACAAATTTAAACTCTGCTAACCACTTGATTAACTCAGTTCAAAACAACAATTATTGATATAACAATTTTAATTTCTGATGACCACTTGTATGTATATCATTTTTCTAATCATACACTCCCAAACATGTTCTTCATGTTTAGCACTTGGAATTTTGAAAATCAGCTTTTCAACATCAGTTGTCTAAAATCTTTTTGTATTTTTCAAAAATTTATGCTAAAACACTCCGAAAATCTTTTTGGATTTTTGAAATTAAAGAAATGCAGTAAAGAAATATTTACATACAATATTTTTGTGAGTTTGCGTAAGAGGATCATATCAGTTTTTGAGACAAATCACCAATTCCGTTAAGCTTTAAACATTTTAAGTTCTAAACGATTCACTTAGATTGTCAGTATACTGATCCACTTAAATTTTCACACAAAGTTTAACTGTTTCGAGATACGAGATTAATGTTTTAGAGACTTAAACTTATTCGCGTGTCCCACCTCAGAATATACTCCCGTATCCAGATCCCAATATTCAGTCTTACAGGTGAGTATACCTAGATGATATCTGTAAAGGGTTTAAATG
The DNA here is from genome assembly GCA_030545235.1 of Helianthus tuberosus. Taxonomy (NCBI): domain Eukaryota; kingdom Viridiplantae; phylum Streptophyta; class Magnoliopsida; order Asterales; family Asteraceae; genus Helianthus; species Helianthus tuberosus. Next base: position 141,182,409 of record CM060425.1, read on the forward strand.
CGAGGGCCGTGAGAGCTCAGGCTATTGCTTCCGCAAAATCAGAGAGATGACGGCTTCGACTTTTGGTGGGTCCCATTTAGAGGATCTTTTCTTCAACAGCACATGATTAGCATTTTGCAATGTTTCATCATTTTTTATGCTGAGGGGAGGCTATATTTCAAGCAAGCGTAAAGTATTCTCCGGGGACTAGGCCATTGCTTCCGCAAAATCAGAAGTCCCGGGATAATACCCTAGATATCACTAAGCATAAAGACCTAGTATCTCAGAAAGAGGGGTCTTTCAAACAAGATTTCGGGGGTTACCCATATATCCGAGAGATGTTACCCACGAGATAAGAAAGTTTGAAATTTAGGTTTATATCTCGTCACAATCTACTAAATGTGCAAAAACCTACTGACACATCATTAGTGAGACCGTTTATCACATTTTCTTTCCATTTCTTTAGCATGTTGTGATCGTCCACTGATGTACTATCATCTCCTCTTTTTCATAACAAAACTCGTTTTTCATTTTATGAAAGTTTTTGTTGTTTTAACCAGTAGGTTTTTATCATTTTTTTGCCTTTTTTAAATTATCAAATGTTTTTGGATTTTCTGAAATTTCTTACTCCCTCTAAAATTCAAAATCATTCAAGGAAATTTGAAAACAAACTGTACACGTAAAGTAACAACTGATGTCGAATCACTTCAGATCGCCATCCACTTGGGATAAACAATCAGAACTCCCCCTGTCAACAAACTATTTTCCCATTGTGATTTCAAAACACTTAAGTTTGTTTTAATCAAAATGGTTTTTCTGGAAAATAAGTTTCGTTGATTTTATCACAAGTAAGTTAGGGGTTCATCACATTGTTCTCCAAAATACCACTTGTAGGAAAAACAAGTACAATTTAATGTCCTTGATTTACCACTTGTAAGTGAAAACCTTTCTTCAACCACTTGTAGGTTCCCTCACCAACCATACCATTTGTAAAACAAAATATAACAATTTAAAGATACCACCTGTAGATTTACCAACCAATATATTCAAGAATGATGCCGATTCCTGCTCCACGATTACCAACTTGGGAGCTCCGGCAAGTCCGGATTTTATGGTGAAAATGCTGTCACCCAAGCCTGACCAGCTTTGGGTGATTTTGGCACACATCTGTCCCACCATCTTTTCGAGTTGCAAAATTCTTTAACATCTTTCACTTTCCCATCAACCATCTTTCCGAAGATATGTTTAACTTTTCCGTTAAACACCTTTTCAGCATCAAATTCTTTCTTATCAGCAAAGAATTGATCTGAAATTTCAACTTTACCAACTTTCAATTTCAAGTTATCTTTTGACAATTTAGGAAAGTTTTCATCGTTCAACTCTGGAACAAAATTCTCATTCTTTTCCTCAACAAATGACTCCTCTGATTTTATGGAATCAGATTCATTGTCAGAACTACTTTCAGATTTTACAACCCATTTTTGTTTGGTCAAATCGACTTTTCTTTTGTAAAAACGTTTTGAAACATCACCAGTTTCGAAAGTCGAATTTTCAAACACTTTAGATTTCTCAGTTGATTGTTTCTTATTATCAACCTGTTTTTCTTTCAATTTTGAGTTAAAAGAACTCCCTGTTTTGTTTTATTGAACTGTTGGCAATTCCAAGCAATATGTCCAACCTTTTGACATTTAAAACAGGTTCTTCTATCAACTCTTGGAGCAAATTTCTTCACATTCTTCTTTATTTCAGCAAGAAACTCTTGATTTGACTGTTTCCATAATGGTTTCTTCTGCTCTTCTTCAGAACTTCCTCCTGCAACACATTTTGTTTTTGGTTTATAATTTTTCTCATTTTTATAATTTTCCGAAGAACTAAAACCAAGGCCTTTCTTTTTGAAATTACTGTTATGGTTTGGTTTCTTTTGAAAACCATAACCAGAATCGTAACCCATTTTCTTGTTCAATCTTTGTTGAACTCTTGAAGTGTACTTTTTAGGTTTTTCATGAAGATTCAAATCTTTTATTTCAGAAATATTAATTTCTGTTAATTTGAAAACCTGTTTGATCATTTCAGTTTTGACACTTCTTATTGAAAATTCCTCATCAGAATATAATTTGTCTGAATCATTCAAAGTATATGCTGCTTTAATTGGTCCGCCATTCAAATTAGATTTTGATAACAGGAATTCTTTATTGTAAACACGTTTAACCGGTGAACTCGGACTCTTTTCTGACGAACTCAAACTTTCAGATTTAGACTCTGACTTTGACTCTTCATCCATATCCAACACCTGATCGACCACTTTCTTTAACAACTCAGACTCATGATCAGTGCCAGACACTGTGAATGTGACGTCAATGTTATCTGGTAATTCATCAATGGTTTCAGACTTTAACTTGATGTTGAGTGCCTTATTTAAATGTTCTTCATTTGGCTTTCTGGGAGAATAACTTTCATAGATCGGGGGCGGACACTTGTTATACTTGACATTTTGTCTCTTACCAGTATCCGTATCTTCTGTCTTTTTATCTTGAAACGCTTCAAGACCTGCAACAGTAGGATAAACTCTATCAATCAAATAATCACATGTTGTATAGCTCAACGACAAACGTTTGATTCTTTCACTCTCAATCTTTTCAAGTTCCAAATCCTGCTTTAGCTTTGCACAGTCTTCAATATACTCATTGATGACCTTCTGCTTTGTCATTAATGTTGAGCTCATCATCGTCATTGCAGCATCTACATCTCGATTTGTTTTGTTCAAACCATCAACTGTTTTGTTCAAAACATCGTATGAATCTTTCACATATTTCACATCAGACAGTTAATTCTCTTTCAGCTCTTCCAGTTCACAAATCTTCTTGTCTTTCTCCTCACAATGTTTGCAAGACTCCAAACATTTCAGACAAGGTTTAATAACTTCAACAATCTTTTCTACCTCAACAAACTTTTCAACTTCAACAATTTTTTCTACCTCGATGATTTTCTCAACTTCGACGAGTTTTTCAACTTCGACTAGTTTTTCGATTTCAACAATTTTCTCTACCACTTTCTCCACTTCAACGATTTTTCTATCACTTTTTCAGTCACTGGTTCAACATTTGTTTCTTCAGCTTCCATTTTTCCTTTTCATCAGCTATTTTTCTTATTTCTTCCAGCTCTCTCTTCAATCTGGCAATCTTCTTCTCATTCAGCATCTCAACTTTATCTACAAAAAACAAATTAAAACTATCAGGATTTATACATTTTCTGGTTTTATTAATGTATTCTTCTTCATCATCAGTATCTACATCACTTCCAAGATCTGGAAAAATCGGTATTCTTTTCGAACTAGATTTGACTTCATCTTCTTCCAGAATTCTAGCAACAAGACCTGACCCAGGTGGAATGTATTTATCCCAGCTAAATCCTTCTGCAACAAATTCATCATCTTGATCAATTATCCCAAAACAAGCTCTTTTCTCTTCAATGGTACGTGCATGAGCAGTTTGTGGTTGTTTATCAATCTGATGAAAAATTGACTTTTGATAATAATCATTCTTTCCATCTTGTCTTCCTGTTGCTTCTTTGTTTTTGCATTCTCGTTTAAAATGTCCCTTTCCTTTACAACGAAAACAGGTGACTTTCGATTTGTCAAACCCTATTGGTGATTCACTCATTCCCCGAAAATCATCTCTACCAGTGATTTGTGTAAATTTTTCTGCTCTTCGAACAACACTGGCTAAACACCACTTTACATCCATCATCTCAAGTTCCTCTGCATCAATTTGGTCATAATCCTCTTTGGTAAGCATCGGATTACCAATCTTGCCAGCAATCAAGCTTTCATATGATTCCAACATAGCCACGAGTGATGCCATGTGTTGTTTAGCTATTTCTGGAGACAGATTTTGACCATTTTGAATGTTCAAAGTAACATTGCACTGCAGATTTGTAGAATTCTGTTGTTGAGGACTTGGTGTTGTAAAATTTGGATCAAAACTTGAATACGAAGACGAAGATCCACCACTCTGTGTCACCGTACTACTTTTTGTTCCAGAAGAAGTATCAGCACTGAAACCAGTTTGGATCTTTGGGTTTCAAATTTGTTCCCTCTGTAATATAAACTGACATCTTGTTGAGCATTCGTATTCTTCATGATTGCTGTTTTCTGGATATCTAACTCGTGCTCTTCAATCTTCTGAATAAATTGTGCCAGGTTCATATTTTCAGACTTTCTCATGTGTTTAAGAATCAGCAAATAAGTTCCCCATTTCTGCTGTGGTAATGCATCAGTAAGTTTATCCACCCATTCATCATCATCTTTCTTAATGTCCAATCTTCCCATTTCCAAGACTAAATGACAATATCTATCAATAGTCATCTTTGTTGTTTCATGGTCAAAAGCTACAAACATGTCAAATGATTTCTTCAACAACGCCTTTTTGTTTTTGATCATATCTGCACTTCCTTTGAACTTTTGAATCAATGCCGTCCAAATTGACCTAACAGTACCTTCATGTTGAAGTAAAACAAAGATATCTTCTTTAATCGCTTGTTGAAGAATACTGATCATCATTTTTTCACTTGTATATTTCCATTTATCAATCTCCGAAAAGTCACAAAACGCCTTTTCAAGCCCACGTTCATTTTTCGGTTTCTCGTAATCTTTTTTCTAACGAACACCATGCGTCAAACTTATAAGCTTGCACCCAATTCTCAAATCGATTCTGCCATCCTTTAAAATCTTCAATGTACATAAGCTTTGGCGGTTTTTGATGAGTTCCCGTTTCATTCTCACTGTACAATGTTTCAGCAGCTGTAACTGGTGCAACTGGTGTAGCAAAAGCATTGTAAAATTCCTCTTCCATGTTTAGGCAAATTGTTTCACAAACACGAGTCTTAAAAACACAATTTCACACGAAATACCAAACTCAAACGGAATCAACTTTCAAATGATATCACACTTTCACATGAGATAACACTTTGGTGTGAAATAACACTTTCAAACGGAATACACTCTCACACGGAATACCTGATTTCATGTGAAATAGATGAATGTTCAAACGGAATTACACTTTGGAGCGAAATTACCTAATTTCATGTGAAACCTCTCAAACGAAATTACACTCTGAAGCGGAATAAGGTAATTTCGTGTGAAATCAAAGATTCTTTTCAAACGGAATAGCAATTTCAAGCGGAATCAAGTGCTAATTTCGTGTGAAATGCTGCTGACGTCACCTTTTTCGATCTGATTTTCAAACGGAATTACGTATTTTACCAATTTTAAGCTGAATTAAGGTCCAATAGTCTCAAGGATTCTTTAAAACACTGTTTCGCATAACATGTATGAAATTCAATCCATTTTGACTGTAAAAACTTGTGAATTTTCTAAAAGAAGGTATAGAAGTCAGAAATTATGGCTGTTTTGGCAAAAACTCTTCCTCCTGAGCTCTGATACCACTTGTAGGATCGTTTTGTGACCCAAACGAGTCAATCAGAAGCGTTCTTATCAATTCAAAAGGCGGAAACAGATGAATTGACTTGTAAAACAGCTTGTTTCATTTCTAAATGTCTTGTATATTGATTATAACAAGTTTACAGATCAGTAGACACGTCGGTAGCACTTCAGTACCGAAAACATGAATGTTACAAATGATTTCGCATGAGAGCTATTTATAGGAATGCTGATTTCGCTTGAAAGTGGCACTGGCTATTTCAAGCGGAATTAAGAATGTTAATTTCGTTTGAAAGTGCACTTGCCACTTTCAAGCGAAATTAACCAATCTCACCTAAAACCTAGCTTTCTCGTACAACGTGCCCTGATCTAACAATTCTAGTACAAGACTCGATACAAGACGAAGTCGACAGACGTAATGCACCAACACCAAGCTAGGCGAGGCCATTGCGCTTTAAGTCAGGCATTTGCGCTTTAATTCTCTAGGTGATGCTTCATGCACAAATTTCGGCGACATTCCTAGATTCCGGAGAGTTTCCAGCCAAATTCTCTAAATTCCGGCAAGATTTTAGCCAGATTTCTGCTTTTATATAAGGAAAATAGAAAACTACTTTTCTACACTAATATTTTAGATCTTTTGCTACCAAATAGATGATATTAAATGTCATACAATAGCTTTAGTTTATTTTATTTGAAGAATAGTATTAATTTTCTAATACATAAAATATTTTAAACTTTTTTCATTGTGTGCTTTTTTTTCCTCAGGCCCTGTCCTTTTTTGCGCCTTGCACCTAGGCCTCAGGCGAGATCTATGCGCCTTGAGTGCACCTAGCGCCTTTAATAACTATGGTTGGAACATACATCGCAAGGAAGAAACATAAAATGGAAATAGGTTTGGGTTCTTCTCATTCAGGAACGTGAAGGAAGCGAAAGTGCTAGAAAAAAGAATCTATGGCATCAAGATGGGGAATTTTATGCTTAGGGTGAACATAGCCAAATTTACGATGGAGAATGCGGGATTATGGGAGCAATCAGAACTACCGGAGCTTTATAGGAAGGCTTCGGAGGTTCACCAGCATCAATCGCCCTTGCAAGATCTTCAGAAAAAGCATACCAACTATATGATGTATAATCATAAGGAAGGGAAATCATTTAAATACATGGTGGACGATTCTTCTAGTTTCGGAGCCGGTGTGAAATCTAAAGGTACCAATTCGAAGTCAAAAGTGTTAGAGGTACTAATGTCATCTGAATTAGGTGTATTAATTTAATAATATTGAGCACACTTAAGTGGGTTAACTTAACAACTTCAAAGCACGATTATCTCGTTTTAAATTTATAAAAATTATTTTTATTTAAACTAAATGCACACAACAAGCAGGGGACCCATCGCATATAGTATAGCTTTAGATAAGAACCAAGTATTATCCAATGATATGCTTCCCCTACTCAACCATTTATTATTATTATGACCATCCTTATTTGTAGTTAGTTTAGTAGACTAAAATAGTGATTTAGGACTCTTGAATAAGTCTTTCCTAATTAATATAGTTTATTTTATAGAATGAGGAAAATGGTTAAGTCTTCGATTTTATCCTTTATATAACTTAGAAATTGCTTCCTTGGTTCGATCGCTAACATCCCTCGATCTTGCCACAACATATCGATAGACCGATCTGGAAGTATGTCCATAATGAACCTCCCCTAGCCTTGCTACTAGTAAACTATATGCCACAACAAGATTGGTTTAAGGTCATCTTGGTTATATTATCTTATATAGCTTAATTAATAAGTGATTCCATTTCAAGCTTAAAAAATGGGAGCACGATTAGGGATCTTTTAAATTACCGAAGCGATTAAGACATCAAATTAGTTAAGTTACTGAATAAGCAAAATAGGTTCCATTTCAGCAGTTATCTTCTATACCTTCGGATTGCCTTATTCCCCCTATTAATTTACTATCGTAACTTTTACCCCCCCCCCCCAATCAGATCTGGTACAATACTAGAAGCCTTCCCAAAGGATCTTGATGTAATATTAGAATCCTTTTATTACCCCCAAGATCTGGTTCGATACTAGAAGTCTACATAATAATAATCTTAATAAAATAAGTTTAGATTTCCTTTATTAGTATATGGGTTGTTACATGCCATGAGTGTACTAACAAGCTTCACATCCCAAGGTTATTAAGCACATCTGATTTGATTAAGGGTGCCAGAAGTCGTACGCACACCTTAGTCAAGCTAAGTTAGGTTAAACTAATATAGTTAAATTAAGACATTAAGTTAATTTAGTTTCAAATGGGTCATTCAATCCTACCACAAAAGATAATAAACCATGAATTAGTAAATGGTAAACACCTTAAAAAAGATAAGATACTAGATTAACAAGATTAACAAATGCAAGAGTATGAGAAAACATAGAGATTACAACCATATGAAGATCTTAACACTTTCACCAATGCCGATTACCATTCTTCATGATCTTCAAGCTCTAGCTCAAGTGCAAGTGCAAACATGTGTGCAACAAAGTGTCTCTCATCTCTCAATATTACATTTCTAGTGAACTAAGCTACTTGGTTCCTTATTTTTTAGAGAAAGGTAGAAGGGAAAGGCACTAGAATCCTCCAGAAAGAGTTTTGGTTAGACCTAGGAGGCCTCTTAAGAAATGGTATGAAAATGGCACCAATGGTACGAATTGGAATGGAGATTTGGCCTGCTATTTATAGGCAGATTTGGGTGAAGGGGAGCACGGGTGTGCCTAATACATGGCCCCGATAGCTGGTTGCCCTATTTGTCTTTTCCTAAGAGATTTATTTATGCACACAGGCATCCATGTGCATGCATGGTCGTGCATGGACAGTTTTCCCGACAGGGCTTGCACATGTGTCATTCTTGTCGGTTCCAGAAGCTTCCTTAATTTTGCCTTTTTGGAGGCATGACCACGACTAGGGGTGCACCGGCATGCCTGACTTTCTGCAATACTTCTTATCTGTTCTCGAAGCTTCGATGACTTTGTCTTTTCGCTTAGCACATGTGTGCATGGATGTGCACGGCCGTGCCTCCGATGACCATTCTTAGGTTGACTTGTTAACATTATGCTCCTAGGTGCTGAGCACGACCATGCCTATAATGCTTCGCATTTTGTACTGTCCTTATTTAGAAACTTGTATTTGTAATTCTATTTTTAGAAACATTGTAATTCATATTTCGATTCAATCTCGAGACTTCGATTATAATGGGAATTCACTTTAATATCCATACATGTTACCTTTCATATTTGTGTTATATACGCAATCAACCTTTAAATACATGTTTACACGCAAAACTGAGACTTAAAATACACTTTGGATACTTAAAAACAAGTTAAAATACAAGAAAACGGCATAAAATAACCTAGTTACAAAGTTCAGGGACTAAAAGTGAGCAGATTCAAAGCTTTTCCACCTCCTTTCTCCTCCAATCACCTTCCACCTTCATTAACTCCCAAACCCTAATTCCCACATATAAATATAAGCCTCCACCACCTTCTAAACACTTTCCACACACCTAATCTTCTCTCAAGTTCTCTAATCCTCTCAAATATCTCAAAGCAAGGCAAAAACATTAAAGTGTTCTAAGTGAGTTTTCACTACCTTTTCTTCTTCTTTCTTCTTTCAAACTACTTGGATAACCTCTACGAAGGTTTCCACAAGTTTGCCATGGCAAGCTAAGGTGGAACCTCACCACATTTGAGATCCAAAGTAGTATACAAATTCTGCTTTGGTGTATCTTTTTATTTCATGTATATTTTACTTGAAACTAGTGGAATCTTGTACCCACCATGCTCCCAACTAAGCTTATAGTTGTGGGTTTGTGTTGTGGTTGATTTCCACCAAGAAATAAGGCTCAAAACCTCTTTAAAATTCTGCCCAAAATGTTCTAAGTGTTGAAACCTTCCATGCTTCCAACCTTCAATGTTGGAAGACTTGTGTATGAGTAATGTGTGAACTATGGAAGCCTTGGCTCTCCAAACTTGTTCCACTACCTCACTTGTATGTTTTGGTACAAAATCAACTTCCATAAAGTGACAAGGCTACATCACGTCCTCGAACACTTTCCATGCTCGAGATATACGCATCTAGTTTGCTCACTTAGTTGTTTTAGTTAGATAGTTAAAAAATAGTCTTACATTCATGACCAACCAAACTCATCAATTAAGTTGATGAGTTTGTCTTTACCAAAAAAAAAAGTTGATGTGTTTGTGCTTTGGTGAATCATACAATGAGGTTTAATGGATGAGAATCATCCAACGTCCATGCTTGACTTACATGATAATACATGAAGGAAGAAACTATATCTTATACTATATAATATATACCTAATTACCGAATTATTGTTACTAACCAGATTATGGTTAGATGTCAAGGACTTAGGTTAGATTGTATTCGTTTCTAGACGCCTCATTTGTGATTCTAATAGGCAAGTTAGGACCCATGAAAACTTAGTGTCCAAATGAGTATCTGGACAAGATATACTTTCGTGCACGTATACTTTCCATACTAATTCCGAATCTAAGTTCTCAACAAACTCCATACACTCATACGCCCTCATTTCCCAATTGTAGGGTAATTTTGGTGCTCCACCCTCAATGACTTGTCAACTCACGTTTGCTTTGGAAGCTTAGCAAACCGTGAGTGTACATGACCCCCTTTTTATTTTTCAACATGCTTGACACAAACAAACAATCCATTATACATGCTTAATACATGATGCTTTACTTGCAGTATCTTTACTTGCAGTATTCTTGTCATAAACTTCGTACAAGCCTCCCTTAAAATGTATAGTGCTATAAGAGTTACACACCGCCCGTATTCTTGAGGTCATGTTAAATCATACAAAAATGGTCTTGTCATTGCGACGACAAGACTACGCTATGGGAATCTTTGGGTTGACAATTATGAGATGCATGCTAGTGTTGTAATGATATGTCTTAGTTTACGATTATGCCATGTGGATTCGTTTAAACCGTTTTATACTTACGCTAGTGAAGGGGTATGGTCCCAAAAACCTTGCGCAAGAGCATAGGACCAAACCATAACTTCATTCCAAAATCATCTTAAACAAGACCCTGCGTAGCCACGCAGCGATTCTGAACATAATTTGGAAAGATCTGTCTTTGATAACCAAGCGCCGGAGAAAGGATTGACAAATATTCAACTAACACCCTTGCGCGGGCTCGCGCAAGGGTACAGTTAAGCTTGAAGATGTAAAGAATAAAGTCCTAAACATATCAGCGCGCATGAAATCAGGACTTGAACAAAAGGAATCTTTTCTGTTGTAACAAACTGGACACATGGCAATGGTACAATGGTGTACAGTTGTAGATCTTCTAGAAGGCCTTAAGTGATCATCGTGCATGGCTTTATTCGGTTATAACCGAATGTGACATGGCAACATCCTAGTCACTCATCTAAATCACGATGATGGCAACAACTTAAAGGCAAATCTAGATTAAACCACTTTCCACGTGACATCACCCCAACAGTTGATCAAGGTCACAATCCGTGTGCATGGATGGGGAGATAACTAACAAACAGAAAAGTGATTTCTGTTATTACCCCCGTAACACCTTTTTGGAGCCAAAAATTTGGTTATAAATAGGAGAATTCAGGTATGATCTCATAATCCACTTTCACATGCTTTCACCTTTTACTACTTCATCTTCTTTGAGATCACTGTACTTATTCTCACGCTGGAGGGTGGTCACGGAGAGAACCCCTATTCTCCCCGTGGCGAGTCTAACAACTTTCTATTTTACAGTGTTCTCCGGTGAAGTAGCTCCATCTAGCAATCGACAAGAGTATTAACCTTTTTATGCAGAAACTCTACCCCAGATCTGATTGATTCCGGTCATCTAGATCGGGTGTTTCTTCATTGGCGCCCACTGATTTTCTACTTTTATTATCATCTTCTCTATTCTTTTAATTTCTTTCTTTCTTCTGTATTCAATGGCAGAAGGTCCATCAAATCATCCACCAGGCCCTCGACCCGAGAACAGTGGCAATTTTGCTTATGCGTCTCGCGTCGACGGAATTGTGAAAGAAGCGTCTGATGACAACGAGGTTCAACATGATACGAATCACGCGAACGATCCTGTTACTTCAGGTGTTCAACCTAAAATTCCAATCAGTTCAATCATATCTCCCGGTGAAACTCCGAATTGTTGGTTTGTCAAATTTCAAAGGGCCTTGAATGCAGTTTATGCACGACTTTGTGCACCAACGGCTCAAACAGCATCACAGACATGTAGATCTGCAGCTCAGGTGTGAACTCCATCTGCACCTCGAGTGTTACAATATGATTCACCATCATACATGTCGGTCGAAGATACAGAAGTTTACTCTCTATCTCACCCCAGATATGAGTCTACTCATTCTGGCATTAGACGTAGAGATCATCATGCAGAGCAAAATTCTCATAGACAGTCTGTTCGTGCAAGGCTGGGCCCGCATTCATCGCAACAGCGGGACACCCAGCCCAATGATGAAAATTATCAAGGAGAACTCAGTCATGTGGTACAAGACGTTTGTGAAGAAGTTCGTCAGATCATTCGCGAAAATGATGGTCAAAGCACTAAGAACACAAAGCAAACATACATGGTGCAAGGAGGACCACCGCGCAAGCGCAACAACAAATGAAGTCATAATCGACACTGGCGCGAGCAACAAGTAATTTTTCCTGTCATACCAAGAGGTCCCCAAGAGGAACGACCGGTCATCATAACTGGTATTTTTGGTTATTACTGTACTGATTATATGTTCATCGATCCGGGTAGTTCTATGGATATTATCTATGAGCAGTGTTTCAAGTAGTTAGACCAAGAGGACAATGCGCGCTTGAAACCAGTTGATTTCCCACTAACTGGTTTCTGCAATGAACCCGTCTTTCCACTGGGTCATATCTCTTTTCCCATTACACATTCTGATGGTAAACACTCGCGCACCATATCGGTCAACTTTATGGTTATGCCAGCTACATCCCGCCCTGATATTTTGTTAGGTAGACGTTCGCAAAGGGAGTTTAGCATGATTACTTCCATACCACACGCTGCTTGTGGTTTTCCAACAGAAAATGGTGTAGCAATTTTATATTCAAGCAAAGAAGTCATGTCTATAGACGTTGAACCAACAGTAAAGGTCGCAAAGCCATCTTCCTCTAATGAACCAAAGAAATGGGAGACTGAAACAACTTCTATTCGAGAATATGGATATCTTCGTGTAGTCCCCAGCGGACATGACCGGCGTACCAAGAGATGTGGTGGAACACTGTTTAAACGTTCGCCCTTCAGTAGAACCGGTGGTACAAGGAAAGCGCAGTCTAGGTTCAGAAAAGACTAGCGCAATGAATGATTAATTGGCCGAACTGCTTCAAGCGGGCATATTACGCGAAGTCCCGTATCAAAATTGGGTGGCTAACCCAGTGATGGTGCAAAAGCATAACGGTGGATGGTGTTTGTGCGTTGATTTCAAAGACCTCAACAAGGCTTGTCCAAAGGACTGTTATTCTCTCCCGGAGATTGACAAGAAGGTGGATTCCTTAGCTTCTTTCCGCTGGAAGTGCTTCCTAGATTGTTACAAAGGTTATCACCGAATGCAAATGAAGGAAGAACACGAAGACAAGACGATTTTTCATACGGACAAATGTATTTTCAGTTACACAAAAATGCCTTTTGGTCTCCGCAATGCGGGAGCTACATATCAACGTCTAATGAATAAAGTCTTTGGGGAGGATATCGGCGTTACAGTCGAAGTTTATATGGATGACCTTGTCATCATGAGTCCCGAAGAAGAATTAATGCTCGCGAACATCTAGCGCACCTTCGACTATTTGCGCAAAGTTAATTTGAAGCTGCATCCAGTGAAATGTTCATTCGGAATGGAGGAAGGCAAATTCTTTGGATTTATCGTGACCAAAGATGGTTTCAAAGTTAATCCAGAAAAGGTAGAAGCTATTCAGCACATTCCGTCAACAGCATGTACCAAAGAGATGCAGCGTTTAGCTGTTCGACTGGCTGCGCTCAACCGATTTTTAGGAAACCATGCTGCCAAAACTTATCCGTGCATAAGCACATTGCGCAATTGTGTCAAGAAGAGCCAGTTTCAATGGACTCCGGAGGCCGACAAAGCTTTTCAGGAAATGAAAGAATGCCTAATTCAGCTACCTACTTTAACGGCTGTGCGAAAAGAAGAACCATTAATCTTGTATCTTTCTGCATCTGATATGGCAGTAGGCGCAGTGTTGTTGGTGGAAAGAGACGAAGTCCAAACTCCAATTTATTATATCAGCAAGATGTTGACTGGCCCAGAAACCCGTTATTCAATCATGGAAAAGCTTGTTCTAGCGTTAGTTTATGCCTCACGCAGACTACGAAGGTATTTTTATGGCCACGTCATAACCGTTCTTACTAATTATCATTTGGGTCAAATTTTATCCAAACCAGATGTTGCTGGCCGGTTGGCAAAGTGGGCCATTGAATTAAGTGGACATAATCTCTTATATAAGCCGCGCCCAGCTATCAAAGGCCAAGTTCTGGCAGATTTCGTTACTAAAGTTCCGGTTGATAAAATCTAAGAATGTGAAGCCATGCAGAATACTATCCTACTCTTCGACGACAGGGTCTGGATCTTGCATACATATGGTGCTTCCAACGATGACGGCGCAGGGGTTGGTCTTTGCCTAGTCAGCCCCGACAATCACGAACTTACTTACGCCATTTGGTTATATTTCAAAAGCACCAACAACGAAGCAGAGTATGAGGCATTTCTCGTGGGTCTTCGCTTAGCAATTAAAATGGGGGCAAAGAATGTGGAAACGCATGTTGATTCTCTGTTGGTTGCTGAGCAGATCAACGGTCCTTATGACGCAAAAGGTGAAACAATGGCCTTATACCTTGAACAGGATAAATCCTTAATCGATAAGTTTTAGACATTCAAGATTATTCATATTAACCGGAGCGAGAACAAGCATGCGGACTCACTCAGCAAGTTAGCTGCTACAAGTTTCAAACACTTGGCAAAGGAGGTGCGCATAGAAGTTCTCTCAAACCCGTTTGCTCCTTTACGACACGTAAACATGGTAGAAATCGGGAATCCATCCTGGATGTCTCCGATAATTATGTTCTTACAGAATGGAACTCTTCCGGAAGGAAGGACAGAAGCAAGGAAAATTCAGAACAAAGCGTTGAATTATGAAATGGCCGATGGAATTCTGTATCAGAAGCCTTATATGGGTCCTCTTCTACGATGCATTGACAAACATGACACGCAATACTTGGTCCGAGAAATCCACGAGGGATTATGCGGAAACCATGCCGGTCCTCGCATCGTGGTGGCAAAACTTATAAGCGCAGGCTATTACTGGCATGGCATAAACCTTGACGCCGTCGAGACTTTACTCAAATGTGCCTCATGTCAACACCACGCTCCAAAGACCTTCACCCAAAAAACCCTTTGGTTCCGGTAACCACAGCATGGCCTTTCCAACAGTGGGGAATCGATCTGGTAGGTCCTTTTCCCGATGCACCTAGCACAATAAAATTTATCATAGTTGCTGTGGATTACTTCACAAAATGGGTAGAAGCGAAAGCTCTGGCATCAACCACCGCAATGGTTATCAGGAAGTTCATTTGGGAACATATTATATACCGGTTCGGGTTACCACTGCGCATCATCACAGATAACGGTACCAATTGTGCTTCCGACGATCTACAAAAATGGATGAAAGAAACGCGCATAGAGCACAGTTTTGCTTCTGTGGCGCACCCACAGGCAAATGGTCAAGTTAAAAGCGTCAACAAACAGATCGTGGATGGCATTAAGGCAAGATTGGGAACTGCAAGAAGAGGGCGGGTTGATGAACTACCAAGTATTATGTGGGCTCATCGCACCATGCCAAAGACTAGCACGGGAGAAACACCGTTCAGCCTTGTCTACGGAACGAAGACCGTGATCTCAGCAGAGATCGGTCTTCCGTCACCCCGCATGCTAGCCATGGAGAAACAAAACAATGAACAAGAACGCAGACTTGACTTGGACCTCCTCGAAGAAAGACGAGAGAATGCAGCCATTAATGAAGCCAAGTACAAGTCAAAATTGGAAAAAAAAATACTATATATTGCACAGGTTCGCATATGCACCTTCCTACCTGGATATTTTGTCATGAGAGTTAATGAAGCATTGAACGCCGAGCGCCCTGGGAAGCTCGCACCTAAATGGGAAGGGCCTTATGTGATTAACGAGGTCTTGGGAGAAGGAGCATACACCCTGCGCAGGCTTGACGGAACAGATGTTTCGCGAACATGGAACATGGAACACGCAGCATCTGCGCAGGTGCTACATGTAATCTTAGCATCCGTTGTACTTGGAAGGCGCACTACGCCCTACCAACGCACAATACATGGATTGCTACTTACATACGCATCACCATTAATTATCCTATTTATCCTAAATGTAATCTTTGCAGCTTTGTACTTATCGGCCTCTGCGCCTTATCTATTAATACAAAGTCTGTTACTTACATTACGCCTTTTTTTTGTTGCAAATGCATGCGATTTCTTTTGGTAAACACAAAAACACTATGGTACTCTAATACAAGTCTCATGAACAGTCCGCAGACACTTGAACTACGCAAGGTCCAGCCCTATGTTCACACATGAGCTTTATACCATCTTTATTTGTCTTACCTAAACAAAGTAATCATACTCATGCAAATATTGCAACTGAAACATACATGATACCAGCAAAAGTTACATGTGCGCCAGCACATTAACCAGTTATTACAAAAAGGGATTCAACATCCCAACAAAGCTGTATATTCCTATTCTAAGTTTTCATCGTCCAAAGTCTTCGCCACATCTGGAAAGACTTCTTTCACCTGATATACATGATGTAGGTGCTACCAGTCACATAGTCCATCACCAGGAGGCGAACGTTATCATTCTTCCTAAGCAGCAGCAAAGGCAACAATAGTGATTAACCTCATCGGTGGCGAACCGACTGGTATCCCAGGAAGCCTTTAGCACATTATAACATATGGAGAACGTCTGCGCCCCTTTGCGCATAACCACCATGGCACACAGTCATCCAACTTAATAAAAATATTAATCCAACCTGGGGGAGTTCAAAAGATAAGTTCTTTCATACCCTGCGCCAAGCAACTTGTTCACCTCTCAACAACAAAAACGCACACTTCATTTTTATAGTCTAGTGCTCCACCTACTTGCCATTGGCACATAGGAGCAACACTCGACTAGGGGACTTGAAGGGGTATGGTCCCAAAAAGCTTGTGCAAGTGCATAGGACCATACCATAACTACATTCCAAAATCATCTTAAACAAGACCCTGCGCGGCCGCGCAGTGGTTCTGAACAAGATTTGGAAGGATCAGTCTTCAATAACCATGCGCCGGAGAAAGGAAAGACAAATATTCAACTAACAGCCTTGCGCGGGCTCGCGCAAGGGTACAGTTAAGCTTGAAGATGTAAAAAATATTGTCCTAAACATATCCACGTGCATGAAATCAGGGCTTGAACAAAAGGAATCTTTTCTATTGTAACAGAATGGACACATGGCAATGGTACAATGGTTTACAACTGTAGATCTTCTAGAAGGCCTTAAGTGATCATCGTGCATGGCTTCATTCGGTTATAACCGAATGTGACATGGCAGCATCCTAGTCGCTCATCTAAATCACGATGATGGCAACAACTTAAAGGCAAATCTAGATTAAACCACTTTCCATGTGGCATCTCCCCAACCGTTGATCAAGGTCACGATCCGTGTGCATGGATGGGGAGATAACTAACAAACAGAAAAGTGGTTTCTGTTATTACCTCTGTTATACCTTTTTGGCGCCAAAACTTCGGTTATAAATAGGAGAATTCAGATATGATCTCAAAATCCACTTTCACATACTTTCACTTTTTACTACTTCATCTTCTTTGAGATCACTGTACTTATTCTCACGTCGGAGGGTGGTCACGGAGAGAACCCCCATTCTCCCCGTGGCGAGTCTAACGGCTTTCTATTTTGCATTGTTCTCTGGTGAAGTAGCTCCATCCAGCAATCGACGAGAGGATTAACCTTTTTATGCAAAAAATCTACCCCCAAATCTGATTCATTCCGGTCATTTAGATCAGGTGTTTCTTCAGCTAGTAATTCAAACTTGTATGCTCGCCAATACTTTATGTGTTGACATGTACTTTTATATGTATTGCAGGATCTTGAAGATGATACGTTGAAAGAAATCTTGTAGGACGACTAGAAACACACTTTAAATTTTGTTTATGTATTGTACTTTGTTTCTTGTTCAAGATGTTGTACTTTGCTTCCAAACGTTGTATTTTCGATTTAGAAATGAAATGAAATTTTACTTATTAAATACTTGTCACAAATAGTCATTTTGAAGTCTCTTGCAATCTCGTTTTCGTTTCACACCGATGTTTCCGCCATCGGTTGTTGTGTGACAATGCACATAACCTGGCATGACCGTGCTATCTGGAAACTTGCTGATTTCCTTGGAATCTTGGATTTTTGCCTCGTTATGCTTGTTTTTCACTACTTTTCATCCAGAGACCTTAGAAACCTGCATTTGTAAAATAGGAATGATTTAGGTAGCATTTTTTACTATATAGTCAAAAAAGTACTCAGAATTAGTGGGTAATTATGCACTAAAAATATGTATAATTGATGGCACATCATAAACCACGCACTTAAACATTGCTTGTCCTCAAGCAATCTCCTAAGTTTTTGATAAAAATAATAGGTGATCCAAACGTCTTTGAACATTGTCTACCTCCATTAAGTTCCAACTTAGTAACACTTTTGGGATAATGATGAATCATGACATGCCTACTTAAACTTCGATTATGCATAGTCTCACACACCTCACAATGTTCACTCAACTCTCAACTATGTTTGGGGGTGAGTTTCTATGGGTGTAACACTCAAGTCAATCCTAATGCATGCATGATTCATAGGCTTGTATGTAAATCATATCTATACCAATTTCTTAGCAAATTTGAATGAATCAAAAGGGTTCCTCTGGCTAGACGGGAGGTGTAGAAAAATTATTTCTCAGTTCTTGACATGTGGATGGGACAAATGCTTCTGTTTGAATGTGTTTCTTGGCTCAAAGTCCATGGTGTGCCTCTTCACGTGGCAAATAACAAGGTTTTCAATGATATTATTCAGGTCTTTTGGTATCATGGTTCGTCTGTCTCAATTATCCAAGAAAGATAGCGACCTCTCGGTCGAAAATGTAGGTATTCTCGTGGGGGAAGGAGACATCATTAACAGTACTGTCACTTTAAAATGGAAGAACATGAATTTTAAGGTCTGGATTCTGGAGGAGGCGGGAGATTGGGAACTCAATTTGTGACAACTGGCACAAAACCGGTAATTTCTGTTCTATTTTAATTATTATTTATTATCTTCAATTATGTGCTTAAACGTCAACATTATGTGATTACTTGCTTTTTATATGAATTCGTGCATGTTTTATACTTCAAATATTGCATAGTGCATTACATTAAGCGTTGCGTCAGAAAGACTAGTAAACTCACTGGTAAGACACACTGTGTCAGCATTTCCACAGAATGCAATCAGACAATAGAATTAGGGCCTAAGAGTAGGTCCAGCATCAAAAATACATTAAAACTCAAGTGTGGATTCAAGGGTTAACATATACACTTTCCGGAAGCTAAAACAAGCACTAAAAGACACCAGAAACTCACTTTAAATGTTGAATTCTGCAGAATTCAGCATAAATCAGCCATAAAACAACATTTAAACACTGAAAAACTATGTAGAATTGATGTTTTAGTGTCCAAAATAACTTGTAAAGTATCAGGAATTAAAACTGTCACAAAAAGTGCTTCATACCTAGTAAAACTGCGCAATTTAGCACTTTAACGAACTGACAACCGGACGAATAACCGGACACTACCCAAAACATCAAAACTAGACTAGAAGCTTTGTTTTTATGATATAAATTAGTATTGGTGATAAAACACCTTAAAAATAAGAAAAACACATAAACACACTTAATGTTACATAAACCTTCTAGTTTACACTTTCCACCCACAACTTCCAAAAATTTACATAATACCCCCCTCATATGTAACCGGCCCCAAGGGACCCACACCCACTTTTTGATTAAATATTGATCTTGTTGCCAAGATATTAAACATGTAATTATATGGGTAAAGAAGTGTTGGAAGATTATGTTAAAAACCACAGGACTTCATTCATTTTCATTTTCAACTCCATACTCACTTCATCTTTCCTCTCTTCTTCCCCCTACCTCACGGCCACCATCATCACACCCACATCCATAATTTTCAACCATCTTCCAAGAAATTGAAGGTGAAATTAAGGTGTAAGAAGGGTATCTAAGAAGGCTTAAAGTGCTAGAAGTTGAAGGACCACCCTGTGGAGCTTTTAACCTCTCATACTCTTCCATCTTCATCATCTTCTTTGCTGTGCCACTTCCCTAGCCGTTAGAGCTAGTAGTAAGCATGCTAAACTCTATTTTACTTCATGTTAGTGTCTTGTACAAGTTGCACCATCTAACAAACTAAACGTTAAAAGATGAAGATATGAAGATCTAACATAGTCTAAAGACAAACAAGAGTTTTTAGTGATGTTTGATGTTTGTGATGAAGTTGTTGTTGTTGATTCTTGTGTTTATGTTTAGATCTATCATGTTAATTGTTAGAATCTTAGATCTAACAAGTTTAAGCATGGATCTTGAATGATCCATGGTTAAACTTGAAGATGAACTTGTAAAACCTTTATGTGAACTTGAGAAATGATTTTTAAAGCATGATCTTGTGTTCTTAAAGTAACTATGTTTATGTAAAGTTAAATTTTGAAACTAAAGTCCATGAAAAGTTTGTAAAAGATTCATCAAGAAGCTTACTTATGAAAGATTCAAGCATGTTAAGCATAGATCTTGAAAGATCCATGATGGAATTTGTTTTTAAACATAAAGATCTTTTAAATGAGCATAAGAATGGTTTTAGAATATGTTATTCAAGACTATGAAACCCTAAACTAATGGATGGTTTAGTTAGTAAGTTAAAGTTTCATAAAAAGTTTGTTTAAAATTAACAAGAACACTTGTTTTTGAAAGATCCTTGTATGTAAAGTGTAGATCTAAAAGACTACACATTTTTAACAAGAATAAAGTTCAACATAAGGTTTTACATGATAAAATTAGTGTATGTTATTTGTGAAAATTGTTTTTGGTGATGAAAAGAAAATAAACACATGTTTTGAAAACATGAGAAACCTCCTTTTTTAGGGGAAACTATGTCAAATTTTTTATTAAATTCTGACACTTAGAAAAATATAAGTTTTGATGAAACTTATTCCCCAAAAATTCATCTAAAAATATTTACCAATGTTTTCTAATTTTTGTACAAAATTACAAGCTAAGAAATAAGGATTTCTTCAAGTTTAAATCAATATTAAGTATGTATATTTTTAAGAAAAATATATATATTTAGTGATCACCTAATTTTGTGCTAAGTGTATATTATATGTATTATATGTAGTAGTGTATTAGGATCATGAAAATACAATAAATACTCCCAAAGGGGTATCACCAACAAAATACACATAAAAATACATAACAAATACCCAAGAATACTCATACAAGTAACCCATGAAAGGCTATATGGACAAATACAAGAAAATAAATTCATATAAATATATTCCTTAACACATTTTGGACTTGGACAATTTATGGACAACTTGGGACTTAAATATATATTTGGACAAATATATATAACTACTACCAAGTATTGAGAATAATACAAAAATAAAAAAATAACAAAAATAAATATATAAATATATTTTACAAGTATAACAAAATATATATATATATATATATATTTCAAACAAGTCTTAAAAATATAATATTTTTAAGAAATATTATTTCGGAAAGTATTAAAAATCAAAGTATAATGTAAAATACACAAGTATTTGCATAAAAATACAAGTATACTTTCCTAACTATACTTGCACAAAAATAATATTGGAAATATTATTTAACAAAGTACTTATATTTGTTTTCGAAAAATAATATAAGTAACATGTTTTAGAATAGTTAAAAATATAGTTATTTTTAACACCTACTGATCTTCACCGATCACGTAAACAAATATATATTTTTGGGAACTAAGATATATATTTACAAATGAGCAATACATATTCAAAATATTAGAACACGACAAACGGGCGAAACCCGACAAACAAGCGCACGACCCTCTCACATGATGAATACATACAAGACAAATATATAAACTAAAGATGGTGTTGGACCGTTCTACGACCTTAAACTGTCAGTTAAGGATGTTCATCTTCATGTGTAAAGGCGGAATCAATGCACATAAAGTCATAACAGCTTTGTTCTTTTTAATTTTCTTTCTATTAATGCCTTCTGAGTCTTTACAATGAATTTCTGACAAAAGTTCAGCAGCACCTCGACTCACATATAATGACAACTGATTACGCTTCAAATGACCTAACTACCTATTTATAGAAAGCATGATTTCGCTTGAGGCTGTTCAAGCGAAATCTCTTGTGTTGATTTCGCTTCAAGCATACACATACCCTCTCAAGCGAAATCTCTTGTTTAAAACATAAAAACCCTAACTTAAACCCTATTGTGTAATCATTCAAACTATCCTAGACACAAGACTTGATTATGACGTAATCAGCAGACATTCAGTGCACCAACAGACTCCCCCTTGGATGTTGATGAAGTCTTTGGCTTCAAGTCTTTGTCTTTAACAATCTTCAAACATTGTAAAAACTCTCATCAATCTTTATCTTCAATCTTTAAACTTTTAAACTTCAATCTTCCCTTTGGCTGTTGATCCAGACTCCCCCTTTCACAGACTCCCCCTCTCAATATGCTAGAATCTGAGATATCTGGTTCAAGCTTTTAACAATTAGCTTCCGTTGGGAATAATGAAGTCCAAACCTGTTTCTCAACAAACAACATAACCATTCTATCTTTTCAACAATAAAACACAAACTTAATCAGTTTTAACAATCCACTCAAGTATTCAGGTCTAAGTTAATGATCCTGATCACTTGATTAATCTACCAAGTCCAAATTAATGACCTTGGTTGATCTTTTGACGAAACAATACTGATTTTAAAACAGCATTTTCAAACATTTTCTGAAAATAACAAATATCAAGTTAATGAACTTGTTTTTGACTTTTTCAAACAATTCAAACTTCTTCAAAGTAAGCTCTCCTCATTCTTCAGTCCAGAATCTCCTGCATCTGCTTCAAACATCTGAGAATCCAACAATCAACTCTCCACTTTGGTTTGTCAGAAAATAAAGCAGAAATAAAATCTTTTTGAATTTTATAAAGTGTTCTAAACTAAGAAATGAAATACAGAAAACTTAAATTGCAGAAAATAAACTAAGTAAACTATTTACAAACATATTTTTGATGAGCATGTCAGGGAATCATATCAGCTTTTCAGACAAATCACAAGTACCGTTAAGCTACATTTCATACACAGACTTAAACAATTCACCTCGATTGTCGATATACTGATCCATCTTAAATTCTCACACAAATTTCAATCTATTCAGGATACGATTTAGATGAATTAGGAACTTAGCTCATTCATGTGTCCCACCTCTTGAATATACTCCCGTATCCAGAATCTCAATAATCAGTCTTACAGGTGAGAATACTACAATGTTATCTGTATATAATTTAGGTATGCGAGGGCCGAGGGATCTCAGATCGATACTTCCGTATACGCAGAGAGATATCAGCTTCGACTTTTAGGTAAGTCCCCTTTAGAGGATCTTTTTGCTTACAACAGCAGCATATATCAATTTTATTGTTTCAGCATGCTGAGGGTTTAATGCTGTGTTTCAAGCATTGCAGCAAGTATTAGCCAGGGACTAGGTCAGAACCACCGTTCAGCAGAAGTCCCGGAATAATACCCCAGACATCATAGAGTATAAAGACCTAGTATATCAGATTAAGAGACCTTTCAAACAAGATTTCAGGGGTTACCTATATATCCAAGTAGTGTTCCCCACGAATTCACAAGTTTGAATTTTAGGTTTATATCCCGAATAAATTTACTAAGTGTGTGAAAACCTATCGACACATCATCAGTAAGATTGTTTAACTCTTTTATACTTTTCAAATCTTTAGCATACTGTAATCGTCTAGCTGATGTACTATCATTTTCCCTATATACACAAGCTCTTTTTCAAATTTTATCATGTTTTTGTATTTTTGCATTTTTTACTGTTTTTGTATTTTTTGAAAACATAACTATGTACAAACATCTACTCCCCCTAAATACCAAAACAAGTAAAAATTCGACAAACCATTGCAGATTGTTTCTCGTCTTCATCCGCAACAGTACTCTCATCAACGCCAATAATGCCATCCGACACCGACAGAAGCTTCATACCATTCAGTTTTAACAAATATTTAAACCGATTTTTATCAAAAGCTTTGGTATGTAAATCAGCTTTCTGTTCGTCAGTGTGGATTTTCTCAATTCGTATCAACTTTTTCTCAAAACAATCACGAATAAAGTGATGACGAATTTCTATGTGTTTTGTTTTAGCGTGATGTACTGGATTCTTTGTTATATTTATTGCGGCCTCATTATCAACAAAAAGAGGTGTGTTAAGAAACTGCAAACCGTAGTCGCGCATCTGTTGCTGTATCCACAAGATCTGAGAGCAGCAACTGCTAGCAGAAACATACTCCGCTTCACATGTAGATAACGCCACAGACGTTTGTTTCTTACACTGCCAGGTAACCAATCTAGGACCAAAGAACTGGCATCCTGCAGTTGTTGATTTTGAATTGACTTTGCAGCATCCGAAATCCGAATCGGAATACCCTTCGAGCGTAAAATCACCTTTCCTAGGATACCACAACCCCAATGAAGGAGTTCCTTTCAGGTAGCGCAATATCCTCTTCACAATGATCATATGCGATGCTCTCGGGTTAGACTGAAATCTTGCTGCGAGGCACGTTGGGTACATAATATCAGGACGTGAAGCAGTTAGGTACATTAAAGAACCTATCATGGATCGATAAAAAGTTTCATCAGCCCTGTCTCCGGTGAGATCTGGGTGAATCCCATGATTTGTTGCAAGTGGGGTAGCAGCTGGAGTAGAACTTGACATCCCAAATTTCTCTAGAATATCATGAACATACTTTGACTGATGAATGAAAATTCCCTCAGGAAGTTGTTCAACTTGTAAACCCAGAAAGAATTTCATCTCCCCCATTGATGACATTTCAAACTTCTGCTTCATCACTGATTCAAAATCTTTGCATAGATTTTCATTTGTTGACCCAAAGATTATATCGTCCACATAAATCTGAACTATCAGAAGATGACCATCAACGACTTTAGTGAAGAGAGTGGCATCCACTTTTCCACGTATGAACTGGTTAGCGAGTAGGTGTTGAGACAAAGTCTCGTACCAGGCTCTCGGGGCCTGATGTAAACCATACAGCGCTTTGTCCAATAAGTAGACCTTGTTTTTGTGGATTGGGTCAGTAAAGCCCGGCGGCTGACCGACATAAACCTCCTCTTTAACCTTACCGTAAAGAAACGCCGATTTAACATCCAACTGATAAACTTTGAAGTTCCTCCAAGACGCAAATGCAAGAAAAATTCTGATTGCCTCTAGTCGTGCCACAGGAGCATAGACTTCGGTAAAATCAATCCCCTCCTATTGACTAAAGCCCTGAACAACGAGTCGAGCTTTATTTCTTACAACAACTCCTCTATCGTCCCTCTTACACTTGAACACCCACTTGGTGTTGATCTTTCTCTGACCATCTGGCAAATCAACTAACTTCCACACTCCCAATTTCTCGAATTGACTAAGTTCCTCCTGCATTGCATTGACCCAAGAGTCTTCAGTAAGCGCCTCTTTGTAAGTTCTTGGCTCAACCTGCGAGATAAAACAACTCAACGAGAATTCAGTTTGCAAAGGAGCAACTTTTGTATAAAAACATGTAAGCCCTTTATCAATCTGATTTCGAGTGCGAACGCCTTTCTGCAATTCTCCTATTATCAACTCCTCTGGATGATATGAAAAAGTTCGCGGCATCACTTCGCTTGGAACATCTACATTTCCCTCCAGATTAGTAACATTCTGCTCTGCATCTTGTTCACCAACTTGGTTTGTTTGACCTGAAATCTGAAATTGCTCCCTCTCAGAATCTGAATCACCATGATCAAAGACTGGCATGTTTTCAGCTTCTAGATTATCATTCTGAACCGACTGATTATCCTGAGCAACTTCATTCTGTTGGACATCATCATGTTCACCAGCATTACTTGGACCTGCTTCATCATCATTTGAAGTTTCCCGTGGTCTTCTCGAATACTCAGCTGGGAACCTTAACTGTGACTCATATTCACGCAAAATATCCAACTTATCAAAGAAATCTTCATAATCCTCTGATTCTTCTCTCATGTCAAACGAATCCCAAAGTTTGTCATAATGATAACGCCATGAATCACCAGGATTCTGCGGCGGCATAGTATAACCTTGACATTCAACATTTGCAGCTTCAATAATCCGCTTCTCACTTGGAACGAAGACACGTCGCAATGGATTTGAATAACCAACAAATATTCCCTCAATGCACTTCGGACCAAACTTCCCAAAAGGTTCTATAACCGTACAAGGTGACCCGAACGGTTCTAGATACTTCAGATTCGGTTTGCGATTATTGATAAGCTCAAAGCATGTTTTGTTGAACTTCTTGACAGTTAGAACCCTGTTGAGCGTATAGCATGCGGCAGAAACAGCTTCAGCCCAAAAATTAATCGGTAACTTTGAATCTGCGAGCATCGTTCTAGCCGTCTCGATTAGCGTCCGGTTTTTGCGTTCTGCGACTCTATTCTGCTGCGGAGTGTACGGAGCACTAAACTCATGCAAAATACCTCTTTCATCACAAAATTCTTCCATCTTGCTGTTCTTGAATTCAGTACCATTATCACTTCGAATTCTCTTGATATGCCTTTGGTACAGATTCTCAATTTTCCTGAACAGACCCATCAAACTATCAAATGTTTCATCTTTTGTTTTCAAGAAAGAAACCCACGAAAATCTGGAATAATCATCAGTAACGACCAAACAATAGGAATCTCCTGTAATACTTTTGACATTCACAGGACCAAACAAATCCATGTGAAGTCTTTCCAGAGGTCTCGAAACTGAATTGACTTGCTTTGTAGGGTGTGACTTTTTCTTCTGCTTGCCTTTGATGCAGCTAATGCACTCCCCTTCCAGATGAAAACCTTTGATATTAACTCCCAATACCAAATCATTGTGCACCAAGTGATTCATCTTCCTAAGATGTATATGCCCCATCTTTCGGTGCCACAATCTGGATTCTTTCTCAGTTGCTCTAGACACAAAACAATGTGCTTGACCAGTAGTTGTAGTTGCTACAGACATATCTAACACATATAAATCATTTACTCTAGGTGCCCTCATAATAATCCATTCTTCAGGGATAACAAAACCAGGTTTCAAAATCAAACACTCTTTATCAGTGAAGTGAGTAGTATACTGATTGTCACAAATCTGCGAGATACTAAGCAGATTGTTCTCCAGCTCAGTGATGTAGTTAACTCTCTCAAACGTCACGATCCCATTGGATAACGTTCCTTCACCAACAATTCTACCACCTTCATGACCAGCAAATCCCACATAACCACCATTAATGTTTCTCACATCATACAATAATGCAGTTTTTCCTGTCATATGTCGAGATGCACCACTATCCATAATCCATCTGGATATCAGTTGTGGAAGATCCTGCACAAAACAAACTTCAATTTAACCAACTACAAGAAAGATGCTGATTCATGCTTCGCGAACCAGGAAGCTCCGGCCAATCAAACTGCTTATTCGAACATGGTGTCCACCCAGGCCTCATCAGCCTTAGATGGAACCTTGACTCTCGCAATTTGAATTTTGAAATTTTCAGCCTTCAAAGGTGGAAAATTTGCATCATAATCAACCGAAATTGATTCTTCAGCCTTTTTCACTTCAGAAGTTGAAATTTTCATTTCACTTTTTGGTTTCCAAATTTGTTCAGTTAATGCAACCCGTTTATAAAACTTGTCATTTTGAGTTACCAATTTCTTTACAGGTTCATTTTTTGCTTTTACATTGTTGATTTTAACGTTTTGCTTCTCAACCACTTTCTTCTCAACATACATTGGTGCTTTACCCTTCACATCAACCTTCTTTTGTTGAATCTTCCCAACTTCAGTCCTAGGCTTCACATATGTACACTTTCGTGCAATATGACCAACTTGTTCACATCTAAAACAAGTACGATTATCAGCTACTCGACTCGTGCCTTCAGACTGAGCCTGTGAAGCTCTCTTCTCAAAGAACTCTTTATTTGATTTTGAAAAAATTTCATTTTCCTCATCAGAAAGTGAACTTGAACCATTCACAAACACCTTCTTTTCAGCAAATCTTCTGTTTTGAAAACTCCTTTTCTGATAACTCTTACCACCTCGATAACCACCCGACCAATTGTTTCGATTATTATTACAAAAACGTGGTGGAACAACAGGCTTTTTGTAATAAGCTTTATCTTTCTCAAAATTCATTTGCCTTTTTGTTTGACACAAACTGTTCACTTCTGATAACTCAACTTCAACTAACTTGAAAACATTTGTCAACTTTTTCACATTAACATTCTCAATGGGAAACTCAGAATCCGAATACAACTTATCAGATCCAGCCATCTTGTACATCACAAGACCCGGTTCATCACTTAAGTTGTTTTTGGACTTTTGTTTCTGAATGTATTTATCCAAGAAACACCCATCCTCCTCAGAAGTGTCACAATCCGGTTTAAGCACTTTGTCTACCACACTTTTCACCACATCACTTTGGACACCCTCGTCATTGGAAGATGTGAACATGACATCAATGTTTTCAGGAAGTTTAACTTCACTTTCTTCCTCAATTTCCACCAAACTAGACTGCTTTTTCGTGTAGTTGTCTAAAATTGGCGGTGGAACTTTGTGAAAACCTACACCCGTTCCATCAGAAAACACATCCTCGCCATCTTTGTTTTTCCCTATAGGTTTAGGAACAATATGCTGCAAAACAAAGCTTGCTGATTTATAGCTGTTAAGCTTCAACTGGATTCGTTCATTCTCAATTTCAGCTTCTTGAACTTTAAGTTTCAGTTTAGCAATTTGATCCAGTTGTTCATTAATCGATTCTTCTTTTAATCTCAAAACAGCTCTTAGATGTTCATTTTCTTTAAATGTTTTGCCATTACGATCATCACTATCTTTGACAATGTTTTTCAATTTCTCAAACTTTTCAGAAATCTGACGGTTTTCAAGAATTAACTTTTCATTTTCAGATTTTATTTTCTCACGTTCAGTTTTATCATTTTCAATTTGAGTTGTTAATTCTTTGATCCGTTCAGTTGAAGCTCTTACACTTTTGTCACGATCGAGAATCTGATTTTCAACATTTCTAACCTTTGTTGTCAGATTCTGAATTTTCTCATTGTTAAGATACGTGACAGTGCTACAAAAATTGCATTATTTGGTACAATTTTTGCAGTCAGCATTCCCGTCAATCTTGTTACCTAACGCATTTGTTGACAAACTTTGACTGACCGATCCCTTTGACTCAGTAACAGAATTAGGATCTACCTCAAGTGCTTTTGCAGCTAGCACTTTGTCAGCCATCACTCCCAGGTTCTCAGCTGTCAACTCTTGCGTAGTATCAATTAAGCCTGTATCAACCTGCTTTTCTTTCTTTTCTTTCTCCTCTTTCTCCTTTCTCTCTTTCTCTTCTTCAATCATCTTTGACGTTGGTGTTCCCCACCACTTGTGTTGCCAATATTCATCCTCTTCTTTGTACTCCTTGATGATGGCTTCAATATCTAGCGTTTTGTCATCAATCGCAATGTTGCCATACCTATCAAGATAGCACTCTCTATCTGGATCCCATCTGTTTGCTCTTCTAGCTTCCAGAAAGATACCAGAAAGTCTGATAATCTTGGTTTCAGCATTCATCTTTCGGTATTGATACTTCTGTTCTTCAGTACGATCATCTTTCCACTTAATGGGTTCATCATTGCTTGCCATGAATGCGTAACCCACCGCATCTTCTTCCGGTAGAACTTCCTTACTCCAATCATACCCCTCATCATCATAAATCACAGCAAGAGCCCTTGATTTTTCTCTGTTATCTTCAGACTGCTTCAATCTAGGCGGCTCAGATTTATTCTGATGGTAGATTGCCTTTTTGTAATAATCATCTCGAAACGGATTCTCTGACTCATCAGCATACGCATTCCTGCATTCCCGTTTGAAATGACCCTTCTGCTTACATTTAAAACATGTCACTTTTGACTTATCGAACCCCAGTTTTGTAGACGGACCACCAATCGTTTTTCTCCCTGTAATCTCCATGAAGCGTTGTGCACGTCGAACTGCACTTGCCATTGCCCAACGAATGTCGATTAGCTCCATTTCTTCAGGGTCTATCTGATCGTAGTCTTCTTACGTCAGATTTGTATTCCCGATTTTTCCAGCCACCAATCCTTCGTAGGATTCCAAAACAGACGCCAGAAAGACCATTTGTTGCTTGGCCGACTCCTCATCAAAATTCTGTGCGTTCTTCAGATCTATCGCGATATTGCAAGAAAACTTCGCATCAGAATGATTTACAGAAGACGTAGATCCACTGTGATAACCACTATGGCTTCCACTGCTTGAATTGTTTTGACTTTCTTTGCTTGCTGAAGAAACATTTTCAGCAGAAAATGCAGTCTTTGGAGAAGTCGCTTTCGGCATCATGCTCTTTGGATAGTATAGATCCAGATTCTGTTGATAAGATGAATGATTAACTTTGTACGTCTTCTTCAATTCCAATTCATGACTTTCAAGTTTCTCAATCACCAAATCTGGTTTCAGCAAATCAGAAGGAATAGTGTTCTTAAGCATGAGAGCATAATATCTCCACTCCATCTCGTCTGGCAACGAATCGAACAACTTGTCTACTTGCTCATCATCAGAATATCTGATATCATGTCTTGCTAATTCCAGCTTCAGATGACCAAACCTTTCAATCATTTTACACACTGATTCATTTTTAAGACAACTAAACATATCAAACTCTTTCCTAAGAAGTTTCTTTTTATTTTTTACAATCTCTTTGCTTCCAAGACACTTCTTTTCGAGTTTTTCCCATAAGTCTTTAGAATTGGAGTATTCTATCAGCGAAATAATGTCTTCACGCACCGATTGAAACAATAATGCCACACATTTTTGCTCAGCCACAAAATTTTCAATCTCTTCAGCTGATCTTAATGCTTCACCATTCTTCTTTCCTTGAGCAAAACCATTCTTCATACTCTTCCAGCTAGGAAAAGCAAATGCCATCAACCAATCTTCGAATTTTGTTGCCCACCTGCTATAATCTTCTATAGCCATCAGCTTAGGAGGTTTGTTAAATGTTCCAAATGCGCTTTCGGACTCCCAAGCTTCCTTCTTTCTTTCTTTCGGTGGACTTTTGTCTGCATTGCTTGAAGAAGTATCATTGTTTCCTGAACTACCCGTGAAAGCATACATATCGCTAAAAGGATTCATGAAAATATCATCCATCGTGACCGTACCTGAAAAATCAGTCAAACACTTAGAAAATTTTTAGGTTTTGAAAAATTAGCAAATTCAAGCGAAATACTTTGAAATAAAATGTTCTCAAGCGAAATCAGCACTATAGAATTGTCCAAGCGAAATCTAATATGAACTATTTCGCTTCAACTTCAAGCGAAAACCAACAACAGTTCTGATTCAAGCGAAATCTGCTATTTCGCTTCAACTAATCAGACCTTCAAGCGAAATCCCACAAGATCAGATTAAACAGCTTCAAGCGAAACCTAAAAGAACAGTTTCGCTTCAACTGTTCAAGCGAAAACCACTATTTCGCTTCAGGAAGTCTCAAGCGAAATTGTCTGATTTCAAGTCTATTGTCTGATTTCAAGCGAAATCAACCTATAATCTTCGAATACATTCAAGCGAAATCCAGTTTTAGGTCAATTTTAACATGTTTTAATTTGAATTTTAGTCCGAAACTTTGTAGGCTTTGTTAATACTACGTTTTACACGTTATACTCGAAAATCAGACCATTTCGACCGTTGGAACTTGTTCAGATCTGAAAAATGTAAAAAGAAATGAGTAGAAAGAAGATAATCCGCTGCTATGGTATGAACTCCTCGTCCTGAGCTCTGATACCACTTGTTGGACCGTTCTACGACCTTAAACTGTCAGTTAAGGATGTTCATCTTCATGTGTAAAGGCGGAATCAATGCACATAAAGTCATAACAGCTTTGTTCTTTTTAATTTTCTTTCTATTAATGCCTTCTGAGTCTTTACAATGAATTTCTGACAAAAGTTTAGCAGCACCTCGACTCACATATAATGACAACTGATTACGCTTCAAATGACCTAACTACCTATTTATAGAAAGCATGATTTCGCTTGAGGCCGTTCAAGCGAAATCTCTTGTGTTGATTTCGCTTCAAGCATACACATACCCTCTCAAGCGAAATCTCTTGTTTAAAACATAAAAACCCTAACTTAAACCCTATTGTGTAATCATTCAAACTATCCTAGACACAAGACTTGATTATGACGTAATCAGCAGACATTCAGTGCACCAACAGATGGTAACTTGTACATGGAATGTTACAAGTCTAGTGATTAACACACATAGAATATTTATAGGTTACGACGCCTACACGACAAAGCCGGTAAAGTTTACGACGCAAGATACGCAAAACTGTGAGTTCATGTCCCCACTTTTAAACATTTTCTTGTTTTCTAAACTTGGGGAAAATACATGTACTGTGGTATGTAGAACCAAAACTAAGGAATGATACTATAGATCACGTCACGAATAGGGTGTGACTTAAGCACCATTAATCAATGTGATACTTAGACCGCAGAACAAAAGGTTAGATCTAATGGGTTTCAGGCAGCCACACTCTTGGCCACATTTTTACCATGAGTGCTTTTGTGTCTCTAGTCGTGAACCGACAAGTAAATGCCTATGGTTTGGATGCTTCCTATGTCTTTACACATGTTAATGGCCTTGCAAACCATTAGCGATCTCGATTTCCTTACATTTACATAATACTTTTTCAAGTACAATTACATACCATAATTCTTACAATGAATACTTAAATGTTTTACACAAAACTGCATGAATTCCCACCAACTTATGTTGACGATTTTCCAAAACTTACATGCATTTCAGGTAACTAGGTGGATGTACGCGTGGTCTCCTTGTTCAAGATGGTTGTTTATGTTTCAAGTCATTTTGTGTTTGTTGGTGCACAGAATGTCTGTTGACTTTGTCTACATCAAGTCTTGGGTCAAGTTAGTCAAGATAGGAGCTTAAAAGTTAAAATTAGAGTTTATCTTGTAATTTCGCTTATGTGTACATAGGATATGTAGGTATTTCGTTTGTATGTACATCATAGGTAGGTTCGCTTATAGGGTCATAGGTAGGTTCGCTTATAGGGTCAAAGATAGGTTCGCTTATATGTCAACATGTAGGTTCGCTTATATGGACTGTCCATATAAGCGAAACCACATAGGCTATGGGGCTGTTTGGCTAAGCTTTTCAAAATGACTTATTTGCTTATTTGCTTTTCTGAAAAGCAAATAAGTCAATAAGCTGTTTTGAAAAGCTTTAAAATGGAGCTTTTCAAAATGACTTATTTGCTTATTTGCTTTTCAGAAAGCAAATAAGCAAATAAGTCATTTTGAAAAGCTTAGCCAAACAGCCCCTATATATAGGTCATTGGAGCGAACCTGATCATGAATTCATATACGTTGGAGCGAACCTGTTGAGAGCTTTTGGGGTTGAAACTCTGTCAAATTTGTATCAGAAAGCAATAAAAGTAAAGGAATTGAAAAGGAAAGCTCCGCCTTTATACGTGAAGATGAACGTCCTTGACTGACTTTTCGGGGTCGCAAAACGGTTCGACATCATATAAATAGAATCACGTTATTTGTACGTTCTTGTGTGTTCGGTCACGCACGTTCACGGATTCCGCACGTCGAACGTTCGTTACGCAATCGAAAGGTGTCAAAACCGGTCCTACAGTGTTGATGCTCCTTGCCACTTTTGCAGGGTTTGTTTGTTATCTCGCGCCTTCTGAGGAGTTATAGTGAACAAAACTTTGATATTTTTTTTTAAATGAAGTTGTAAACTTTTCAAACAATTATCTTATGTTATGTTGTAAACATTAAACTTAACTTTTATTTTGGGATGTTAAACTATGAATGGCAAGTGGAGTTTATTTTATAATCATGTAGTATGTTTACCATTCGTATGCAATGAGAACCTTTCAGGATCACACCTTGTGCTTCCGCCTTAGAAAGGGGTGTGACAGATTGGTATCAGAGCTGCGATTGTAGCGAACCAGGATTCCTTCTTGAGTCTAGACTACAATCCTTAGGATCCTCTCTTGAAAATAATTTTACTATAGTTTTTCATTGCATAAAACGTTCCGCGACATCCACTACCTTAACATGTTTTTTCAAAGAGTCAAGTAAGGACACTACGAGACTTAGGGTGCACAAGGGTAGCACTTATCTTCAACTAGGGACTACTTGCTTATTTGAGTGTAACTATGTATATATTGATTAAGTAGTAATAACTAATATATGTATATATACCATGACTTCTATGATGCAGGTACCTATGTCATCTTCTAAGAGCGGTCTATCTGATGAGCACGATCCTATGGCGATCATCTCTGATGATGAGGTAGCACACGCCACCGAGATCTTCACGTTTGACTCCGAGACCAACCCGGAGATGATGTCTGATGACGACTATCTCGACGATTTTCAGCCTTTCGCCCTACCAGATTTTAGTGACAACATCCCTTTCATTAATGATGTCCTAGCTTTACCTTTACCCCTCCACGACCAGCTTATCATCGGACATCCCGATGGTGAGCATCTTGTTGAGCTTATTCCGATTCATGCTATTCCCCTTGCTGCCATCCCAGCTAAGGATTGGCCTTTTGTTGTTGATCTGGATGATGTTGACGTTCCTGTGTTTGAGGTGGAGCACCCTGATGACAATCTTGGTGATGGCGAAGTATTCGACATCGCTATCCTGGACGTAGCATCCCCTGTTGTGTCTGTTATCGATATTTCTTCTGATTCTGACCTTGATTCTGACGCCGACTCCTTCGAGTCAGTGACTACTTCTGCCCTTCGAGCCGTAGGATTAGAGGCTTACCCTACCGACGATGATGATGCTAGATCGGTTACACCAGCTACACCTACTCATGTTCCCACACCTACTGGTACGCCTCCTCATAACCTCATTCGTGCTACCAGTGACAGTTCTTCAGAGCCACCCGTCCCAATTGACCATTCTAGCTGGATGCGTAGCATCCGTTTTGCTTCAGCTTTTCCACGTACACCTCTTACTCATGAGGAGAGCCCTCAGGTCACCCCCATATACCTCCACCCGAGTTGAGTCCATGTCTTCAGTCAGCTCGATTATTCCCTCCATATACTATGCCGTTGTCTGATCCGTATCATCCTTCTCATCACTCAAGTTTCACCAGAGATGATCTCCTGCTATCACTCCAGCTTCAGGTAGAGTCTATGAGCTGGAGAACGAGGCTGATGCTAGACGACCTTCCCCACCGAACTATCCACCACCAATCACACCACTGCCACCATCTTCACCCCCACCAGCATCTCCACCACCACCTGTACATGCACCTGTTGCTGGTCATGCTGCTCGCATGCTGACACTTGAGCAGCAGGTGAGTTTTCTGATCCGTCGAGTCCACGAGCTCAAGGATGAGGTAGCTCATCTTCGTAGTTTGGCTTTCCCTATGCCCCCACCCTCTCCACCAGCCCGTTAGATTTTCTTTACATGTACTTTATGTTGGAGCAGTATTTTTTGGGTATGAAGACCACAACCGAGTTTTGGGTACAACTTGAAGACAAGGACCGCCAATTTTAAGAAAGATATTTTGACTTTTATATGTATTAAAATTTGTACTATTGGGTGATGTAACCCTTATGCATTTTTGTTTTCCTCACAAATAATTATGTAACAAGTTGTCCTGATATGTATAAAAAACTCGATGATTATCTTTGTGACACATCAGTATTTATCTGTTTATGCATGCTTGTTGCTGTATGAATTGATTTATATGTTTGGTGGATTGTTTGATGTTACTTATGTTTGTATATACGTATATGTATGTATATATATATTCTATTGTTATCTAGTATGGTGGTATCAGATAAACAACTAACCATATTGTGTTGTATTTTGAAAGAAACATGGCGCCTAGGAGAATGGTGAACGCCCGAGGTTCGGACCAACCTCCACCTCCACCTCCGCCGATGCCAAGGACTGTCGAAGAGTTGAACTCTATTCTGGAAGAAAGGATTTTTGAAGCTATCGCCCAGTACGAGACGAACCGTGCTGAGCACTGTGAAGGCTCAGGAGGTACCAGACACAATGGACATGGAGATTCATCTGGAGGAAATCCTAACCAAGGTAACATTGAGTTGATTTGCTACAATTTGATGAAACTTATGAACGTTCTTTGTTTCATTGTTTCATTGATTGCTCATGTGCGAATTGGTTGAATAAATTCCAGGCTGCACCTACAACCAGTTTCTCGATTGCAAACCACTGAATTACGACGGCACTAGAGGTGCAGTGGCTTTCGTGCACTGGACAGAGAAAACTGATTCCACGATCCGAATGAGCAAGTGCACCACGGATCAACAAGTCACTTTTGTTACTGGATTGTTTGTCGATGAGGCCTTGACTTGGTGGAACTTACAAGTCCAAACTCTAGGCGGTGATGCAGCTTATGGTATGTCATGGGATAAGTTGAAGGAGCGAATGAGGGAAAAGTATTGTTCACGCGCTGAACTTCAAAAGCTGGAGACTGAGTTTTGGAACCTATCCATGATTAGTGCGGGCATTGTTGGTTATACTTAGAGGTTCCATGATCTCTCGAGAGTGATCCCCTATCTGGTGACTCCTAAATTCAAGTGCACTGAGCGCTACATCTGGGGATTGGCTCCTGAGATACGTAGTATGGTAACATCGGTTGAGCCAACAACAATCACTCAGGCTGTAACAATAGCTGTCATCCTTACTGTGGATGCTGTTCGTATGAAAAAGTTGTCGTTGAAGACTACTTAGAAAACCAAGACGTATGCTGAGTCGTTTGGTAACAAGAAAAGGAAACATTCGAATCTAAATCAGGCTACCCGTAACAACAACAAGAGCTCCAACAGCAAGAAGCGTGACCCCAATCCACCCAAGGAGACTAAAACATTTGCAGCTGCAAATGACACTACAACTAGAGGATACCAGGGCACCCTGCCCAAATGTAACAAGTGAAAGCGTCACCATGATGGAGCTTGTCGCATTCCAAAGTGCGATAAGTGTGGAAAATTAGGTCACCGTGCCGATGACTGTTGGGGAAAAGGAAATGGAAGCGGTAATAGGAATGGGAATGGAAATCGAAATGGTGCTGGTAATGGGAACGGTAACGGAAATGGCAATGGTACTGGTAAAAGAAATGGAAATGGAAATGGAAATGGGAAAAACCAAGGATGTTTTGGTTGCGGTAGTAAGGAGCACTTCAAGAAAGATTACCCAAAGGAAAACAACACTCAGGCTCGAGTATTCGTGATAGGAGTAAGGAACGCCCGCGAGGACCCTAATGTGGTCACTGGTACGTTTCTCGTTAACAATCACTGTGCATCCATATTATTTGACACTGATGCCGATTATAGTTTCGTGTTTGTGGAATTTAAACGTATGCTTGGAATAGAATCTAGTAGATTAGATATTCCTTATTCCATAGAACTAGCCGATGGTAAACTTGTTGAATCGGGCGAAATTGTTAAAGGATGTACATTGGAACTTGGTGAACAAAGATTTAGTATCGATCTTTTGCCTGTCCAATTGGGTAGCTTTGACATTGTGGTCACAGGGATTGGCTATCCAAGAATAGAGACGAAGTCATTTGTCATGAGAAGATCATTCACATCCCTCTCGCGAATGATGAAACACTCATAGTGCATGGAGAGAAAAGAGACACGCCTCTGTGGATCATCAATTGTATGAAGGTGCAGAAATGCTTTCGAAAAGGATGTGTTGCCTTCCTGGCACACGTGGTAGATAAGAAGGTTGAGGAGCCGAAGCTTGAAGACATTTCTGGGGTAAAGGAATTCCCTGAGGTCTCCCCGAAGACTTACTAGGATTACCTCCGCAAAGACAAGTCGAGTTCCATATTGACTTGGTTCCAGGCGCCGCTCCTGTGGCCAAGGCACCATATCGACTTGCACCATCTGAGATGCAAGAATTATCTACACAACTCTAGGAGTTGTTGGATAAAGAATTTATAAGGCCAAGCTTCTCGCCTTGGGGAGCTCCAGTTTTGTTCGTGAAGAAAAAGGATGGAACCATGTGGATGTGCATTGATTACAGGGAGTTGAATAAGCTCACTGTCAAGAATCAGTATCCCCTGCCGAGGATTGACGACTTATTCGACCAGTTGCAAGGATCTAGCTATTACTCCAAGATTGACCTTCGATCGGGCTATCATCAGTTGAGGATTCAGGAGGAGAGCATACCGAAGACAATGTTAAGAATCCGTTACGGGCAATACGAGTTCCTAGTGATGCCATTTGGATTGACGAACGCACCGGATGTGTTTATGGATCTGATGAATCGTGCATGCAAACCATATCTCGATAAATTTGTAATTGTATTTATCGATGATATTCTGATCTATTCACGAAAGAAGGAAGAGCATGAACAACATCTAAGGACCATTCTGGAACTGCTGAAGAAAGAACAGCTTTACGTGAAATTCTCAAAATGCGTATTTTGGATTCGCAAGGTACAGTTCAATGGTCTTGTGGTAAACGAAAATGGTATCCATGTAGATCCATCAAAGATTGAAGCGATAAAGAATTGGGAAGCCCCCAAGACACCGACTGAGGTGTGACAGTTTTTGGGATTAGCAGGTTATTACCGAATATTTATCGAGAATTTCTCCAAAATTGCCCAACCGCTAACTTCCCTCACACAGAAAGACAAGAAGTTTGACTGGGAGGACAAGCAGGAAGAAGCCTTCCAACTTCTCAAAGACAAGCTGTGCAATGCACCGATCCTATCATTGCCCGAAGGCACAGAAGACTTCGTGGTATATTATGACGCTTCGTGTCAAGGATTGGGTTACGTGCTCATGCGACGCCAAAAGGTCATCGCTTACGCACCACGACAGTTGAAGGTTCATGAGAAGAATTAAACCACCCACGACTTGGAACTAGGCGTGGTGGTATTTGCTTTGAAGATTTGGCGACATTATTTGTATGGTACTCATGGTACGATCTTCACAGACCACAAGAGCTTGCAACACATATTTAATCAGAAGGAATTAAATATGCGTCAGTGACGATGGGTTGAGTTGCTGAACGATTATAACTGTGAGATCAAGTACCATCCTGGAAAGGAGAACGTGGTAGCGGACGCCTTGAGTAAAGGAAAGAGTTAAAACCTTGAGAGTTCGAGCCTTGGAGATGACTATTCGAACGAATCTCACATCACGCATTCATGATGCACAACAAGAAGCCCTCAAGGAGGAAAACCTTAAAGCTAAATATCTCCGAGGTATGGAGAAGCAATTGGTGCCAAAAGAAGAGGGAACCTTATACTTTATGGGACGCATATGGGTTCCACTCTTTGGCGGTGATCGAGAGATAATTTTTTATGAAGCTCACAAATCAAGATACTCGATCCACCCAGGATCGGATAAAATGTATCAAGACTTGAAGGAATACTATTGGTGGCCGAATCTCAAAACCGACGTTGTTGCTTACGTTGCAAAGTGCCTAACCTGCGCTAAGGTTAAGGCCAAATATCAGAAACCATCAGGTTTGTTGCAACAACCTGAAATACCCGTTTGGAAGTGGTAGCAAATTTCAATGGACTTTATAACGAAGTTGCCTAGGACCCCTAGAGGGCATGATATGATATGGGTAATAGGTGATCTATTAACAAAGTCTGCGCACTTCCTACCGATTCGAGAGAAAGATAGCACTGGAAAGCTTGCTGAGCTGTATCTTAAGGAAATTGTGGCACGTCATGGAGTGCCTGTCTCGATAATTTCAGACAAAGAAGGACGTTTTGTATCAAGGAACTGGAAATCCTTCCAAGAAGCCTTTGGATCTCAATTGGATCTAAGCACGGCCTTCCATCCGTAAACAGACGGCCAGAGCGAACAGACCATACAAACTCTTGAAGACATGCTTCGCGCATGTGTAATGGATCTAGGAGGCAGCTGGGATACTCTACTACCCTTGGTCAAGTTTTCCTATAATAACAGCTACCATACGAGCATAAAATCCGCACCGCTCGAAGCCCTATACGGCCGCAAGTGTCGCTCATCATTGTGTTGGGCAGAAACCAGAGATAGACAACTGATTGGTCCCGAACTTGTTCAAGAAACGACTGATAAAATCACTCAAATCTGAGACCGTATCAAGGCGGCTCGTGATCAACAAAAGAGCTACGCCGATCGTAGATGGAAACCTCTAGCCTTTGAGGTGGGAGACAAAGTGTTGTTGAAGGTCTCACCTTGGAAAGGAGTAGCAAGGTTCGGGAAACATGGAAAGTTGAATCCGCGATACATTTGACCATTCAAGATCTTGGAAAAGATTGGTACCATAGTGTACAAACTGGAGTTACAGGAGGAACTAAATGGTGTACATGATACGTTCCATGTGTCAAACCTTTAAACAGTTATCATCCCTGCGGATGAGGTACACATCGATGACACACTCCGATTCACAGAAGAGCCTGTTGAGGTAATGGATTGGAAGATCCAGAAAACAAGGAGGAGTCGCATTAAACTTGTTAAAGTACGTTGGAACTCTAAACATGGACCTGAGTACACTTGGGAACGTGAGGACCAGTTTAAAGCTAAGTACCCCCACCTATTCAAGAAAGATCCTACGGGAGATAACTCAGCTTGAATTTCGGGAAGAAATTCTATTAACGGGGGGAGACTGTGACAACTGGCACAAAACCGGTAATTTCCGTACTATTTTAATTATTATTTATTATATGCAATTATGTGCTTAAACGTCAACATTATGTGATTACTTGCTTTGCATATGAATTCATCCATGTTTTATAGTTCAAATATTGCATAGTGCATTACATTAAGCGTTGCGTCAGAAAGACTAGTAAACTCACCGGTAAGACACACTGTGTCAGCATTTCCGTATAATGCAATCAAACAATAGAATTAGGGCCTAGGAGTAGGTCCAGCATAAAAAATATATTAAAACCCAAGTGTGGATACAAGGGTTAACATATACACTTTCCGGAAGCTAAAACAAGCACTAAAAGACACCCAAAACTCACTTTAAATGCTGAATTCTGCAGAATTCAGCATAAATCAGCCATAAAACAGCATTTAAACACTGAAAACTATGCAGAATTGATGTTTTAGTGTCCAAAATAATTTAAAAGTGTCGGGAATTAAAACTGTCACAAAAAGTGCTTCACACCTAGTAAAACTGCGCAATTTAGCACTTTAACGAACCGATAACCGGACGAATAACCGGACACTACCCAAAACATCAAAACTAGACTAGAATCATTGTTTTTATGATATAAAGCTAGTATTAATGATAAAACACCTTAAAAATCATAAAAAACACATAAACACACTTAATGTTACATAAACCTTCTAGTTTACACTTTCCACCCACAACTTCCAAAAATTTACATAATACCCCCCTTAAATGTAACCGGCCCCAAGGGACCCACACCCGCTTTTTGATTAAAATATATATCTTGTTGCCAAGATATTAAACGTGTAATCTTGTGGGTAAAGAAGTGTTGGAAGATTATGTTAAAAACCACAAGACTTCATTCATTTTCAATTTCAACTCCATACACACTTCATCTTTCCTCTCTTCTTCCCCCTACCTCACGACCACTATCATCACACACACATCCATCATTTTCAACCATCTTCCAAGAAATCGAAGGTGATATTAAGGTGTAAGAAGGGTATCTAAGAAGGCTTGAAGTGCTAGAAGTTGAAGGACCACCTTGTGGAGCTTTTAACCTCTCATACTCTTCCATCTTCATCATCTTCTTTGTTGTGCCACTTCCCTAGCCATTAGAGCTAGTAGTAAGCATGCTAAACTCTATTTTACTTCATGTTAGTGTCTTGTACAAGTTACACCACCTAAGAAACTAAACTTTAAAAGATGAAGATATGAAGATCTAACATAATCTTAAGACAAACAAGTGTTTTTAGTGATGTTTGATGTTTGTGATGAAGTTGTTGTTATTGAATCTTGTGTTTATGTTTAGATCTATCATGTTAAAGCTTGTTAGAAGCTTAGATCTAACAAGTTTAAGCATCCATTGTTAAACTTGAAGATGAACTTGTGAAACCTTTATGTGAACTTGAGAAATGATTTTTAAAGCATGATCTTGTGTTCTTAAAGTAACTAAGTTTATGTAAAGTTAACTTTTGAAACTAAACTCCATGAAAAGTTTGTAAAAGGTTCATCCTGAAGCTTACTTATGAAAGATTCAAGCATGTTAAGCATGGATCTTGAAAGATCCATGATGGAATTTTATTTTAAACATAAAGATTTTTTAAATGAGCATAAGAATGGTTTTTAGAATATGTTATTCAAGACTTTGAAACCCTAAAACTCATGGATGGTTTAGTTAGTAAGTTAAAGTTTCATAAAAAGTTTGTTTAAAATTACAAGAACACTTGTTTTTGAAAGATCCTTGTATGTAAAGTGTACATCTAAAAGACTACACATTTTTAATAAGAATCAAGTTCAACTTAAGGTTTTACTTGGTAAAATTAGTGTATGTTATTTGTGAAAATTGTTTTTGGTGATGAAAAGAAAATAAACACATGTTTTGAAAACATGGGAAACCTCCATTTTTAGGGGAAATTGTGTCAAAATTTATAAAAATTTTGACACTTAGAAAAATATAAATTTTGATGAAACTTATTCCCAAAAATTCATCTAAAAATATTTACCAAATTCTTAATTTTTGTACAAAATTACAAGCTACGAAATAAGGATTTCTTCAAGTTAAAATCAATATTAAGTATGTATATTTTTAGGAAAAATATATATATATTTAGTGATCACCAAATTTTGTGCTAAGTGTATATTATGTGTATTATATGTAGTAGTGTATTAGGATCATGAAAATACAGTAAATACTCCCAAAGGGGTATCACCAACAAAATACACATAAAAATACATAACAAATACCCAAGAATACTCATACAAGTAACCCATGAAAGGGTATATGGACAAATACAAGAAAAAATATTTATATAAATATATTCCTTTACACATTTTGGACATGGATAATTTATGGACAACTTGGAAAATAAATATATATTTGAACAAATATATATAACTATTACCAAGTATTGAGAATAATACAAAAATCGAAAAATAACAAATATATATATATATATATATATATATATATATATATATATATATATATATATATATTACAAGTATAAAAAAATATATATATTTCAAACAAGTCTTAAAAATATAATATTTTTAAGAAATATAATTTGGAAAGTATTAAAAATCAAAGTTTTGATTTTTGGCAATTAGTGTAAAATACACAAGTATTTACATAAAAATACAAGTATACTTTCCTAAGTATACTTGCACAAAAATAATATTGGAAATATTACTTAACAAAGTACTTATATTTATTTTTGAAAAATAATATAAGTAACATATTTTGGAATAGTTAAAAATATAGTTATTTTTAACACCTACTGATCTTCACCGATCACGTAAACAAATATATATTTTTGGGAAGTAAGATATATATTTACAAGTGAGCAATACATATTCAAAATACAAGAACACGACAAACGGGCGAGACCCGACAAACAAGGGCACGACCCTCACACATGATGAATACATACAAGACAAATATATAAACTAAAGATGGTGACTTATACCTGGAATGTTACAAGTCTAGTGATTAACGCACATAGAATACTTATAGGTTGAGACGCCTACACGAAAAAGCCGGTGATGTTTACGACGCAAGATACACAAAACTGTGAGTTCATGTCCCCACTTTTAAACATTTTCTTGTTTTCTCAACTTGGGGACAATACATGTACTGTGGTATGTAGAACCAAAACTAAGGAATGATACTATAGATCATGTCACGAATAGGGTGAGACTTAAGCACCATTAATCAATGTGATACTTAGACCGCATAACAAAAGGTTAGATAATGGGTTTCAGGCAGCCACACTCTTGGCCACATTTTTGCCATGAGTGCTTTTGTGTCTCTAGTCATGAACCGACAAGTAAAATACCTATGGTTTGGATGCTTCCTATGTTGTTACATATGTTAATGGCCTTGCAAACCATTAGTGATTTCGATTTCCTTACATTTACAGAATACTTTTTCAAGTATAATTACATACCATGAATCTTACAACAAATACTTAAATGTTTTACACAAAACTGCATGAATTCATACCAACTTATGTTGACGATTTTCCAAAACTTACGTGCATTTCAGGTAACTAGGTGGATGTACGCGTGGTCTCCTTGTTCAAGATGGTTGTTTATGTTTCAAGTCATTTTGTGTCGGTGCTCCTTGCCACTTTTGCAGGGTTTGTTCGTTATCTCCCGCCTTCTACGGAGATATAATGAACAAAACCTTGATATTTGTTTTTGAAATGAAGTTGTAAACTTTTCAAACAATTATCTAATGTTATGCTGTAAACATTAAACTTAGCTTTTATTTTGGATGTTAAACTATGAATGGCAAGTGGAGTTTATTTTATAATCATGTAGTATATTTACCATTCGAATGTAATGAGAACCTTTCAGGATCACACCGCGTGCTTCCGCCTTAGAAAGGGGTGTGACACAATTACTTAGGAAAGGTCAGTTCTCTAGCTAATGTGTCGGAGCCCCGGGTAGAAGAGGAGTCGTCAGTCAGAGAAGATGAAAAGTTAGGAGAACATGGGCAAGATAATTAGTCTCGCATGCATGGGAAAGGCCAAGGTTGAATGGCTTGTGTAATAAGTGTGGGGGGTGGGAGATTCCCATTTTCGATTCTTAGGAACACAACAGGGATAAAGTTTATTACTTTAACTCCTGGGAA
Organism: Helianthus tuberosus; assembly: GCA_030545235.1. NCBI lineage: Eukaryota > Viridiplantae > Streptophyta > Magnoliopsida > Asterales > Asteraceae > Helianthus > Helianthus tuberosus. The sequence goes on from CM060425.1 coordinate 141,227,195, forward strand.
AAAATTGTTAAACCTAGAAGAAAACCTATTATTCAGGCCCAAAGGAAATATAAAGCCCATATTAAGTCAAGAAGCCCATCTAAGGAAGATAAGCCCAAAAAACGACCTAGACTGGATTTAGATGATCCATTCGATCTTAATAGGTTACTGGCCCTAAGTCATCCATCCCCTAAACATCATAAAGATATTCCAAGGGATGATATTTATACGGAATAGGGGTCTTTTGACCTTAATGAAAGATTGGCATCTGAATCTACGACTTCTAACAATAGAGAACAAGGAAAAGAAAACCAGGAGCAACATATGGAAGTTGATGATCGACCAAGGGCAGACACAATCACTGATGTTGACGCTATGATCGGGCTTGGTGGGATGTTGGGGGCTGAATTGGGAGATCATAGTGTTCTAGTAGTTAACACCATTGCAGAAGAAGGTAATAATGTGGTTAAGCAATGAATCTTCTAGTCTCTAAATGTGAGGAGAATCAGGGGAGTGGATAAAGGTCCATGGATTCGCAATTTGAAGGTTAAGCACAAGGCTAATTTTCTAGTGTTGCAAGTGACGAAACATGAAAATTTGCCAGGTTTGGATCTTTCATATATTCTGGCTAATAGAAGGTTTGGGATGGACTTTGTCGGGTGAGTGGGTCAATTGGGCGATCTTCTATGCATGCTGGATTCTAGTTTTTTCGAACACTGTGATTTGGCAAAACACATGAACTTTCTTGTCATTAAAGGAAAAATTAAAGGTATCTTGGAGGAGTTAATCGTGGTGAATGTTTATGCTCCTCAAAGCTTACCAACTAAATTAGAGTTATGGAGTACTTTTGAATCTGCGATATCTGGTTCGGGAAGTCTTTAGGTGGTTCCAAGGGATTTCAATTCAAATCTCTTTCCTGAAGAAAGAAAAAACTCTATTTTTAAACCGTGTTGTGTGAGGAACTTCAATACGTTCATTCATAATTTGGGTTTATTGGAAGACAATATGATAGGGTGGTAATTCACTTATATCCGAGATACTTGTAAGAAATTGAGCAAGATCGACATAATTTTTGGGAACCAAAGTTGCTTCAACAAGTGGGGACACGGCTAAGGTTATGAGGATGTGGCTAAGACGGCTATTGAGACGTTTCAGTTCGATGCCCCCCGGACATTGTTGACTAAGAAATTTGGGCACATTAGGAAACATCTTAAAAAATGGAAGGAAGACATGATTAAAAAGGAAGGGGAGGATGAAGCTTCGGCTAGGGTTGAGATGGAAAGATTAAAAGAGGTCATGGAATTAAGGGATTTAACTAAAGAAAAGATTGGATCCTGCTGGAAAATAAAATGGTCTGAAAAGAATTGGGGGTGAAGAAAAACATGGATCTCAAACAAAGGTCCCGGGTTAAATGGACCATGGATGGTGATGAAAACTCGAGATTCTTTAATGGGATCTTAAACAATCGAAGAGCTAATAACACAATTCTAGGGGTTGCACATTAAAGGAATGTGGGTCTCCAAACCATCAAAAGTGAAAAAAGAGGTGTTTGATTTCTTTCAGAAAAGGTTCGTGGAGGATTGCCCGGATGAGCCCAACATTCTTTGTCAAAATTTGAAGAACCTTTCGGGAGGGGATAAACACTTTCTTATTAAGCCTTTTCAATAAGAGAAATTAAAGAGGCGGCTATCAAGTGTGGAAATTGTAAAAACCCGACTTTTCGGATCGTTACTTGTCAATGTCTTTTGTTCATAACCACTTGTAATCCCGAGATTTCGATTGACGCTAAAGGGTTTAAACTATGCTTTCAAACGCATATTACAATGCTTATTCAAAACGTAGTTATCGCACTTAAGGCTGTTTATAACGCTTATTACTTAAACGTATTTTATCGCATATTATCATCGCTTGATTAGACTAAACACTATCGCAACGCAAACTCAATGCAAACTCCAAACGCGGATTTACTTTCATGCATCTTAGTTATTATGTGTGTTAATTGTATGATTAATTTTTAATGTTATGTGGTTATCCCAACGCGACACTTATACGCTCAAACGCTTACTCGTAACTCGATTAAACGCAACGCAACGCTTAACGCATGAAATGAAAGTTGGAAAACTAACTCACACAACATGGCTGTCTGAATGGACATCCGACCGAACACACATCGCGCACCGACTTAACTCCCTCTCTCACCCTATAAATACTACCTGTACACCTCCCTTTCACTGATTTGACACCTCCAACCGACCACACGCATTCAAGTCGCTCTCAATCACTTTTGATCGCAATTCAAGGCTTTCTGGTAAGCTTTTCTCCTCAAATCTTATACAATCATCATCACTAATCATTTCTACATCATCTTCTCCATCAAAATCACACACAAACACTTATTTTTTCCCAGAAATCGCTGATTTGGACCCTTGAAGGTGGTTTTCCTCTCGGTTTGCTTAGGCAAACTGTTATGGAGCTCTATTCAATCGAGATTGGTCCAGATCTAAAGGATTTCCACACTTTTAACTTAATCTCAACAAGATTTCAACACTTTTCATCTGTTTTCAACTTTTTCTTCAACTTTCTACACAAAACCGATGGAATATGGGCTCATTCAGACTCTCTACTAATTCCTTAGTTGAGAGCCGGCTTGAAAACGGATTTCCACCGGAGAGATGACCGATTTATGGGTTGAACATGGATCTTCACTAAGAACAGTAAGTTTGAACGAATGGGCTGAGACCATCCATTCGAATGAGCTAGGCTGGTGTATTCCCGTTGTTTGACACGTCGTCTCCGTTAAACTCAAAATTTTTGCTTAGAAAATTTTAAGAAATTTCATACTACAGATCAGCCACTCGAATGGCCTTCCGATCGGATGACCATCCATCCGGATGACCTTTCTCTTATAACTTCCAATGTTTAAACGATCTGACTACACTTCAAACTTTAACAATTTTCCAAACAAACACATCTCATTTGAATGGCCACCCGTTCGAATGGTCATCCGCTCAGATGACCATTCGTCTGGATGACCATCCGTCTGGATGACCATCCGTCTGGATGACCATCCACTCGAATGGAGACCCATCCGTTTGAATCACCATTCGAACACCCAAACATTCGACATTATGTTTACGCCCTGTTCAACGACTCACGCTACTGTTCTATGCTCAGGCTAACTCCAACGCGCTCCCTTCAATCCAATCAAGCTTATGTTTACTTGTTAAACACATGCTGTGAGTATACTCGAACCCATTTTCTCTTAACACACTTTTGGGTGTTACATATGTTCTATATCAAAACACAGCACACTACGCAAACACTTTATAATGCTAACCGCTCCCGCATGTTATATGTGATCTATGAATGCTTGTACTATGCTTCTACAGTTTTACACTATACCGCCTCTAGCAACGATAGTACTATAGTTTGGACTCAGCACCTGTCGTGGACAGGGGTTGCTAGGGATCACATCACTTTACTTCACGTGTTCGCTGAACATGTGTCGCGCATACTCTACAACGCAGTCTCGTGGTTAAGTTGTAATAATTGTTTGGTAGTTACTTGCTTCGCCCGTTACGTGATACATGCTGGTTATGCGTCAAACGCTTTCTATACTATATGTTATGAAAACTTGTGTACTCACCTTTACATTATATGTATTGACCTTATTTTAACGTATGTGACAGGTTGATAGGATACTATGCTGTGATGAATCAAGTTAGGAAGTCTAGAAACCCGCTAAATAAATCTAAGTTGTCGGAATGGATTTGTTTATGAGACTTTATATTTGTAACGACTGTTATTGCTTTATATGTTAGTAGTATGGGATATTAACGTTAAATATATTGTCATTTAATAGTTGTTGTGGATTCTCTTGAACAATCTGTTTGCTCAGTGCCACGCCCTGATGATTCCGTCATCGGTTGGTGTGTGACAGAAATGATTAGGCGCCCGGGCCCGATGGGTTACGCTTTATCAAACATTTTTGGCATTTATTCGAAGGTGATTTTGTTTAGATAATTTAAGGATTTCATAAGGATAGAAATATTAGGGGCTGTTTGGTAGCCTCTGAATGGTCATTAAGAGGTTACCTCTTAATGGAACCATTAAGAATTTTACCAATGAGAAGGTAGAAAAATGTGACATGTGATGATTTACCATTCAGAGGTTACCTCTTAACCATTCAGACTTCAGGTTACCTCTTATTCATTCAGAGGTTTTAAACCATTAAGAGGTAGCATCTGAATGGTCATTAAGAGGCTACCAAACCGCCCCTTAGTCAGGAAAGCAATTTGTCGTCCATTTCTTTGATCCCTAAGATTAAGGATCCGGTTGACTTGAATAATTACCACCCAATTTATGTTATTAGTAATATTATTTCCAAAAATATTGCTAATCACCTCAAAAATGTGTTGGGAAAGGTAGTGTTAGAGTCCGAATTGGCCTTCATCAAAGGGAAAGTCATTCTTGATGGCTTATTAATTGGTAACGAAGTCACTACGTGGTGTAAAAAGAATAAAAAAAACAAATATTTATTTTGAGAAGACCTATGACAACGTTAATTGGAATTTTGTGATTCATATAATTTCTCAAATGGGTTTTCCTTCATTATGGTGCACATGGATTATGGGGATTCTTAGATCGGCTTGTTCGTTCGTTTTGGTTAATGGTGCGCCTACTTTTGAGTTCCAATGTGGCAAAGGTATAAGACAAGGTGACAATTTATATCCTTTTATTGTTATTATTGTTATGGAAGATTTGCCGTGTATGTATGAGAAGGCGTTGAGAGCCGGGATAATTCAAGGCATTAAGCCTCTTAATCATGGGCCCATGATTTCGCATCTCTTGTTTGTGGATGACGCCATTATTCTAGGAGATTGGTTGACACCTAATATTATGACTATTGTTAGAATTCTTCGTGTGTTTTATGTATGTTCCATGTTAAAGATAAATTTAGCAAAGTCAAATCTCTGTGGTATTGGGGTTGAGATGTGGAATTGGAAAATAAGGTTGTGGGATGCAAAGCGGGTCTCCCTTCTTTTAAATATTTGGGTTTGATGGTGGGTGCCAACATGAATCGTATAAACAATTGGAAGCCGGGTTTACGATGTTTTTGAAGCATGTCTTCTTCTTGGAAAGTCGATTATATATCTATTGGTGGAAGAATCACACTCGTTAAATTTGTGTTAGAAAGTATTCCAAACTACTATTTGTCGCTTTACAACGCTCCTAGTAAAGTGATCAATGATTTGGAATCGTTAATAAAAAGGTTCCACTGGGGTGGTAATAGTGATAATCACAAGATGCACGAGTGGCTTGGGATAGGGTCGTTATCCCAAAATGAGAAAACAAGGGCTTAGTTTGTGCAAACTTAAAGATATCAATGTGGTGTTGCTTTTTAAATGAGGATGGCGATATAAGTCGGAAGGCAATAATCTATGGAAAAGGGTGATTGATGCTTTTCGTTTTGAAAAAATGGGATTTCATTCAGTTTCGAAACACACTAAGTGGGGTGTGAAATAACATTGTAAAGATTTTCTCTAGAACTTTGATTGAAGACATCCCTCTTAGTCGGATTTTTAAAGGCTTGGTCGGAAATAGGAAGGATATTACTTTTTCGTTGGACCCTTGGGCCAGAAATGAACCGCTAAAGGATATGTCCCTAGCTTTATTTCAGATAGAAACACGCAAAAGATATAAGGTCGCGGACCGTATTGTTACCGTCGATGATCAAACCCGCTGGATATGGTGTTGGAAAAAGATGCATGTGTTGTCAAGTGAGTCTGGTGAAAGGAACATATTATTTCGTCTCCTAGAGCCGGTGCGGCTGTGCAATAATTCTGTTGGGTGGAGCTGGATTGGGGAGGAGACAGAGGATTTTAGAATTGGGGCAATGAAAAGGCTTTTAAGCAAAGGTGCTGATAACAATAACAATTTTGTTTTGTCTTGGTGTAGTTGGGTTCCTATCAAATGCAGTGTTTTTGCTTGGAGAGCGGAATTAAATCAGATCCTAACGGCTATGGCGTTGAGGAAAAGGAAATTAACATCGAAGATAAGGAATGTGTGACACCTGGGTCACTGCGACCATCAAACAAATACCGAATCAATGAAATATTGTATTTCATACTTAGGATTTGTATAAATATGTGTATCATTTTGCACATATCAATTCTTGTTCGATTTCAAGCTCTAAATCGCTTTCTGGAAGGTTATACGCGCACTGATGCGTAAATATAACCAGTTTAATGCAACGAACACTATGGGATAGTGAAATAGGCTTCACATACCTTAAATAACCTTTACATAACTTAGAAATAAGTTTTGGCAGGTTTGGTATGCTGAAATCAAGTTAATTCGCCTACAGGGACTAAATTTGACAAACTGCGAAAGTATGCCAATTTGAACTGTAACAGACATTCCGGATCATGACCATAAGTTAAACACACCTTAAATATCCTTTACATAGCTTAGAAATAGGCTTTGAGGGGTTCGGTGTGCTAAAATAAACTTTTGGGTCATTCAGGGACTAAAAGCGTCAAAAAGTGCACAAGTTTGCACTTTCGCGCATATCTTACGTTCTGAATACATCCGGACCTCCTAAAAATTATGTAAGCATTATAATATTATGCTTTAGTGTTTGGCATGTCAAAAATCCATTCGTCGCGCAATTTGGACCGTTTTTGCGTTCGTTACGACTCCCGTCGTAATTAACCGAACAACGCAACCGTACGGCCAAACGAACCGACATACGAGATATTTTTGAGCACATTTTAAGTTACCTATACTTTAACTTCATTTTAGAGCTTTGAAATGGGGTTAACGGGGTTCAAACGCATCGAAAATAGCTTAAACGGGCTGCAGGGACCATATCTGCCATTTTTGAAACTTTTCTGAATCTGGCACATGCTAGCGTAGCGCGAGCAACTTATGCCTTTCTAGTAGCGCTACGCAAGCACCTCATCTGGGTAGAAACATTGAATCGGGTCCATTCCTCTTGTTGCACATGGTTTTGGGGCAATCTATGGGCTCAAATGGTTTTCAAAAACCAGGGTTTTGAGGTGGAGGGTTGAGATTGAAGCACGGTTAACGAGGAACGATCTTAACGGCTCTACGAATCCTATAAATACCCCTTGCCTTCATTTTCCAAAACCCACAAGAATCTTGATTTGAGAAGCTCTAAGTTGAAACCATTGTTTCATACCTGAGCTACTTGGATCGAGATTAGCATTCGGGGACCCTTTGTAAGTGTTCCTTCGTTCTTTTATTGCTTTCCGAGTCCGAAAGTCAAACTTTGTTTGACTTTCTGCATTGACCAGTTTATGATCAATGCGAAGTTCGTTTGAACTTCGCAACGTGAGCGTAATCACGATGGTTATAGTCCCTTGTGACTATGCCTACTGATTACCACGTTGTCTAGGCTCAGTGACGAGTCGTAGTTTCGGTCAAAATGCGCATTCGTGCGTATTTTGTAACCAAACTACTCTTAGGTATCAAAACCATTTGTTTTGATACCAAACTTGTTTTCTAACTTAGTTAAGCATGTTTCAACATGCTTAGCTCGTCACTTTTAGTTTTGTGCTTGTCTAGGGTCGTAAGGGTAAGCGATCTAATCAATCGCTTATGCTTTCGAACCCGACCCATTTGGTTGATCATTAGGATCCGACCAAACACCTTAGGTGACCATAGTATATAGGGAATAACCTTCCGAGGTTATACCTTATGGTCGCTTCGTTAAGTAGTTGTATGATAGGTGGTTTATATGCCTTAGGTAAATTACCAAAATACCCTTTTCATGTGTAATTGGTAATTAAGCATATGTAACCTAAACTTTCATCACTAAACTGATTTAACAACAATATTAAACATGTAGAGGCATATTTTACTTATCATAGGACTAGTTAGGCGGTCCGAACGCGTTTCACGCGAACGACGCGTTAAAGTAGCATAAGCTACCTAAACGGGTCGTAATGGGTCGTAAGCACTTATGTTAGGTTTCATTTAGTATGTAGGCTTTGTTAAACCATATTACACGAGTCTCCATACTCTTTTGGTTTACGAACCCTCATTCTATCCGATCCTCCGATTTAGGTCCGGTTTATTAACATAGTTACCTATATTAGGTGTCGTTTGATTCCGTGATCCCTAGCATTGCTTGGTGGTTATCTTAGGACTTCTGAGCAATCTCAAGTGAGTACATAGACCCCTCTTTTACTGTTTTCCAAACTGTTTTGGGGTGAAACACATGTGCCTACTTATTACTTTCATGCTTTCCTGTTTTCGCATCATATACATGCTATGTTCAATAGTACACTTATAGTACATTGTTTTACATTACATTTTATGCTATGTGTGCCCATTGTGTGCATACTTAGTACATTGTTTTACATTACATTTCATGCTATGTATGCCCATTGTGTGCATATTTAGTACAGTTGTTTCACGTCACATGCTATGTATGTCTATTGTTGCATATTTAGTACAGTTGTTTCACGTCACATGCTATGTATGTCTATTGTTGCATATTTAGTACAGTTGTTTCACGTCACATGCTATGTATGTCTATTGTTGCATACTTAGTACAGTTCACATGCTATGTATGTCCATTTGTTGCATACTTAGTACAGTTGTTTTCATCACATGCTTACATTTTGGTATGACATTTGGTTTGTTTTGATGGATCAATATACATTCATTAACACCGATCACGCCGTTCGTTAGTAGGTAGTGGTACCATAGGAATTGACAACTCCCGTTCCGGACATCCTGGGTAGGTTTGGATGAAAGGAATGACCGAATTCGATATACATAACTTAGATAAACCTTTAATTTGTTTAAGGGTTTATCGCCACAGTCTCAAGGCTTGGATGTATGCATTCTCACAATACCGCATAGATGTTTATATCAGTATAGCATGCATTTATTCCACAAAACATAGCTTTGATTTAAACCATGTTTTACTTCAATACTTTGTTTTTGTGCATATGGTTTAGTTGATATATTTCACTAGCCATACATATCATTTTGGTTACACATTACATGATTTACATTTGACACATAAACATTATTGACATTGGTTATACATTACATGATTTACATCTTGACATAAACATTTTGACATATTATTCAATACATTTGGCAATTGGTTTAAACATAAACATCTTACGTTGTTGGTTTGGTTTGAGTAAGTGATTTAAGTAACGAGGCGTGTGTAATATGATACAAGCATGGTGGATACGCCGCTGGTACTTCCTATATATAAGTGATTGTATGGTATTACATATCGTAGCGTTATTTGAATCATTTCAACCTGAGACATATAACATTTTATACAAATAACATACTTTTCACAAGACATTGATTTACAAACAACTTAATTTATACAAACTCATTTCACATGGTTATTCACTTAACCATGTATTATTCTTTTATACATATATATCATTTGGTTTATTTATCACTTTTCAAATGATTTACAAGACAAAGCAAATTACAAGGTTCATGACTAAACATTTTCTTAAACATAAGTCATGAATTCTATTTTCACAAAACCTATGTATCTCACAGGCATTTTTATGCTGACGTACCTATTTTCACATGTGTTTCAGGATATGATGCATAGGATTTATCAAGATACACTTAGGCGGACTTGGGCCTTAGTGACAATAAAAGATGCAAGACTAGTTATTTATGTTATATTTCTTTGATTGTCAAGACATTGTAACTCTTTTAATCAATAAAACAATATTTCAATTTCCATGTGTTATGAAACAATGATTCTGTTACAACACTCCCCGATGTTTCCGCCACGCTTTATTGTTTTACGTGGTTGGGGTGTGACAAAAAAGTTGGTATCAGAGCTCATGGTTATAGGGAATTAGGTTATTAGTAATGCTTTGACCTAGTCTATAACCTTCCTAGGACCCTAACGCGAGTTTACTTGCGTTTAGTCATAAAACAATACCGTCACCTATCCTTAGGCGACGATCTCAACAAGAACATAAAATTTCAAAACCGCTTTGAAAACCAATCATCTGTTGTATGATGATTGATTACTAGGTTTTGAACCCTCAGTTATAAGGTTTTGAACCCCTTTGAATTTTCAAAATCTCGTCAAAGTTTGGGTCATATAATGTGAACACGTGCAAACTGGAAGAGTGAATGCATGTACCCTGAGTTTTCTGTCGAAGGCTAGAGTGTTCGTACAAATCCGCAGTATCGGACCAGTCACTCTTACCTGGGAACTCTTGGGGTGAGTGTTCACTTATAGGCGAGCATGTCTTCAGTGATACATTAATATGATCCGCTTATTTTGATTTGTCACCGTCTCATTTGTTTGCCTTAGGTAACAAACAAATGATCGCCAATTCTTATGCATTGCCATTCTGTTTTGTTTATCCGATAACCTTTCACTTGTTTCTTCCTATGTCTTTCATTTTCTTCTAGAATGTCTCTTCCTCTCAGCACCGGTCAAATGTCCGAGCGAACAGCCAAATTTGCCCAGCAAATAGGCGAAGTGATTTAGAAATCTGTGGATTTAGGCATTACCATGTATCAACTCCAGAATGAAACCACTCAAGAGTCATCAAAGGAAGCAAAAGTCAAGCCTGCACCAAAATCAAGGAAGCATAAGGCTTCAAGGAAACCCGCTGCAGTTGCACCTAATCAAGCGGGACCTAGCCAGGTAGCGACACCACCTGCTAAGAAGCAATACAAGGGAACGGCGCCATTATGCGACAAATGTAATGGGCATCACCAAGCTCACTTACCATGTCGTCTGTGTGCATCATGTGGGCGAATTGGTCACCTAGCAAGTGCTTTTCGATGTAACCCGAACCAAGGTGGTCCAAATCAACCACAAGCCAATCCTGCTCAAGCTCGCTTTCCGCCTGGATCGTGCTACAACTGTGGCGAGACGAGCCATTTCAGGAACAAATGCCCAAAGCTTGCTAATGCAAATCCAACCCACGGATGAGCAGTTGGCTGATTAGAAGATGTTGTTGTCTTATGCTTTTGTTTCTTCTATTTCTTGTAATGTGAAACAATCTGTTTTGTTTATAAATAAATTGTTGTTCACAATTCTGATATACGAGTGTAGTTACATATGTGTGTGACTTTTCCTATGGTACCTACATCAAGGAACTGCATTCCTTACAAACTACTCTTGCAAATTTTCCCATTCTTGCGTTTGCTCATGATTCCCTAAGTAAATTCTAAGTACTCGTTTTATTCTAAGAAATGAAGTACAGGAAATAAAGTGACATTATGAGTAATCATGCTTCTGCACATCTGTGCCTTTGAATCTTTGGTTAGATAACTAAGGGTATTTTCAAATCTCATACCCATTACGTTTTGATTTTTCAACATACACAGTACGAGTATTTCAAAAACAATCTTCATGATCTCAAAACATTTCATATAGTTTGAAAACATTTTTTTTTAAATGCATTGTCTATGTAATTTCAAAAACATTAGCTATGCTTTCAAAAACAACCTTCATAATTTCAAAATGTTTCATATAGTCTGAAAACAATATTAACACAGTACCTTTTCTCATCAAGTGCATGATTTCGAAAAAAACATCATTCATGTTTTCAAAAACCTTATACATAATTTCAAAATTCATCTCGCATGATTTTAAAACAATTTTTTTTATAAATATATACCTACCTAATACACCTACTTTATGATTTCAAAGGTATTATATATAAGGTTTCAAAGACATTGAACACATTTTTTTTGAACCCCATGCATAGTTTTCAAAAATATTTTGTTCATACATTGACTTAACTTTCAAATTTCGCTTCATATGTCGCCTTGGCATATCTGGCATCTCAACTTCATAAGCATTTTACTTCATGTTTTGACCTAAGCACATCAAGTGCAAGGTTTCAAAACATCTTCAACTTCTAAAATCCATATGGGATCTTTTTATCTTCACATTTAGACCCTTGTGGATGATTATCATTCAAATCAGAGTCCTTAATTGGATTCCTTATGTACCTAAATTCGATCATTTCGGTTCCTCATAATCGAAATCAAATTTTTCTTTTAAAGATCTTTCTATCTTTATAGTTAGATTCTTGATAATGTTTAAAGTACCAAATGAAATCCACGAGATGGATTCCTAGTGTGCTTTAAATACATGTGCTCTGTTAGCAAAACAAATTAACAAATTTAAAGACCTAGATAAACAATCTTTGTGGTTATATGACTATGTGTTTATGCATCTTGTGTTTTCTTTTATGCATTTTGTGTTTTTGTATACTCTGGATATTCGTTATCCAAATCCTCGTAGAATTTTTCATATCTTCATATGAGGGATTCGTAGTAGGATATTCAAAAAGGTATTACCTTAAATCCTTAATGGGCTTCTATGTAATAGTTAAGACCCTTGGATTATATAGTACCACTCCATGATTCATAAGAGACCCTTTTAGGGGTCTAGTCTAAAAGATTGATTCAAAAATCTGGTTAAGAATGACATGTGATGATATAAGCTGAAAAGACTCCTTGGTTGTCTATTAAAATCATTTATTGATTTAATAAAAGGGACCCTATGGAGGTCTAGTCACACTCATCACAGGTTTGTTCATTTGGTTTTCCCCTACACATTATAAAATAGACTGTGTGAACTATGCAAGGTATTGTCTAATTATGGACGCGTACATAATTATGAAATTTAGTGCACAGAAACCCAGTAAGATTTATTATGTGTAAGAACCGATAGTGACAATAATAATAAAATGAGAACGATGTAATGGAGGTACGGTGGACGCACCAATGACGCTTCATATACTTGTATATAAGTATCCCTCTTACATTGCAAGCATGATGTTATTAAAGTTACTAGAAGTTCAGAACCCTAACCAATGTTGTTCGATCTTTTCAACTTAATGTTTTAAACTCTCACAAGTTTCCTCTGAATAAATTTCGGGACGAAATTTCCTAAAGTAGGGGAGACTGTGACACCTGGGTCACTGCGACCATCAAACAAATACCGAATCAATGAAATATTGTATTTCATACTTGGGATTTGTATAAATATGTGTATCATTTTGCACATATCAATTCTTGTTCGATTTCAAGCTCTAAATCGCTTTCTGGAAGGTTATACGCGCACTGATGTGTAAATATAACCAGTTTAATGCAACGAACACTCCATGATAGTGAAATAGGCTTCACATACCTTAAATAACCTTTACATAACTTAGAAATAAGTTTTGGAAGGTTTGGTATGCCGAAATCAAGTTAATTCGCCTACAAGGACTAAATTTGACAAACTGCGAAAGTATGCCAATTTGAACTGTAACAGACATTCCGGATCATGACCATAAGTTAAACACACCTTAAATATCCTTTACATAGCTTATAAATAGGCTTTGAGGGGTTCGGTGTGCTAAAATAAACTTTTGGGTCATTCAGGGACTAAAAGCGTCAAAAAGTGCACAAGTTTGCACTTTCGCGCATATCTTACGTTCTGAATACATCCGGACCTCCTAAAAATTATGTAAGCATTATAATATTATGCTTTAGTGTTTGGCTTGTCAAAAATCCATTCGTCGCGCAATTTGGACCGTTTTTGCGTTCGTTACGACTCCCGTCGTAATTAACCGAACAACGCAACCGTACGGCCAAATGAACCGACATCCAAGATATTTTTGAGCACATTTTAAGTTCCCTATACTTTAACTTCATTTTAGAGCTTTGAAATGGGGTTAACGGGGTTCAAACGCATCTAAAATAGCTTAAACGGGCTGCAGGGACCATTTCTGCCATTTTTGAAACTTTTCTGAATCTGGCACATGCTAGCGTAGCGCGAGCAACTTATACCTTTCCAGTAGCGCTACGCGAGCACCTCATCTGGGCAGAAACATTGAATCGGGTCCATTCCTCTTGTTGCACATGGTTTTGGGGCAATCTATGGGCTCAAATGGTTTTCAAAAACCAGGGTTTTGAGGTGGAGGGTTGAGATTGAAGCACGGTTAACGAGGAACGATCTTAACGGCTCTACGAATCCTATAAATACCCCTTGCCTTCATTTGCCAAAACCCACAAGAATCTTGATTTGAGAAGCTCTAAGTTGAAACCATTGTTTCATACCTGAGCTACTTGGATCGAGATTAGCATTCGGGGACCCTTTGTAAGTGTTCCTTCGTTCTTTTATTGCTTTCCGAGTCCGAAAGTCAAACTTTGTTTGACTTTCTGCATTGACCAGTTTATGGTCAATGCGAAGTTCGTTTGAACTTCGCAACGTGAGCGTAATCACGATGGTTATAGTCCCTTGTGACTATGCCTACTGATTACCACGTTGTCTAGGCTCAGCCACGAGCCGTGGTTTCGGTCAAAATGCGCATTCGTGCGTATTTTGTAACCAAACTACTCTTAGGTATCAAAACCGTTTGTTTTGATACCAAACTTGTTTTCTAACTTAGTTAAGCATGTTTCAACATGCTTAGCTCGTCACTTTTAGTTTTGTGCTTGTCTAGGGTCGTAAGGGTAAGCGATCTAATCAATCGCTTATGCTTTCGAACCCGACCCATTTGGTCGATCATTAGGATCCGACCAAACACCTTAGGTGACCATAGTATATAGGGAATAACCTTCCGAGGTTATACCTTATGGTCGCTTCGTTAAGTAGTTGTATGATAGGTGGTTTATATGCCTTAGGTAAATTACCAAAATACCCTTTTCATGTGTAATTGGTAATTAAGCATATGTAACCTAAACTTTCATCACTAAACTGATTTAACGACAATATTAAACATGTAGAGGCATATTTTACTTATCATAGGACTAGTTAGGCGGTCTGAACGCGTTTCACGCGAACGACGCGTTAAAGTAGCATAAGCTACCTAAACGGGTCGTAATGGGTCGTAAGCACTTATGTTAGGTTTCATTTAGTATGTAGGCTTTGTTAAACCATATTACACGAGTCTCCATACTCGTTTGGTTTACGAACCCTCATTCTATCCGATCCTCCGATTTAGGTCCGGTTTATTAACATAGTTACCTATCTTAGGTGCCGTTTGATTCCGTGATCCCTAGCATTGCTTGGTGGTTATCTTAGGACTTCTGAGCAATCTCAAGTGAGTACATAGACCCCTCTTTTACTATTTTCCAAACTGTTTTGGGGTGAAACACATGTGCCTACTTGTTACTTTCATGCTTTCCTGTTTTCGCATCATATACATGCTATGTTCAATAGTACACTTATAGTACATTGTTTTGCATTACATTTTATGCTATGTGTGCCCATTGTGTGCATACTTAGTACATTGTTTTACATTACATTTCATGCTATGTATGCCCATTGTGTGCATATTTAGTACAGTTGTTTCACGTCACATGCTATGTATGTCTATTGTTGCATATTTAGTACAGTTGTTTCACGTCACATGCAATGTATGTCTATTGTTGCATATTTAGTACAGTTGTTTCACGTCACATGCTATGTATGTCTATTGTTGCATACTTAGTACAGTTGTTTCACGTCACATGCTATGTATGTCTATTGTTGCATACTTAGTACAGTTCACATGCTATGTATGTCCATTTGTTGCATACTTAGTACAGTTGTTTTCATCACATGCTTACATTTTGGTATGACATTTGGTTTGTTTTGATGGATCAATATACATTCATTAACACCGATCACGCCGTTCGTTAGTAGGTAGTGGTACCATAGGAATTGACAACTCCCGTTCCGGACATCCTGGGTAGGTTTGGATGAAAGGAATGACCGAATTCGATATACATAACTTAGATAAACCTTTAATTTGTTTAAGGGTTTATCGCCACAGTCTCAAGGCTTGGATGTATGCATTCTCACAATACCGCATAGATGTTTATATCAGTATAGCATGCATTTGTTCCACAAAACATAGCTTTGATTTAAACCATGTTTTACTTCAATACTTTGTTTTTGTGCATATGGTTTAGTTGATATATTTCACTAGCCATACATATCATTTTGGTTACACATTACATGATTTACATTTGACACATAAACATTATTGACATTGGTTATACATTACATGATTTACATCTTGACATAAACATTTTGACATATTATTCAATACATTTGGCAATTGGTTTAAACATAAACATCTTACGTTGTTGATTTGGTTTGAGTAAGTGATTTAAGTAACGAGGCGTGTGTAATATGATACAAGCATGGTGGATACGCCGCTGGTACTTCCTATATATAAGTGATTGTATGGTATTACATATCGTAGCGTTATTTGAATCATTTCAACCTGAGACATATAACATTTTATACAAATAACATACTTTTCACAAGACATTGATTTACAAACAACTTAATTTATACAAACTCATTTCACATGGTTATTCACTTAACCATGTATTATTCTTTTATACATATATATCATTTGGTTTATTTATCACTTTTCAAATGATTTACAAGACAAAGCAAATTACAAGGTTCATGACTAAACATTTTCTTAAACATAAGTCATGAATTCTATTTTCACAAAACCTATGTATCTCACAGGCATTTTTATGCTGACGTACATATTTTCACATGTGTTTCAGGATATGATGCATAGGATTTATCAAGATACACTTAGGCGGACTTGGGCCTTAGTGACAATAAAAGATGCAAGACTAGTTATTTATGTTATATTTCTTTGATTGTCAAGACATTGTAACTCTTTTAATCAATAAAACAATATTTCAATTTTCATGTGTTATGAAACAATGATTCTGTTACAACACTCCCCGACGTTTCCGCCACGCTTTATTGTTTTACGTGGTCGGGGTGTGACAGAATGCCCTTTGTGTGGTAGTGGTCAAAAAAATGTTGATCATCTATTTACATCTTGTATGGTCTCTAATGCGTTATGGCAACATATAAGGCGATGGTGACAGGTGCCTCATTTCTTCACCTTCACCTTCACCTTTAGTGATCTAATGGAACTACATGATCATTCAGGGCTAAAGCGGGTGGCAAAAGACCGGTTTCATGGTATCGTTATCATCGGATATTGGAGCCTGTGGAGGGCGCGAAATGGTTGAAGTTTTCAAATAAACCGGTTCGGATAGGTGATATAGTTACTGAAGTGAAGGCGATTGGGTATCTTTGGCTTAGAGGTAGATCGAAATTAAAGACAATCTCTTGGGAGAATTGGTGTAAATTTGTAATTATGTAATTGGTTTGTGTTGCGTTGCCTCTCGGTTTTCGGGTTGGTGTGTTTTCTAATGAAGTTCACATTAAAAAAAAACAAAAAAAACCATCGAAAATCGTGATTAGATTATGTAATAGGTCTTTTGAGCACAAGTTGCCGGGTCAACACATGCATGTAAAATCAAGATGGAGATGATATTCATGACGTTATTGATATTTTTGTACGTATAAAGAAGCACATCTCATAAGTTAGATTCTTATAAACATTCAATGAATCTTGGTTTGATCCATGATTTGATACTGTAGATCAAAAACATGCTTATAGTATTATTGGAGTAGTGATGTCTAGGGGCGGACCTAGTGTATACCGGGGGGTAGCCTCCGCTACGGCTTGGCTCGGAAAAATTTGACGTTTTTAGTGTAAATTTTGGAAAAATTTGATGTTTTTTCGATTTCGTTACGGCTTATTTATAAAACGTTACGGCTTGGCGTGAATCCTAGATCCGCCACTGGTGATGTCATAAAAGAGATTCATGAAAAACTCAAAGCTCGTAGTGTAAAAATTAGAATAGAAAGCTGCAGACACTATTAGCGACTGTTTTTGTCGGCTTCTAGTCACTATGTTCAGTCGGTTGCTAATGTAGCGACTGTTTCCGGTTGCTAGAAATATATATTACATGTATATATGTTGACTACCAAATTTAGAATTATAATGTTTTTTGTATCAAATCTATAAGACGTATATTTCGGTCATTGCATGATATTCAAGCTATTTTGGTTCGGTGACAGTAAAATTTATATTCTAGTTGGGAAATTTTTTTTTTTTTTTTTTTTTTTGAGAAAGATGTAGTTTTACTGAAGCAAAAAATTTGATTTCCGTTTGAGGAAGCGTTATTGATGTTGGTACTTGGTACATACTAACCAAAGTTCAAAAGTGTATCTACATGGAGAGTAGATACGTAAATACGAGAAAAGATCCACCAAAAAGTAGGTCTTTACTAAGTAGTTTAAGAGAAATGTGTAGATAATATATGACACTTCTTATAAATAGGATGGAAAGACATTTTAGTAACACACTAACTTTAACCTTTTTTTTTTCAAAAGATACAATACAAAAATCTAGTATTAAAAAAATATAACACAAAAATTTAGTACAAAAAATTTAGCACATCAATATCCAGCACAAACAAATCTAATACAAAAGTTCCAGAACAAAAAATTTAGAACAAAAGAATGCAGCACAAGAAATTCAGCACAAAGAAATATAGTAAAAAAATGCAAAAAAAAAAATTAACACGAAAATATAGTACAAAATGTCCAACACAAAAATTCTATACGACATACAACACATTTTTTTGGTTTTTTTAGTTGTAATATTTTATATTTCTATATAAAATATTACAACTAAGAAAATCCAAAAAATTGTGTTGTATTTCTAGGTTGAGTAAACTGCTAAAATCGTCCCTAAGGTTTGACTCAAAATGCTAGATCAGTCCAAAATCAACTTTTGTTGCTAAAACAGTCACTGAGCCCAAGTTCTGTTGCTAGATCAGTCCAATTAGTTAACTGAAGTTAGTTTTTAACTTTTATTTATTACACAAACAGTCCCTGTAGTTAGTTAACTATGAGTTAATAGCCAAAATGGTCCCTGAGGTTTGCACCACCACCACCACCGCCACCGCCACCACAGCACCGCCGCCACCACCACCACCACCACCGCCACCACAACACCGTCGCCACCACCACCACAGCACCGCCGCCACCACCACCACCACCGTCGCACCGCCACCACCACCATCGCCACAGCACCGCCACCACCACCACCACCACCCCCACAGCACCGCCGCCGCCACCACCACCACCGCCGCACCGCCACCACCACCATCGTCTGGCCACATCACCGCCGCCACCACCACCACCACAGCACCGCCGCCACCACCACCACCGCCGCACCGCCACCACCACCACCACCACACCCACAGCACCGCCGCCACCACCACCACCACCGCCGCACCGCCACCACCACCATCGCCACATCACCGCCACCGCCACCGCCACCACCACCACCATCGTCTGGTCACCATCACCATCGCCACAGTGGGTTGCAGGTTTGACCGGAAAACTCGAAACAGTGGGTTGCAGGTTTGACCGGAAAACTCGAAACAGTGGGTTGCAGGTTTGACCGGAAAACTCGAAATATTCTGTATCTGTAAAAAAAAAATAGTAAGGCCGCCCGGGGTGGTGCGTTATTTTATCACGAAAACAAAAGATAACGCGTGATATCCACCCCCACAACAAAGTTCCACGCGTGATATAATCTGTTTCGAGTTTTCCGGTCAAACCTGCGTGATATAATCTGTTTCGAGTTTTCCGGTCAAACCTGCAACCCACTGTGGCGATGGTGATGGTGACCAGACGATGGTAGTGGCGGTGGCGGTGGCGGTGCTGTGGCGATGGTGGTGGTGGCGGTGCTGTGGTGGTGGTGGTGGTGGCGGTGGTGGCGGCGGTGCTGTGGTGGTGGTGGTGGTGGTGGCGGCGGTGTTGTGGTGGCGGTGGCGGCGGTGGTGGCGGTGTGGTGGTGGTGGTGGTGCAAACCTCAGGGACCATTTTGGCTATTAACTCATAGTTAACTAACTACAGGGACTGTTTGTGTAATAAATAAAAGTTAAAAACTAACTTCAGTTAACTAATTGGACTGATCTAGCAACAGAACTTGGGCTCAGTGACTGTTTTAGCAACAAAAGTTGATTTTGGACTGATCTAGCATTTTGAGTCAAACCTCAGGGATGATTTTAGCAGTTTACTCTTTCTAGGTTATATAATATTTTTGTTCTGAATTTTTTGCTCTACATTTTTATACTATATTTTTTGTGCTGAATTTTTTCTTAGTACACTTTTTTGTGTTATATTTTCTTTGTACTAGATTTTTTGGGCCAGATTTTTTTAAGCTGTTTTTTTTTACTAGATTTTTTGTGTTGTGTGTTTAAGAAAAAAAAAAAGATGAGGGTTTGTGTTTTAGACCACAGAAGTGGAGGGTCATGAAGAGGGCATGAAGCGCCATATGGCAGTCACATCAGCAGAGAGACGTGGTAAAAAAAGCACGAAGTGGAAGGAGCATGAATGTGTCGTTATTAATAATAACAAATTAAAGCTCAATCAATCAAAACCAACCCAAACTAAACCCAACAATAAAAAGCCTCCACATCACCAAACAAAAGCTCTCCACACCGGTGGAAAAACCCCCGCCCACACCACCACGACGCCCTCCATGCCACGTCCCGGGTAGTGTGCTCGGCGTGGACTGTCTGCCACTAGTGGCGGACCTAGAAATTATTTGTTGGGGGTGCGAACGAAGGGTTCAACCAAATTTTCAAGGGATGCAGTCAGGATTTTTACCTCGAAAATACACAAAAAAAAATTTCAAGGGGGGCGCCCGCCCACCCAAGCCAAAGCTTGGGTCCGCCAATGTCTGCCACGCCAGTTTTCACACCCACTTTGTATAATCTTAAGACCAAAATACAATTTCATCCTACTTATAAAGAGTGTCAGATGTAGGGTTGTAAACGAACCGAGCGTTCAGCGAACAGTTCGTGAACCGTTCGGCGGGAAGTTCGTTTATGTTCGTTCGTTTGATAAACGAACGAACATGAACAAGAAATTTCGTTCGATTAGTTAAATGAACGAACATGAACAGAGGTCTCGTTCGTTCGATTGTGTTCGTGAACGTTCGGTAAGGTGTTCGTGAACGTGTTTGTGAACATTCGTTGATTTGCATTCGTTTATGTTCGTATGTTTGTGTTTTAATTGAAGATCTTTGTACTTTTTATATTTTATTTGTACTTTTTATATTATTAAACTTTTATTTATTTTATTTCCCTAACAATTAAACTAGGAAACCCACTTTCACCTTGTTTATGCATCATTTCCCTTTCATTTCTCATTATTTACATCCACGAATACGATCGACCTCCGTTCCACAATAAGGGATTCAAGTTCGAGTGCAACTCTCTAGGCCATCTATCTTTATCCTTTGTCGCGTTCGCCAAATTTATTTGTGTTCGTGAACCGTTCGCGAACACGCTCATTTCCTTAATGAACGAACACGAACATAAAATCTCGTTCGGTAAGTGTTCATGAACCGTTCGTGAACACATTTATTTCCTTAACGAACGAACACGAACAAGGCCTTGTTCGTGTTTGTTCGGTTCGTTTAAAGCCCTAGACTCACATGTCACCCTTATAATCCTTTTTGTGCTACTTAGGCAAAACTCACATTTTAATAGATTTTCCTACCTTTAATTACAAACCAAAGTTAAAATGACAAGGAAAACTTCATAAGTAATTAAACATACCGCTTTACAGATATACAACGAGAGAAATCAAGGTGCTTATGTGTTACATAACCACCTCATATATAGCTAAAGCAATAAACTTCTCGTAATTCTCTATGCATAGGTATCGAAAGATTGTGTAAACATTTTATTAGATTATATAGTAATTATTATATCTACCAATACTCGGATGGTGTTTGGATGAATATTAAGTTTTAACAAATCATAGTGATAACAAATTAATGAATCCACTTGATGAACTTATAATTGTATGTATCTCTTTTAGGTATATAAAGTTCATATGTTATGGGACGTCGTTAGTGTCATGTAACTCATGTCACAGGCGTAAACACGATTAGATAGAGGCGCCAATTCAGGGTGTGGGGCGGGGGCTTGGGGTAACTCATGGGTGTGGGAAGGAGAATGTGATTTTTTTTATTTTGTTAATATTGAATATTAAACTTGCCCGATCATATTTAGCTGTCTCAACATAAAGTGGCACAAAAAACTCATACCTGAAACTGGACTCGAGAAAAAAAAACCTAAAACTGGTTATTTTGTCCTGGGTATTTCTATACCCATAACCGAACACAACCATACCCGTAGGGTGTGGATAGGGTATACATTTTGAGTTCAATACCCGTACCTGATTTATACCTAAAAATATCTAGAACCGGTTATACCCTATACCGAAACCCAGTTCTTCCCTATACCCAATATGGTTTTTTTAATACATGATAGGATACCTGAATTTTTAAAGTATATTTTTATGTTTACATTGCAACTTTTATATTTATGGTTTTTAGAAATGCATTTTATAAAGTAAATAGATTGTACTTTGAGTGATTTATATTATTGTAATTTATTTTAATTATTATTTCAAGTTACAAACCAAATTTAATTTTTAACAAGTTTACTTTATGTGTAAGATAATGAAAAAAAGAAAACTTATTTTTTAAAACCAGGTATTAATGCCTAAATCCATACCCGGTTTTAATACCTAGTTATACCCGAACCCAATCATACCCTCTCAGATACATTGGATATGGTTTTTCTTCTCCATACCCATGTCCGAACCTACCCAGTTTGTCTCAATACTCAATTTTCTAATACCCGATTATACCCGAAACTAGGTATTCACTGTAAGGCTTGAATATATTTATTGTGATTATTTGGTCCTTGTCTACAACAGGGATCCCAATAGTGTATCCATTAATTATGTAACACACACATGTTGAATTTGAGAATGTGATATTCTATTTACAATTAAACAAGCTCACAATACCAATTAGGCTTACGCTTTATGTGCATTGTTAGGCTAACAATCAATAGTTCAATTGACGAACGAGGCAATTTAAGATGGGCAACGCCATAGAGGTTTCAATGTTTTATTTATATACTAGATTTACCACCCGCCGCAATGCGGCGGGGGATTCAATAGTTAAATATCATGTTAGATGAAAGGCAAATATTTCTCACATGACCACGAGCCTGTGTGTAAAACCGAGAAAAAAATAACTAATTCGACCTCTGACTCGCACGTTGCGATAGACCTATCAAATGGGGGAAAATAGACGCGATGCGACGGACATATCAAACAGGAAAAAATAGATGAAAAATCGTTGAACCCCACACGCACGTTGCGGCATGTTAAGTTAGAAATTTAGAACGACACGTTAAACGGAGAACTTATGAAAAATGAAAAGTATATAAAAGACTAAAGTTGAAAGTAAAAAAAATGAAAAGTTTTGGATTGAAAGTAAAGAAATTAAAAGGGGTTAAATTGCAAAAGATGAAAACTTTTGAATTAGAAGTGAAAAATCAAATTAATCAAAGGGGTTAAAATACCAAAGATTGAAACTTTAGACTTAAATTGTCAAAGATTGAAACTTTAGAGTTAAAAAAGAAATCAATTAAACAAAAGAGATAAATTGATTTAGTTAAATTGATGTTTATTATTATGATTATTTAATAAAAGAGATAAATATCAATTAAACAAAAGAGATATAGATTTAGTTAAATTGATGTTTAATATTATTATTATTATTATTTAATGAAAGAGATAAATAAGAAAATAAGGGTGAGAAATTATCAGAGAATGACACGTGTCCAAAAAGGATTTTTGTTTATTAGTATAGAAAGATTTATTTATTTTTGATAAGTCATCTAGGAAATTATAAGCCCTCCGCTAGAAAACCTTTAGGCTATCATATGAATATAGAGTCGGGTGTTTCTATAGCCATATAAGTTTCACATGATGTAGAAGAATAAATTTAGTTAACTTAAGTTGTTTAATTGAAAATCTTAATAATCTATAAGTCGTATATAAAGATTGGGTTTGAGTAAACATTATTGATGTCGGTACTTGCTACATACCAACAAAGTCAAAAAATGTATCTACATAGATAGTAGATGCGTAAATATGGCGGAATGATCCACTAAAAACTAAATTTTCACTAAGTAGTCTAAGAGTGATTGTATATATAACATATGACAATTATTATAAAGGGTAAATTACACTTTTCGTCCTTTATGTTTGTATCGGATTGCAGTGGATACCCTTTAACTTCAATAATTACAGTCACAGTCCTTTATTTGAAAAACTCATTACATCTTACATCTTCTAGCTCTAACTTGGTTAAAATTTTCAGTTAACTTTGATCACATAAGGGTAACGTAGTCTTTTTACCAATTTTTTTACAATTATAATAAATAAAACACAAATACTTTTTAAATAAAACCCCAAATTATCAATCTTCAGTCCATTGCTCTTCCTTAATTAAAAAAGAAACTCATTAATACATGTCTGCAATATAGTCCATTGCTCTTCAGTCCATTTCTGATCAATCCCTAATATCATGTACCATTAATATTCTGCTATGTTAGTAATCAAGAATAATCAAACATTCCAAAAACTTTACTCAAAACATATGTAACACACTAACAACAAAAACATAAAAAATAGAGGCTAATTCCTGACCTTCTTCAATTAAAACATCAATGAGACGTAGATTCAGAGTTTTGATGATTATAGGTTTCAAATTATCCAACAAATCAAGCATTTATTTTTGCTTAAAGTGATGATAATCTGAACCATGCCATATAGGGGTGTGCAATAACCGAACCGTTAACCGAAACCAAACCGAAAACCGACAAAACCAAACCGACAAAACCAAACCAAAATTAACCGAAACCGAATTAACCGAAAGTCGGTTAACGGATATTTTATTTAGCATCGGCTAACCGAAATTAACCGAGCCGAACCGAATCATTTATTTTTTTTTTATATATTTCTAGCTTTTATACCTCTATTTCATGTATTTAATGTTTTATACTTTCATTTCATGTAATAATACCTCTATTTCATTTATTTATGCTTTCATTTCATTTATTTATACCTTTATTTCATTTATTTATACCTCTATTTTATGTATTTAAACATCTATTCATGCATTTGTACCTCTATTTCATTTATTTATACATCCATTGCATGTATTTATACATTTACTTCATGTATCTTCAGCAACAGGAGTGGTTCTTCGCCGATCTGAAGACCTAAGCGGTTATGGTGGTGGTTAGGGTTGGGGGCAGCGCCGGGAGTGGTGGTGGTGACAAGACTAGGTGGTGGCCGGCGGCTAGAGTGGTGGTGGTGGTGAGGAGATTCAGGTGGTGGCCGACGGCTGGAGTGGTGGTGCCGGCGACAGATGTCGTGGTGGATATTGATCCATATCCAATCCAATCCAATCCATTTAAACCACTTATTGGATCATAAAAAATATCCTTCAATCCATTTATTAATCTAATGGATCAATCCATTTATCCAATTAATTATATGGATCAATCCATGATCCATCCGGATCGATCCATTACTAATTAAAAAAAGGAGAAACAAACGGCATTTAGGTTTCATCGTTTACAATCGCCGATCACTCATTTACAGCTGCAATCGTCGATCTCACACCTCATCTTGTCTGCAATCGTCGATCTCCACCCTCATCTCCGTCCCACCTCCGTCGACCTCCAGTCCACCGCAATCATCTTTTCATCGGAGACCCCAATTGCAGCCACCACCACCGTTCGCAGCCACTACGACTGTGACAACTGGCACCAAACCGGTAACTTCCGTACACTTTAATTATTATTTAATGACTGCAATTATGTGCTTAAATGTCAACATTGACTGATTAAATGCTAAACAAGTGAATTCATGCACGTTGTATACTACAAAATATTGCTTTATGCATAAACGAGAACGTTGCGTCAGAAATACTAGTAAACTCACCGGTAAGACACAATGTGTCAACAGAACTGCAGAAAGCAGTCAGACAATAAAATT
This sequence comes from Helianthus tuberosus, assembly GCA_030545235.1. Classification (NCBI taxonomy): domain Eukaryota; kingdom Viridiplantae; phylum Streptophyta; class Magnoliopsida; order Asterales; family Asteraceae; genus Helianthus; species Helianthus tuberosus. The sequence continues at coordinate 141,252,990 of CM060425.1, forward strand.
GGAGCCTAGGTGTAGGTCCGACAACAAGAATGCATTAAAACCCAAGAGTACATACAAGGGTTTAATATATATATGCAATACGAAAGCAAAAATAAGCACTAAAAAGCACCCGAAACGCACTTTAAGTGCAGAATTTATATAATTCAGCAATAAATCAGCATTTAAACATATGAATATTATGCAGAAATGTCGTTTTATTATCCAGAATATTTCCCTAAGTGTTGGGAATTGAAAGGGTACAAAAAAAGATACTTAAAAGACACTAAAAAGTGTAATTTAGCACTTTAACGAATCGGTGTCTAACCGAACAACCGGATAATATTTAATCCCACAAATATTCTGTTATGATTAAAATTTTATTTTAATCAGGTTCGTGTTGAAAAATAAATTAAAACGCTTAAAAACGTTATTTTTCAAGTTTAAGCGCGTACCGTGTGTTCCTACGCGACACAATGCTTACACTGCAAAACGCAAACAACGCAGCAAACCCAGGAATATGCCAGGAATATGCTAGGAATATACCAGGAATATACCAGGAATATACCAGGAATATGCCAGGAATATGCCAGGAATATGCCAGGAATATGCTAGGAATATGCTATATGGAAGGTCTATAAATACCACCATTTCATCACTCCATCTTCACTTCCCTCTCTCCCTCCCTTGTTCTCGGCCCAACCAAGCACCACCGCCACCCTCATTTTCCAACTCATCCATCCATTCCAAGGTGATATTGAGGAGTAAGAAGGCCACTAACGAAGCTCGGTGCAAGCGGATCTTGAAGGACCTTCTTCATTTGCTTTTATCCACCTCTTTTGTCCTCTTGAACTCCCCTAGCCTTGTGCTAGTAGTAAGTGCTTCTAAACATCTTCTTGTTCTCGTTTATGATGGTTAATAGATGATTTAATGGCAAAAAATCATAAACACTAAAGATCACCAACTAAAAGTCTTGTAAAATGATGAACCTAATGGATAAAAGGAAAGTAATGGTGTAAAATTTGTTAAACTTGTTTTGTGATGATTATTTTGTGTTGTTTAATGCTAGTAGTAGTTCGGATCGTCATCTAACCCGGCTAGGTTATGTTCATAGAGCATGGACTAGTGTATGTTAAAGTATAAAAAGGGCAAGATGATGAACACTACTACATAATAACATGAACTTGCGTAAAAGGAATTTTTCTTGTAAAATGAAGTTCTAAACTAGTAGATCTAAAGATCTACAAGTGGTATTTTCGAAAAACCAACTGTAAGACGAAACCATGTTTTAAAACCGGATCTTTCATGAAATAGAGGTGTTTTTGTGAACAAACAAGTGTGTGGACACTAGTGTAACAAAAGTTTTAACAAAGAAATAATTTTCGCAAAAACCGACTAGAAGTTGTAAAACTTCATATTCTTTAAAAATAAGATTTCCAAGAAACCGACTTTATTTTTAGAGATGGAAAAACCTACTAAATGTGTTGAAGAGTTACTACATAATTTTACACAACTTGCAAGTTCATGTGTATGCGATTTGTGTTTATTTTGACTAGTTTGATATTTGAAGATGGTATTTTGATGATGGAAAAATTGATTGGTTGAATTTTAAAAGAAAATGATACGCTAGTAAGCGTGGCCACCTCCAGTTACAGAGGAAACTCTGGCGAAATTTTTCCAGAAAATAACACTTACAATATTTTTGGTGACAAGTGTTATGAATATATTTTTGACTTGTTTTCCAAACAAACTTCGCCATGATTTTTATTACAAAATTTCCAAACATCGGAGGTGGATTTTCATAAAAAAAAAAAAACTTGTTAAATATATATTTAGAATATATACTTATCGCTTGTGTGATTATGTGATTATTTTGTGAACTAGGTATATATTATTTTTAGAGTAAAAATAATATGACTTGGAGATACTCGTGACGAGTAAAAATACAAAATACACATACAACATACAAGATACATAATTCGGGTGCAAAGTGCAAAATACAAAAAGCTTATATTTATTTTGGAGAAAATAATATAAGTAAGACATTTAGTTAAAAATATAAAATATTTTTAACACAAGAAAATATACACAAAAGAGAGTGACTGTACTTGTGCGACGCAAGTCTAGTGACTAACGTTAAGAAAACGCGTATAGGTTACGACGTTAATTAAGCAAATCCGGTGAAGTTTACGATGCAAGGAACGCAAAGTTGTGAGTTCATGCTCCCCCTTTTCTCTTAACTGTTTTCAGTTTTATAACTTCGGGGGTGAAATACATGTTACAAATACTTCAATATTTACAAAATGGTATGATATGTACTAAAACGAGAAGTACTCTTGGCGACAACTACTGCCAATAATTGATACGAGAAATCGTGTCACGAATAGGGTAACATAAGCACCATTAATCGTGTACATACTTAGACCGCAGAACAAAAGGTTAGATCTAATGGGTTCAGGGCAGCCCCACTCTTGGTGACAGCTAGAACCAAGTAGTGTTTTTGTGTCTCAGTCGTGAATCGACTATAGAAAAATGCCTATGGTTTGGTGACTTCCTATGTCGTGTCACATGTTAATGGCTTTGCAACCCATTAACACTTGATACATATGGAAATACTTGATTTATACTTGAATACGTGATTTAACAAATACATACCATGATTTTTATACAAAGTATACAAGCGTTAAAAACGAAAACTGCATGAATTCACACCAACATTATGTTGACGTTTTCCAAAACTTACATGTATTTCAGGTAACTAGAAGTGGATGTGCGCGCGGTCTTACCCATGCTCGTGGATGTCGCTTATGTTTATCTTTAAATAAAGTTGTAAACTTTTTAAAACAATGTTTTATGCGACTTAGCGATGTAAACGCTAAACTTATGTTTTCAAATTATGGTATTTGATGTTTTTACGAGCATATAGCATGTTTACCTTTCGTATGCAATGAGAACCTTTCATGATCACACCTCGTGCTTCCGCCGCAGAAAGGGGTGTGACAGATTGGTATCAGAGCTGCGATTGTAGTGAACCAGGATTCCTTCTCGAGTCTAGTCTACAATCTCTAGGATCCTTTCACGAAAACAATTTTCAAAGAGTTTTCATTGCATAAAACGTCCCACGACATCCACTGCCTGAAACTGTCTACATGAGTCTAGAAAAGACACTACGAGACTTAGAGTGCACTTGAGTAGCACTTGTCATTGACTAGAAATTACTTGCAATTATGTGTGATAATTAGCATGTACTAGAAGTAGAATGTCACAAGTATACGTGACTTTATCTGAAAGCGATGGCCCATCTGAAGGAAGAGATACGAGGATGAAACGAACTGTGCGGACCGTGCAAGGAGTTACGTAATTATGGATGCATACATAATTATGGAATTCAGTGCACAGAAACCACAGCAAGTCTTGTCACGTATAGATTCCCTCAGTGCAAGCCTACTAAGTACTCTGCTAGAGTAATAATTGTTTGATGTCACTTATGTGGTATATACTTGTGAGTATATATACTACTACTGTCTAGTATGACGATATCAAACAAATGCCTAAACCTAATGGGTTGTGTTTGTTGGAACACGGCACCCAGAAGAGCTATGAACGCTCGTGACCAACCTCCTCCTCCCCCACTGCTAAGAATTGCTGAAGAGCTGAACGCTCTACTGGAAGAAAGGATCTCCGCTGCTATCGCCCAGTACGAGGCGAACCGTGCTCGAGACAGTGGAGGACCAAGCAATGCTAGACGTAACGGGCATGGAGATTCGTCTGGAGGAAACGCAGCTCAAGATAACCTTAAGACAACGCTGCACTTTCAAGCAGTTCCTCGACTGCAAGCCGATGAACTATGATGGCACAGGAGGCGCAGTAGCATTTGTGCGCTGGACGGAGAAGACTGAAGCTACTATCCGCATGAGCAAGTGTACCGCGGATCAACAAGTCACCTTTGCTACTGGGTTGTTTGTCGATGAAGCTCTGACTTGGTGGAACCTGCAAGCCCAAAATTTGGGTGATGATGTCGCTTATGGCTTAACTTGGGAAGAACTGAAGGAAAGAATGAGAGAGAAGTATTGCTCTCGCGCTGAACTCCAAAGGCTGGAAACGGAGTTCTGGCACTTGACCATAGTAGGTGCTGACATTAATGGTTATACTCGAAGGTTCCATGATCTGTCAAGAGTGCTACCCTACATGGTGACTCCCGAATTCAAGCGCGTTGAACGCTACATTTGGGGACTGGCCCCAGAGTTTCGTGGCATGGTGACGTCGGCCAAACCACAAACAATCACTGAGGCTGTAACTCTGGCTGTCAGCCTGACTGAAGATTGTGTTCGTGTGAAGAAGTTATCACTGAACCCAACAGAGAAGACTGAGACACATGCTGAGTCGTCCGGTGACAAAAAGAGAAAGCATACAAGTTTGAGTCAAACAACTCGTAACAACAAGGGTTTCAGCAAGAAGCGTGACGCTAACCCGCCTCAGGAGGCGAAAACCCACGCAACCAAAGCATACCAAGGCTCCATGCCTAGATGCCAAAAATGTAAGTATCATCATGAAGGAGCTTGTCGCATTCCAAGGTGCGACAAATGTGGTAAATTGGGTCATCAAACAGAAGACTGTTGGGGAAAAGGAAAGAATCGGAATGGAAATGGTGCTGTTAACAAGAATGGTAACGGGAAAGGGCGGAACCAAGGATGCTTCAAATGTGGAAGCAATGATCATTTCACGAAGGACTGCCCAGAGGGAAACAATGCTCAGGCTAGAGCATTTGTGATTGGAGCAAAGAACGCACGCGAGGACCCTAACGTGGTCACCGGTACGTTTCTCATTAACAATCACTTTGCATCCATATTATTTGACACTGGCGCCGATTATAGCTTCATGTCTGTGGAATTTAAACGTACGCTTGGAATAGAATCTAGTAGATTAGAAATTCCTTATTCCATAGAACTAGCCAATGGTAAACTTGTTGAATCGGGCGAAGTTGTTAGAGGCTGCACACTAGAACTTGGTGAGCGAAAATTTAGCATCGACCTCTTACCTATCCAATTAGGTAGCTTCGATGTAGTGGTCGGAATGGACTGGTTGTCCAAGAACAAAGCTGAAGTCATTTGTCATGAGAAAATCATTCGCATCCCTCTGGCGAATGATGAAACTCTCATCGTACATGGAGAAAGACGAAACGCGCCTCTACGAATCATCAGTTGTATGAAGGCACAGAAGTGCTTAAGGAAAGGATGTGTTGCTTTCCTAGCACACGTTGTAGATAAGAAGGCTGTGGAGCCAAAACTCGAAGACATTCCTGTGGTGAAGGAATTTCCTGATGTGTTCCCTGAAGATCTGCCAGGACTACCTCTGCAACGACAAGTCGAATTCCGTATAGACTTGGTTCCAGGAGCCACTCCTGTAGCCAAGGCCCCCTATCGACTTGCACCATCCGAAATGCAAGAATTATCCACACAACTCCAGGAGTTGTTGGATAAAGGATTCATAAGGCCAAGCTTCTCGCCTTGGGGAGTATTATTCGTGTAGAAGAAAGATGGATCACTGCGGATGTGTATCGATTACAGGGAACTGAACAAGCTCACGATCAAGAATCGGTATCCGCTACCGAGGATTGATGACTTATTTGATCAACTGCAAGGATCAAGCTACTATTCCAAGATCGACCTTCGATCTGGATACCATCAGCTGAGAATCCAAGATGAAAGTGTGCCAAAGACTGCATTCAGAACACGCTATGGGCACTACGAATTTCTTGTGATGCCATTTGGATTGACGAACGCGCCCGCGGTCTTTATGGATCTGATGAATCGAGTATGCAAACCATATCTCGATAAATTCGTGATTGTATTTATCGACGATATCCTGATCTACTCACGGACAAAAGAAGAACATGAGCAACATCTCAGAACTATTCTGGAACTACTGAAGAAAGAGAAACTTTATGCAAAGTTCTCGAAATACGATTTCTGGATTCGCGAAGTACAATTTCTTGGTCACGTTGTGAATGAGAAGGGCATTCATGTAGACCCGTCCAAGATAGAAGCAATAAAGAATTGGGAAGCTCCCAAGACCCCAACTGAAGTTCGTCAATTTTTGGGCTTAGCAGGCTATTATCGGCGATTCATCGAGAATTTCTCAAAGATAGCTCAACCGCTAACGACCCTTACACAGAAAGACAAGAAATACGACTGGGGTCACAAACAAGAAGAAGCCTTCCAGCTACTTAAAAACAAGCTATGCGATGCACCGATACTATCATTACCCGAAGGCACGGAAGACTTCGTGGTATACTGTGACGCTTCATGACAAGGCTTGGGTTGCGTGCTCATGCAACGCCAAAAAGTCATCGCTTACGCTTCAAGGCAATTGAAGGTGCACGAAAGAAACTATACCACTCACGACCTGGAGCTGGGAGCAGTGGTATTCACCTTGAAGATCTGGCGACACTATTTATATGGAACTCGATGTACAATCTTCACAGATCACAAAAGTTTACAACACATATTTGATCAGAAGGAACTGAATATGCGCCAACGACGATGGGTCGAGCTGCTGAATGACTATGACTGTGAGATTAAGTACCATCCTGGAAAGGTAAACGTTGTAGCAGACGCGTTGAGCTGAAAGGAAAGAGTTAAGACCCTACGGGTTCGAGCATTGGAAATGACTATCCGATCGAACCTCACTTCACGTATTCGTGACGCACAACAAAAAGCCCTTAAGGTGGAAAATCGCAAAGCTGAATACCTCCGGGGTGCATTGAAGTACATGGCGCCAAATGAAGAGGGAGCCTTATACTTTAAAAAGCGCATTTGGGTTCCGCTCTATGGTGGCCTACGAGAAGTCATCCTTGATGAAGCGCACAAGTCAAGATACTCGATCCACCCAGGGTCGGACAAGATGTATCAAGACTTGAAAGAATATTATTGGTGGCCGAGACTCAAGAGCGACGTTGCTGTCTATGTTGGAAAATGCCTAACCTGTGCTAAGGTTAAGGCCGAATATCAGAAACCGTCCGGTCTACTACAACAACCAGAGATTCCCGTGTGGAAGTGGGAACAAATCTCGATGGACTTCATAACAAAATTACCCAGGACCCCGAGAGGGCACGATATGATATGGGTAATAGTTGATCGATTGACGAAGTCTGCGCATTTCCTACCAATCCGAGAAAAAGACAGCACTGGAAAGCTTGCTGAAATATACTTAAGAGAAATTGTGGCACGTCATGGAGTGCCAATCTCAATCATTTCAGACAGAGATGGACGCTTTGTCTCAAGAATCTGGCAATCATTTCAGGAAGCCTTTGGATCTCAATTAGATCTAAGTACGGCATTCCATCCACAAACAGACGGCCAGAACGAACGGATTATACAAACGTTAGAAGATATGCTACGCTCATGTGTCATGGACCTAGGCGGCAGCTGGGATACTCATCTACCGTTAATTGAGTTCTCCTACAATAACAGTTATCATACAAGCATAAAAAGCCGCACCGTTTGAAGCTTTGTATGGCCGCAAGTGCCGATCGCCCTTATGTTGGGCAGATGCCGGAGATAAACGTATGGTTGGTCCTGAACTTGTACAAGAGACAACCGACAAGATTGCGCAGATCCGAGAGCACATTAAGGCGGCTCGAGATCGACAAAAGAGCTACGCCGATCCGAAAAGAAAATCAGTAGAATTCAAGGTGGGAGACTAGTGTTGTTAAAAGTCTCACCATGGAAAGGCGTAGTCAGATTTGGAAAGCGTGGAAAGCTGAATCCACGATACATCGGACCATTCAGAATATCGAAAAGAATTGGTACCGTGGCATACAAGTTGGAGTTACCGGAAGAACTTAATGGAGTACATGATACGTTTCATGTATCCAACCTGAAGAAGAGTCCAACACAAGAAAACGTGATCATCCCGATGGATGAAGTGCATACTGATGAAGCCCTCCGATTTACAGAACAACCCGTTGAGGTTACCGACTGGAAAGTCAACAAGACCAGGAGGAGCAGCGTAAAACTTGTCAAAGTACGTTGGAGCTCTAAACGACCCGAGTACACATGGGAACGTGAAGACCAGATGGGAACGTGAAGACCAGTTCAAGGAAATGTATCCCCACCTATTCAAGATAACTCCAGCGAGAGTTAGTTCAGCCTGAATTTTGGGACGAAATTCTTTTAACGGGGGGAGACTGTGACAACTGGCACCAAACCGGTAACTTCCGTACACTTTAATTATTATTTAATGACTGCAATTATGTGCTTAAATGTCAACATTGACTGATTAAATGCTAAACAAGTGAATTCATGCACGTTGTATACTACAAAATATTGCTTTATGCATAAACGAGAGCGTTGCGTCAGAAATACTAGTAAACTCACCGGTAAGACACACTGTGTCAACAGAACTGCAGAAAGCAGTCAGACAATAAAATTGGAGCCTAGGTGTAGGTCCGACAACAAGAATGCATTAAAACCCAAGAGTACATACAAGGGTTTAATATATATATGCAATACGAAAGCAAAAATAAGCACTAAAAAGCACCCGAAACGCACTTTAAGTGCAGAATTTATATAATTCAGCAATAAATCAGCATTTAAACATATGAATATTATGCAGAAATGTCGTTTTATTATCCAGAATATTTCCCTAAGTGTTGGGAATTGAAAGGGTACAAAAAAAGATACTTAAAAGACACTAAAAAGTGTAATTTAGCACTTTAACGAATCGGTGTCTAACCGAACAACCGGATAATATTTAATCCCACAAATATTCTGTTATGATTAAAATTTTATTTTAATCAGGTTCGTGTTGAAAAATAAATTAAAACGCTTAAAAACATTATTTTTCAAGTTTAAGCGCGTACCGTGTGTTCCTACGCGACACAATGCTTACACTGCAAAACGCAGACAACGCAGCAAACCCAGGAATATGCCAGGAATATGCCAGGAATATGCCAGGAATATACCAGGAATATGCCAGGAATATGCCAGGAATATGCCAGGAATATACCAGGAATATACCAGGAATATGCCAGGAATATGCCAGGAATATACCAGGAATATACCAGGAATATGCCAGGAATATACCAGGAATATGCCAGGAATATGCCAGGAATATGCCAGGAATATGCCAGGAATATACCAGGAATATGCCAGGAATATGCCAGGAATATGCCAGGAATATGCCAGGAATATGCCAGGAATATGCCAGGAATATGCCAGGAATATGCCAGGAATATGCTAGGAATATGCTATATGGAAGGTCTATAAATACCACCATTTCATCACTCCATCTTCACTTCCCTCTCTCCCTCCCTTGTTCTCGGCCCAACCAAGCACCACCGCCACCCTCATTTTCCAACTCATCCATCCATTCCAAGGTGATATTGAGGAGTAAGAAGGCCACTAACGAAGCTCGGTGCAAGCGGATCTTGAAGGACCTTCTTCATTTGCTTTTATCCACCTCTTTTGTCCTCTTGAACTCCCCTAGCCTTGTGCTAGTAGTAAGTGCTTCTAAACATCTTCTTGTTCTCGTTTATGATGGTTAATAGATGATTTAATGGCAAAAAATCATAAACACTAAAGATCACCAACTAAAAGTCTTGTAAAATGATGAACCTAATGGATAAAAGGAAAGTAATGGTGTAAAATTTGTTAAACTTGTTTTGTGATGATTATTTTGTGTTGTTTAATGCTAGTAGTAGTTCGGATCGTCATCTAACCCGGCTAGGTTATGTTCATAGAGCATGGACTAGTGTATGTTAAAGTATAAAAAGGGCAAGATGATGAACACTACTACATAATAACATGAACTTGCGTAAAAGGAATTTTTCTTGTAAAATGAAGTTCTAAACTAGTAGATCTAAAGATCTACAAGTGGTATTTTCGAAAAACCAACTGTAAGACGAAACCATGTTTTAAAACCGGATCTTTCATGAAATAGAGGTGTTTTTGTGAACAAACAAGTGTGTGGACACTAGTGTAACAAAAGTTTTAACAAAGAAATAATTTTCGCAAAAACCGACTAGAAGTTGTAAAACTTCATATTCTTTAAAAATAAGATTTCCAAGAAACCGACTTTATTTTTAGAGATAGAAAAACCTACTAAATGTGTTGAAGAGTTACTACATAATTTTACACAACTTGCAAGTTCATGTGTATGCGATTTGTGTTTATTTTGACTAGTTTGATATTTGAAGATGGTATTTTGATGATGGAAAAATTGATTGGTTGAATTTTAAAAGAAAATGATACGCTAGTAAGCGTGGCCACCTCCAGTTACAGAGGAAACTCTGGCGAAATTTTTCCAGAAAATAACACTTACAATATTTTTGGTGACAAGTGTTATGAATATATTTTTGACTTGTTTTCCAAACAAACTTCGCCATGATTTTTATTACAAAATTTCCAAACATCGGAGGTGGATTTTCATAAAAAAAAAAAAACTTGTTAAATATATATTTAGAATATATATTTATCGCTTGTGTGATTATGTGATTATTTTGTGAACTAGGTATATATTATTTTTAGAGTAAAAATAATATGACTTGGAGATACTCGTGACGAGTAAAAATACAAAATACACATACAACATACAAGATACATAATTCGGGTGCAAAGTGCAAAATACAAAAAGCTTATATTTATTTTGGAGAAAATAATATAAGTAAGACATTTAGTTAAAAATATAAAATATTTTTAACACAAGAAAATATACACAAAAGAGAGTGACTGTACTTGTGCGGCGCAAGTCTAGTGACTAACGTTAAGAAAACGCGTATAGGTTACGACGTTAATTAAGCAAATCCGGTGAAGTTTACGACGCAAGGAACGCAAAGTTGTGAGTTCATGCTCCCCCTTTTCTCTTAACTGTTTTCAGTTTTATAACTTCGGGGGTGAAATACATGTTACAAATACTTCAATATTTACAAAATGGTATGATATGTACTAAAACGAGAAGTACTCTTGGCGACAACTACTGCCAATAATTGATACGAGAAATCGTGTCACGAATAGGGTAACATAAGCACCATTAATCGTGTACATACTTAGACCGCAGAACAAAAGGTTAGATCTAATGGGTTCAGGGCAGCCCCACTCTTGGTGACAGCTAGAACCAAGTAGTGTTTTTGTGTCTCAGTCGTGAATCGACTATAGAAAAATGCCTATGGTTTGGTGACTTCCTATGTCGTGTCACATGTTAATGGCTTTGCAACCCATTAACACTTGATACATATGGAAATACTTGATTTATACTTGAATACGTGATTTAACAAATACATACCATGATTTTTATACAAAGTATACAAGCGTTAAAAACGAAAACTGCATGAATTCACACCAACATTATGTTGACGTTTTCCAAAACTTACATGTATTTCAGGTAACTAGAAGTGGATGTGCGCGCGGTCTTACCCATGCTCGTGGATGTCGCTTATGTTTATCTTTAAATAAAGTTGTAAACTTTTTAAAACAATGTTTTATGTGACTTAGCGATGTAAACGCTAAACTTATGTTTTCAAATTATGGTATTTGATGTTTTTACGAGCATATAGCATGTTTACCTTTCGTATGCAATGAGAACCTTTCATTATCACACCTCGTGCTTCCGCCGCAGAAAGGGGTGTGACAACGACCGCTCGCAACAACCACCTCCGTAAGTCCTCTCATTCAACAAGTTTCTCACTTATGTTTCGTTGATTCTAGATTCAGTTGTGTAATCGATTACAATTCCTAATTTCCTTCGTTTTTTCATGCTTTGTTAGGTTTAAAATTGTTGATTCGATGTAAATTGTGTTTAGGTTTTGCTGAATATATTACCTCTGTTTCTTGATTCTTGATTTAGTTGTGCAATTTTTTTGAAGAAATGACGTTGCTTTTAATGTTTTGTTTGAAGAAATTAATTGCTTTTAACACATACAGTGCTCGTTTTGAAGAAACAAGTAGTAGTGTTTAGTGTGAGGGAAATGACGTTGATGTACATATAACATACCTGATGATAACAATCTAAAGCGATGGGTTTACACTTAATAGAAGAGATGCACAAAATTGGTTATTGGCCCAAACCGGCTTTTACCCAAACCGGCTGGTTTTGAAACCAGTTTCAAATCGAAAAAGGATTGATTCGGTTCACTTTTAACTAGTTTCAAATCGGTGGTTCAGTTTAAAACCGGAACCACTTTCACCAAACTGATTTCATTTCGAGTTCAAAACCAATTCCAGTTCATACATCAGCATCTAATTTACATTTGACAGGGTGAAGTTCAATAGCATATTTTGATTAGTATTTTTTAGCTACTTGACAAGTTTGAAGTGTACTACAATAGCATATTTTGATTAGTATTTTTTAGCACACTGATGTGCATTGTTTATGATAATTTTTGCTTAATTGTTTGATAATTTTTATCATCATTTGTTGTGTTTTGCCCAACCCATCAAAACTTGAACTTACCATTGTGATCTTATAATGATGTAGGCTTGTTACGGCTTATGAAGGTAGATGGATAGTCTTTCAACAGCCGAGTTTGAGGAGTCAATAAGTGGAACCAATGAAGTTAGACCTTCTGCCCGAAGAAAGCTAACATCAACTGTGTGGAATTCATTTGAAAAGATCACGAAACCGAATGGAAAAGTTGTTGCTATTTGTAACCATTGTTGTTCAAGTTTTATAGGAGATAGCGGGACTAGTAATTTGAAAAACCATCTGAAAAGAAAACATAAAGAACTTGTTGGAGCTTCGGATTCAAGTTTAAATGCAATTACCCAAGAGTTTAGCCAAGAAAAGAGTAGGAGAGATCTTGCTATTATGTTAATCAAGCACAACTATCCCTTGTCGATGGTTGACCATAAATATTTTCGGATTTATTCTCATGGGCTAAATCCCGAATTCGTTATTCACTCCCGGAATTCAATTAGATCAGATATAATTAGTATCTATAAAGAAGAGAAAGAGAAGATGTATTCTTTCTTGGAAAGCGTTTCCAGCAAAGTAACTCTCACAACTGATATTTGGACTTCTGATCACCAAAATTTAGCTTACATATGTTTGACTGCTCACTTCATAGATGAGAATTGGGAACTTAAAAACAAGATTCTTGCATATAGGCATATAGAATACCCACATGATGGTGACACCTTGTTTAAGTTCATTCGAGATCTAGTACTAGAGTGGAACTTAGATAAGAAGTTGTTTCCAATGAAAGTAGATAACGCTTCTTCGAATGATGTGATGGTTAGAAAATTGAAATTTTGGCTTCAAGAAAAATCTTTATTAAGCTTGGAAGGCAGCTTATTCCATGTACGATGTAGTGCTCATATCCTAAATTTAGTTGTACAAGATGGATTGAAGGTTGTAGGATCGTTGTTTGACCCGATTGAGTCGATCAGAAGAGATTTATGTCTGGTTCAAAGGCGGAATCAGAGAACTGGACGCGAAAACAGCTTGATACTATTAAATCTGTTGCTTATATTGATTTTAACATCAATTACAACCTGAACAGATTTCGGCAGCACTTCGTTACAAATCCGGAAGTCGCGATGCCAACAAATGAACAAGTGCACTATATATAGGATGACAGGTTTCGCTTATATGAACATGTCCATATAAGCGAAATCTGATGCTTATGATTTCGCTTATATGGTCATGTCCATATGAGCGAAATCACTCCTTTAACTCCTAAACTTCGTTTCTCGAACCTCGTGCACTGGTTATTCTAACCTATCCTATTCTATTACATGATACAAGACGAAGTCAATAGACGCAATGCACTAACAGACTCCCCTTCGAATATTGACGAAGTCTTCAGTGACTAATCTTCAATATGACACATCTTCAGTCTTGATCATTCTGCCTTTTCTTTCAAGTTGTAAAAATGTAAGCATCCAACAATCTTTCTCTTCTTCTTATCAGCTTCAGGCTCCCCCTTTCGTCAAGCTTCCGTGCTTTGGGATCGATGCCTAGCTTTCCATCTACAAACTTCTCTTTTCCTCAAGTTTGTCTTCAGACTCCCCCTTAAACTCTGCTCTCGGGATCGTAGTCTGGACTATCTGCAACCACTCAAACATTCATAAATACAATGTTTTCGTATTATTAATCAACTTCTCTAATCCACTCCCCCTATCAACACACTTTACGGATTTGGCAGTGTTAAAGAATCCAACTCCCTCACAGTTAATCATCCAAGTTCAAGTTAATGACCTTGGAGATGTCACAAACTATTTTTGAAATTTTTTATTTTAATTCAAGTTTCAAATTAATGAACTTGTTTTATTTTCAGAAACACAATCAGCTTACTTAGATTTTGAAACTCGGCATTTCAGATATCGGTTGTCGAAAATAAAGCAGAAATCAAAATCTTTTTGTATTTTCTGAAAATATAAAGCAGTAAAGAAATATGTACAAACATATTTACAGACAATATTTTTGTTTGAGTATGCGTCAGAGGATCATATCAGTTTTTAACAAGTCACAAGTACCGTTGAGCTTAGTTACACATTAAGAATTAAACAATTCACTTAGATTGTCGATATACTTGTCCACTTAAATTTTCACACAAAGTTCAACTAATTCAGGATACTAATTAGGTGTTTTAGGAACTTAAACTCATTCATGTGTCCCACCTCTTGAATATACTCCCGTATCCAGATCCCAATATTCAGTCTTACAGGTGAGTATACCTAGATGATATCTGTAAGGGGTTAGATGCGAGGGCCGTGAGAGCTCAGGTCGATACTTCCGTATACGCAGAGAGATGACGGCTTCGACTTTTCGGTGTGTCCCCTTTAGAGGATCTTTTAATTACAACAGTAGCGACTATCAATTTTATTGTTTCATCAGCTTGCTGAGGGCGATGCTATGTTTCAAGCATTTGCAGAAAGTATTATTCGGGGACTAGGTCAGAACTTCCATTCAGCAGAAGTCCCGGAATAATACCCCAGATATCACTGAGTATAAAGACCTAGTATCTCAGAATAAGGGACCTTTCAAACAAGATTTCAGGGGTTACCTATATATCCAAGTAATGTTCCCCACGAAATAAGCAAGTTTGAATTTAGGTTTATATCCCGAAAAAGTTTACTAAATGTATAAAAACCTATCGACATATCATCAGTGAGACTGTTTAACGCTATTTAATCATTACAATTCTTTAGCATACTGTAACTGTCTACTAATGTACTATCATTTCCTCTTTTTACGCAAAAACTCAAATTTTTGAATTTTATCATGTTTTTGTATTTTTCAAAATTTCTAATGTTTTTGTATTTTCTGACAAAAATTTTTCTCCCCCTAAAATGCAAAACCATTAAAGAAAATTTGACAAACTGATACTGATAGCTTTGTCTCGCCATCCATGTTCTGCTTATCGTGTACCGAATTACAGAAAATATAACATACTATATAGCACAGTTAGCAGAAAAACTAACGTAAAGTACCCCCATGATTTACAACACATTGATTTTTACAGTTTGAAAACCGTTTTTCAATCTGGTGAAAGTAATCATGTTTGTTCAGCCGTGAGGGTTTCGGCGTATTCAATCTACACATATTTTTGTAATTTTCTATTATTTGACAGAAACTAAAAACAAACATATTTTTGGTTTTTAATTTTTCAAATTTTTAGGGTTTTAAAAATATTGTTTATTTATGTACAGAAAACATATAAACTCCCTGTTCAACCAAACCAGAGTCCAGCAGCAGCCTCCTCCTCTTGTTGTGCCAGGCTGCTCCAAGTTCCAATTTTACAATCTTCAGAATTTTTGAGCACCTGGACATTCAACGAATCTTAATTACTTGAACAATTTAGCCCAGGTCTGTTGAACCTTAGGCATTTCAACACAATAATTTTCATTCAATGCTGGAAATTCATTGTCGTTTTTCACAAAAACTTTCTCAATTGTAACTTTAACTTTCTCATCTTTTACCAAATTAACATGTTTCTTAACAGACCATGTCTGACCTTTTGGTGTACCACGTTTGTAAAAATGAGAATCTTTTTGAACATTTTGATTTTGAACAACTACTTTTGGTTTCCAAAACTGTTGGGGTTTTGTCATATCAACTGTTGTTTTCCAACTCTGTGTTGTTCTAAATCTGGGTGTGTGAAAATTCCAGGTCTGTCTTGAATCGAACCTGTTCTGGTTTGATTTCCAATTTTGATTTGAAGCAAACTTGTTTGTATTGTACCTCCAAGTTTGTTTCGAATCAAATTTGGTTGACCTTTGTCTTACATTCTTAGATTTTTGTTTCTCAACATCAATCTTCTTTTTATCAACATCCACAGGTTTTAGATTTGGACACTTGCGTGCAAGATGTCCTTTTTGATCACATTTGAAACATGTTCTCATGGACACATCTTTGACCTGTGGTTGTTGCTTTTTCTTTTGTGCATGAAACTCATCATTAGACTGTCGTCCAATTTTAAGTTCTTTTTCTTCATCTAAACTGTTTCCCTGAACAAAACTCATTTTTTCTTGATAATTTGGCGTCTCATTTTTGTTTCGATTTTGTTTCTTCTTATAACCCAACCCAGCCTTCATGTTCTTCTTTTTGAAACCAGGTTTGTTATACGAACCTTTACGACTCTTACCAACAAACTTTGATATCTCAGACTTTTCAATCTCAACCATTTTGAAAACTTTGTCAACCTTTTGTGAAATCACATTCTGAATCGGGAATACAACATCTAAGAACAATTTGTCTAATCCAATCATGGTATAAACCAATCCTTTTGAATCATCATTCAAATTTTTCTCGGATTATATGTTTTTCAGATATCCATCATGAAGATTTCCTTCATCTTCATCCTGTGATTCAGATTTACCTGTATCAACTGACTCTTCTTTCAACACACTTTCAACGACTTTACCTACCACCTCTGAATCATGAGACTCATCAGATTTGGAATAGGTTATGTCAATGTTGTCTGGCAATTGGTCTACCATGTTGAAAGCTTTTTCGGCCTTTTCCTCATCATAAAATGCAAACTTTTCCGGTGGTGGAACTTGATGAAACTCTGAGCCAATTCCTTTCTTGTTCTGCTCAGACTCACCATCACTCGATTTTATATTTAAAATTCGTTCAAGCACATATGACGACATGTGGTAACTTTTTAACTTGTTGTTATCCTGTTCTAAATCAGCAATCTGTCGCTTTAACTTAGCAACATCCTCAATATAGGAATTAACAACATCTTGTTTTATAGCATACATTCATTTAAGCTCTTTAGTTGTTTCAGAAAGGTTATTCATTCTTGATTGAGCATATTTCATTTCATCTTTCACTTTCTCATATGACTCTTTTGTAACATGATATGCTAATTTCATAGAGTCATATTCCTTTTTCATTTCTTCACAAGCAATTTCTTTTTGTTCACATTCATTTGTCATTTTCAAAACATTTTCTTTCAAAACTTCATTGTCCTTTTCTAATTTGTTACATTTTTCTGAAAGTTTTTCATCATTTTCTTTAAAAACTTTTTCTTTTTCTAGCATTTCTTTGCATTTTTTCTTTGAAAATGTTTTCAATTTTAGTGAATTCTAGATATCTTGTTCTGAATTGCTCATCTTTTTCAGTACAAGCTCTGCATGGTTCCATGCATTTCTTGCACTGATCAATCAGTTTCAAATTTTCAGAATCAGAATTTACGTCAGTGATTGGCACTTTGGTGTTTTCAGCAGCTTTTGTCTGCTTCTGATCAGCATCATTCAACTTTTCCTTAACACTGACTTCATCACCAACATCATCAGCTTCTAGCTTCTCATTCTTTTCTTCTTTTTCTTCTTTCTTCACCTCTTCTTCAATCTGTTGTTCTTCAGTAACAGCTTTCTTAACCTCTTCATTCACCTCAACTTCTTCATTTTTGATTTCCTTCACAGCTTCAACTTCAACAACTTCTTCTTTAACCTCTTCAGCAACTTTCTTCAAATTATTCACCATTTCTTCAACATTCTTCTTCATTCTTTCTTCATCTCTTTTTCTCAGACACGATAGCATGGCATATCTGATCTCTTTCTCATGCCTTTTTGCATATCTATCATCTTTCAACACATTCCTATAATATTCAGCTCTTGAAGGAATTATGAAAAGAACATCATCAAAGATTATATCTTTCTTTGGAACAACTGGTTCTCTTTCTCTGTTGAAGTAGCATTCTCTTTTTTTATCCCATCTCTTACTGCTGACAGCAATCTCATATTCTTCCTGCATATCATCCATTCTGTTCAGAACGATGTTTCTTTCTCTGTAAGTTTTCTCACTTAAGATTTCTTCTCGAGTTTTCTCTTTGATCTCAACTTTTTCTTCACGGATTTCAGCAGTGTCTTTGTCTTTGTTTTCATCTTGAATCTCAGCAACAAAAACAAACTTTCTTTCTTCTGTCATAGCTCTCCCATGAGCTGTTTTACGAACATTCTCTAAACGATCTTCTTCTGGACAAATTTCAGACCAATCATAACCTTCATCCTCGTAAATAACAACATAAGCTCTTGATTTCTCTTTCGGTTTATCTTCAATCAACTTTGGCTCTTCTCTGCTTCGATGGTAGATCGCCTTTCGATAATAATCATCGTTGAAAGGACGTTCATTTCCTTCAGCAACTTCAGAGTTTCTGCATTCTCTTTTGAAATGACCCTTTTGCTTGCATCTGAAGCAGGTTACTTTGGATTTGTCGAATCCAAGCTTTGTTGACGCACCTCCAAGAGATTGTTTCCCGGTAATCTCCATATACCTCTGAGCTCTGCGAATACAACTGGCTAAACAGCAACGGATGTCAATGAGCTCCATCTCTTCCGGATCAATTTGGTCATAGTCTTCTTTGGTCAATTCAGAGTTTCCAATTTTGCCAGCTACTAGACCTTCATATGACTCCAGAACAGATGCAAGAAAACTCATTTGCTGCTTCGTTGCATTGATGCTCATTGCTGGAGAATTCTTCAGTTTAAGAGCAATGTTGCACAGAATCTCTTCAGTTTCATCAGAATTTGACTTTGAAGATGAATGATATCCAGAATGATGACTTGTTGACGTTGTTGGAGGTTCTATCATCTTCTCACCACTAAATGTTGTTTTTGGTGAACCAACGCCTTTATCAGAAGGTACACTGCCTTTGTAGTACAAGCCTACATTCTGTTGATGTGAAGAACCAGTCATCTTGCTTTGCTTTTGTAGTTCCAGATCATGACTCTCTATCTTTTCAAACAATGCATCAAGAGAAATCGTATCATATAAAGCATCATTTTTCAAAATAAACACAAACGTTTGCCACTGATCAGCTCGTGGTAACGCTTCAATCACTTTATCGATAAGTTCCTCTCTTGTTTTCCTTATCTCAAATCTCTCAAGTTCAATTTTAAGATGACAAAATCTTTCTATCATTTGCCTCACCGACTCTCCTTTAAGGCTATCAAACAGATCAAATTCTTTTTTAAGTAACGCAATTTTGTTCTTTTTTATCTGTTTACCACCCTCATCTTTAACACGTAAAACTTCCCAAACCGATTTTGATGACCCATCATGTGTAAGTAGTGCAAATATATCATTCCTAATTGTTGATTGGATCAATGCAATCATTCTTTGTTCGGCAGCAAACTCAGATTTATCTTCTCTTGAAAATCTCTTGAATGGTAATACTTCGCCTTTATCATCTTTTGGCTTTTCGTATCCAAATTCTAAACAGAACCAGCTTTCATGGGCATATGCTTTCGCCCAGTTGATGAAACGTTCTTTCCACCAGGTATAATCTTCAATGCTTTCCAGAGTTGGTGGCTTTGAGTGAGTTCCGTAAAATTTATCATGCTTGATGTTCTCATTGATCGCCTTAGTGATGGTTTTTGGTGTAACATTTGCAACCTCGGACGATTCGGATGTGAATGCGTTGAAAAACGTGTTGTAGAATTCCTCAGCCATGATGTAAACCTGAACAGATAATCAAACAAACACAATCAGTACAATCAATATCAAATAAATTGTAACAGACTGACACTCGATCGACGTGAAATGATCCCGACACGAAAAAGTTCACTTTCGAGCGAAATAAGACTCTTGAGCGAAATCAGATTGACGTTGGAGCGAAATCACATGTATCTTGGAGCGAAATCCCAAGACTAATGTCCTCTAGAGCGAAACCCCTAGGTATTATGCCACAAAAGCGAAATCATATTGTCATATGAGCGAAACCACACATATCTAGTCCACAAGAGCGAAATCAGGTGTCTCAAAAGCGAAATTAGATGATCATTAGAGCGAAACCTCAAGAAATGATGTTCACAAGAGCAAAATATGGACATAATTATGAGCGAAACCCCTAAGTGTCCATAAAAGAGAAACCTATTCGAAGTCCAATTTTGGTCATTTTTAGTCCGAATTTGAATGTGAAACTTTCAAGGGTTTATCTATGTCCAATTATCTATAATCTGTGAAATTTTGAACAAATTTTGACCGATAAATTTCTCTGAAATGATGAAAGAAGGTGTAGAAGTCAGAATGAGGATGATATCAAGCTAAACTCTTCTTCCTGAGCTCTGATACCACTTGTAGGATCGTTGTTTGACCCGATTGAGTCGATCAGAAGAGCTTTATGTCCGGTTCAAAGGCGGAATCAGAGAACTGGACGCGAAAACAGCTTGATACTATTAAATATGTTGCTTATATTGATTTTAACATCAATTACAACCTGAACAGATTTCGGCAGCACTTCGTTACAAATCCGGAAGTCGCGATGCCAACAAATGAACAAGTGCACTATATATAGGATGACAGGTTTCGCTTATATGAACATGTCCATATAAGCGAAATCTGATGCTTATGATTTCGCTTATATGGTCATGTCCATATGAGCGAAATCACTCCTTTAACTCCTAAACTTCGTTTCTCGAACCTCGTGCACTGGTTATTCTAACCTATCCTATTCTATTACATGATACAAGACGAAGTCAATAGACGCAATGCACTAACAAAGGTGATACAAGGACTACTTGAAAAAATCAGACTGATAATAAGGTATTTAAGGAATTCCACATATGCAAAACAAAAGTTTGATACTGCAGCAAATCAAGTTAGGTTGAACGGTCCAAAGGTATTACCAATAGATGTTCCACATAGATGGAACTCTACATACTTGATTCTTGATGCGGCCATATCCATGAGAAAAGCCTTGGAGCGGTTAGTTGATCTTGATAAAAATTACCATCATAATCCTAGTAGGGAAGAATGGGAAGTTGCAACAACGATCAAGAAGTGTTTGGAAGCATTTTATAATGCAACAAAACACTTTACGGGGCGAAACTTTCCTACTTCAAACGTTTTTTTTTCCGGATGTTTGTGATTTGCAATTTGATCTTAGTAATTGGGAGAAGAGTAATCTTGACTATTTGCGTGCATTAGCGGGTCCGATGAAGGAAAAGTTTAAAAAGTATTGGGATGAATGTAGTTTGGTTCTAGCTCTAGGCATTGTGTTTGATCCAAGATTTAAGCTAAAGATGGTTGTATATCATTATGAGAAATTGTATGGTGAGGAAGGAGGCAAAGCATATGTTACTAGGGTAAGTGAGGCTTTGGGGAGTTTATATCTAGAATATAGGAATAATATCGATGGTGAGACTGATGAATGGGAGATGGATAATAGCAATGTTAGGGTAAATGATAAGTATGATGATTTTGATAAGTGGTGTGAGAAAGAAAATCCTCATGGTGGTGAGCAACAAAAATCTGAGGTGGATACATATCTTGACGATCCATTGTTTCCTCGAGCAAACGACTTTTCTTTGTTACAATGGTGGAAAATAAATGCTACCAAGTATCCAATCATGGTAAAAATGGCAAGGGATGTGTTGGCAGTCCCGGCAACAACAATTGCGTCGGAGTCGGCCTTTAGTGTGGGAGGAAGGATAATTGATGAAACACGATCCTCCATGCTTCCAGAGCTTGTTGAAGCATTGGTCACAACCAATGGCCGGATAGAATAGAAAGGATGTGCTTTTATTGTTTACATTACAAGTAAGTAACAATGTGTTAATGTTTATGGTGTCTTTGTTTATTGTTAATGTTTGCACTATTCGTAACATTGTGTTGACTTCTTTAAATATTTCGTCTACTTTTTATTTTTGTTTAGTTACATTTTTGTTATGGAGTTGATGGTTATGATATACAATTGCATATATAGGAACTTTACAAATAGAATCTCATTCATGGCTATAGAATTTATAGATTTTTTTTTAGAATTTTTTTATTTTTTTGGTTTTTTAGAGTTTTTTTTTAGATTTTTTTTTATTTTTTAGATTTTTTTATAGGGCTCTGTTGATTGGTGGGATCAGTTCTGCAAGCAAATTGCTGGTAACTTTTGTTCTTGAAAACTTATGTTTTTGCTTGTTTCATATGTGTAGTTTTAGATGAGTTTAATTTGTGGGTTGTTGTGTTGAAAATGCATATTGATTGTTGCAATAATTCATTACTAATCTGCTAATTGTGAGCATCTGTAGTTTGTGTTCTTGACCTGAAAGTATGATGAAATTGTGAGTGAGTGACTTTTGTTTTGGAACTTTATTCTTTTTGTTTTAACTTGTATGTGAAGTTCTAGATGCAATCAGTTTAGGGTAATGTAAACTATATACTGACATATAAATAATTGTGTTTGATATTTTATCGTGAAAGAGATCGGAAAAGTAGAGGTCTCGTAGAAGTTTATGAGTTTATCAAACTGTTGATACGAATTTTTTTTATTTGATTTTTTTTATTTTTTAGATTTTTTAGAATTTTTTTGAGTTTTTTTAGAATTTTTTAGAATTTTTTAGATTTTTTTTAAATTTTTTAGATTTTTTTTTATTTTTACAATTTTTTTTATTGTTTGTGAGTTTTTTTTATTTTTTGAGGTTTTTTATTATATTTTTTATATGGATCGATCCGGATAGTGATCCATCCATTTAAAATTACTTGGATATGGATCAGATCACGATCCATTATGTTGGATCATAGATTGGATCATAATCCATTTAAGTTGGATCATTAATGGATCAGATCATGATCCAATCCATATCCATCCATTGACAGGCCTACCTTCGCTAGAAAACCTTTAGGCTATCATATGAATATAGAGTCGGGTGTTTCTATAGCCATATAAGTTTCACATGATGTAGAAGAATAAATTTAGTTAACTTAAGTTGTTTAATTGAAAATCTTAATAATCTATAAGTCGTATATAAAGATTGGGTTTGAGTAAACATTATTGATGTCGGTACTTGCTACATACCAACAAAGTCAAAAAATGTATCTACATGGATAGTAGATGCGTAAATATGGCGGAATGATCCACTAAAAACTAAATTTTCACTAAGTAGTCTAAGAGTGATTGTATATATAACATATGACAATTATTATAAAGGGTAAATTACACTTTTCGTCCTTTATGTTTGTATCGGATTGCAGTGGATACCCTTTAACTTCAATAATTACAGTCACAGTCCTTTATTTGAAAAACTCATTACATCTTACATCTTTTAGCTCTAACTTGGTTAAAATTTTCAGTTAACTTTGATCACATAAGGGTAACGTAGTCTTTTTACCAATTTTTTACAATTATAATAAATAAAACACAAATACTTTTTAAATAAAACCCCAAATTATCATCTTCAGTCCATTGCTCTTCCTTAATTAAAAAAGAAACTCATTAATACATGTCTGCAATATAGTCCATTGCTCTTCAGTCCATTTCTGATTAATCCCTAATATCATGTACCATTAATATTCTGCTATGTTAGTAATCAAGAATAATCAAACATTCCAAAAACTTTACTCAAAACATATGTAACACACTAACAACAAAAACATAAAAAATAGAGGCTAATTCCTCTGTTCATGGGTTGACCTTCTTCAATTAAAACATCAATGAGACGTAGATTCAGAGTTTTGGTGATTGTAGGTTTCAAATTGTCCAACAAATCAAGCATTTATTTTTGCTTAAAGTGATGATAATATGAACCATGCCATATAGGGGTATGCAATAACCGAACCGTTAACCGAAACCAAACCGAAAACCGACAAAACCAAACCAAAATTAACCGAAACCGAATTAACCGAAAGTCGGTTAACGGATATTTTATTTACCATCGGTTAACCGAAATTAACTGAGCCGAACCGAATCATTTATTTTTTTTTATATATTTCTAGCTTTTATACCTCTATTTCATGTATTTAATGTTTTATACTTCCATTTCATGTAATAATACCTCTATTTCATTTATTTATGCCTTCATTTCATTTATTTATACCTTTATTTCATTTATTTATACCTCTATTTTATGTATTTAAACATCTATTCATGCATTTGTACCTCTATTTCATTTATTTATACATCCATTGCATGTATTTATACATTTACTTCATGTATTTTTACCTCCATTACATGTATTTCAAAGCAAAAAAATTTTGCCCTTGTTTGAATTGGTTATTAACCGAAAATTAACCGAACCGAAAACCGACAAATTAACTGAATTAACCGAACCGATTAACCGATGACTTCGGTTACGGTTACGGATAATGCTAATAACTGAACCGAACCGAACCGTGCACACACCTAAATTGCCATATGTGAGAGTGCTTATACGATCAGCCTCAAACCAAGGGACTTTTTTGTGATCAGCAACACAGGTGGTCCTATGCTCATTATCTTCAGCAACAGGAGTGGTTCTTCGCCGATCTGAAGACCTAAGCGGTTATGGTGGTGGTTAGGGTTGGGGGCAGCGCCGGGAGTGGTGGTGGTGACGAGACTAGGTGGTGGCCGGCGGCTAGAGTGGTGGTGGTGAGGAGATTCAGGTGGTGGCCGACGGCTGGAGTGGTGGTGGCCGGCGACAGATGTCGTGGTGGTGAGGAGGAGATTAGGTTACAAGGGGTTTTTAGAGAGAGAGAGATAGGATTGGGTGAAAGTGTGAGTGTTTGGGGTTTGCTTTATAAATATATATATATATATAGGGGACCGCTAGAATGAGAACCACCACGAGTTATGAGAACCGCGAGAACCACGTGCCACGGAGGGGCGTTGACCACGATTTTTTTTTACAACTAGATCCGTATATTTTAACAACATTCGTAAAAAAAAATTTCAAACGGCGCGCCCGAGGGGGTAGTTTTTTACACCCAAAGTTTGTAAAAAAAAAGAAAAAACAAAAAAATAATAAAAACACCAAACTTTGGGTGTAAAAAACTACCCCCTCGGGTGCGCCGTTTGAATTTTTTTTTTACGAATGTTGTTAAAATATACGGATCTAGTTGTAAAAAAAAATTGTGGTCAACGCCCCTCCGTGGCACGTGGTTCTCGCGGTTCTCATAACTCGTGGTGGTTCTCATTCTAGCGGCTCCCTATATATATATTCTTGTTTTTTTTTCTTTTTTTTAACTATAATTTTAAGTAAATAGGTAAAATTACAAAACTACCCTCATGGAAATAGACTTAAGTTAAAATTTTAACCTGGTTAATGTTAAAGAATGTAAGATGTAATGGATTTTCCAAATAAAAGTTTGTGATTGTAATTATTAAAGTTAAAGGGTATTCATTGCAATCCGATAAAAAATAAAGGACGAAAAGTGTAATTTAGCCTATTATAAATAGGATAGTAGGACATTTTAGTCCTAATACACAAACTTTAACTTTTTTTTCTCAAAAAATACAATACAAAAATCTAGTATAAAAATTCTAACACTAAAATTCAGTACAAAAAATTTAGCACATCAATATCGAGCATAAAAAAATCTAATTAAAAAAACCTGAACAAAAAATCTAGGACAAAAAAATGCAGCACAATAAATTCAGAACAAAGAAATCTAGTATAAAAAATTCAACAAAAAAATAGCACAAAAAATGTAGCATAAAAATATAGTACAAAAAATCCAACACAAAAATTCTATACGACATAGAAATACAACACATATTTTTGGTTTTTTTTAGTTGCAATATTTTATATAGCAATAATGTACTTAAATTAAAGATGAAAAAAAATGCTCGATTTTATGTAAGAAAAAGTCGATGAATAGACAAATCCAAAAATACCCTACACTCTTTTTTCTTACATTTTCATCATCGATTTGAAAATGAAATGTTAAGATACCTTTTTATCTTACTTAAGCAAAATTAACTTTATATTTGATCATATCCTCGAAAATATGTACATACAAACATATGTATATGTAGGATACGTTAATTAAGGTAGGATTAAATAAAAGTTAATTTTGCCTACGCAAGATAAGAAATGATCTTAACCTTTCATTTTTTTAATCAATGGCAAAAAGAGAAGTTCAAGGCATTTCTGGAAAAGCCTATTTGTTGACTTACTCTCTCCACATGTAAGGCATATGTATATCCCCCTCCCCTTTTTTAAACGTACATAACTTGTTTATATCACATTATTTTTAAAAAGAACAATGATGGAAAATGAAGAAATCGGCAAGCCTTAATCGACTATTTATACCTATTGCATTTAATGTGATGGGTAACCGTGCCCACCACTTGCAGTGTAGACCTAATCACGGGGCGACACTTCAGACGCCAAATACAAGGCAACAATTATCATGTGCACGTAGCTCCTACTCGCCTGACACAAAGACGAAAAGGCGTGGCCGACACTGTGACGACATCCTTTGCACAGTGTCAGCAGTCACATCAGTCGTACTTCTCACCAAACCTTATCTTCGGAAGATTGTCTTTTTGAGTTTCAAACCTTCAACCATTGCGCGACCAGTTTTCTTTCCCTCCAAGGAAGTAAGGTCTTGTGTGCCATTCGCCAGTAGCCAGAACTTATATACAAGCAACAACAATGTGCGCATCGCCACATAGCGTCAAAGAATAAACTAGGCTTGTGCCAACCTATAAAACCAAAGGCAACAACAATCTAGTCCAGAGCTCCACCCACTTGCAGTCCGCGCATGGGAGCAACATTGGACTGAGGGGACTTGAAGGGGTATGGTCCCAAGTCTTGCGCAAGGCTTTCTAAGACATGTGCACAAAGGATCATACCCAGACTTAACAAAATTGTACTTAGCCTTAACAAGAGCATGTGTGCAGGCCCAGACCGGCACATGCTGCACAACAACAACTAAGATAAGTACAATAGTACAGATGGCAGGAGTTGTAGCAAAATCAGCATGCGTCAGGCCCTAACCAGACAACTTCCATGATGGCCAATTATGCAGGAGACAATAAGTACAAAAGGACAGTGACGTGGAACCAATCAGGTTCTCTGTTCACTGCTCCATGATCTCCACTCACTGCTGGTGACCGACTCGACAACAAGGACAACCGTTAAGCCACGTGGCTCGAATCACCGTGCGCCAGTGTCTCTATCCTCTGCAAGCACTAACGGTCATGTCAGAGGAAACAAACAGGATATTCCTTGTTAGCGACGTCCGGCCCAAGGCCAATTGATGTGTGTAAAATGCAACATATAAATTACATCAAATGAGCCATAAAACTATCCCTTTTTAGTACTAATGTTGGAAAAAATGTGTTTTTGTCTCCCTTTTGTATTTTCAGGACCAAATGAGCTTAAACAAACAAAAGGAACAAATATGCAGCAAAAACTAACATAAATACAAAGAAAAGGAATAAACGTGGCATACCCTACAAAGAAAAGGAATAAACGTGGCATGCCCGACCCCTCGGCAGCATCCCCAAAAGCAAAAACAAGAAACAGAAGGCTGACCACAGCCCGTGCTTAGTGGACACGGGGGGCGTGGTTAGACGTCTGCAGAAATGAACAAAGCTATGGAAGCTTCTACGCCCACCACGGGGGCGTGCCCAGTTCAGCACGGAGCGTGGTCAACGCTAAGACTTGCAGAATCTTGCAAATCTTGGTAGTACAGATATGCTTCTGCACACGGGGTCGTGCCCAGCGAACACGGGTCGTGTGGAGCCCAATGCTGACAAATGCAATTAATGAAGGAAGAGAAAAGGGATGGCCACGGGGGCGTGTCCGCTGGACACGGGGCTGTGGTCGGGCTTCTGTTCAGGCTATAAATAGGGGTGCTTGGCTCACTTCAAAGGCATCCCTTGGCAAACTACCTCTCTCCCACTTTGCCACCACTCCACCAGCACTACAACACCCACATCCACCACCATCATCCATCATCCACCTTAGAGTGTGTGTAGTAGTCTCGAGATCCAAGATTGATAGTAAGAGTTCTTTTCAATCAAAGGCCATTTTTGGCTAAGTCTCTTACATCACTTGGTGAAGACAATTCTTCAATGTATTACTTTTGATTTCTAATCTTTTCGCACTTTTTATTTGGTTTTGTATTAATGACTTTAATAACTAGTTTCTTATGTTGAAGGTGAAACTTCTTTATCATTTGTCAGTGGTGTCTTGGCATTACTTTACTGTCTATATAAAGTAAAAGATTTTCACCATTCATATCTCTACGGTCTATATAGAGATATATTGGCTACCTGGTCGGGGATTAAGGGAATGGTTTAGTAAGGTTCTTACCTTGTTCAGTATATAGATCCTGCAAGGACCTGGGTCAAGCTTACTAGGACCTCCTTCAATACCCACTGGTATTGGATGACTGGGGTGCGAATGGCTTGATCCCCTTATATGTAAACTACTATTAATACATTAAACCGGCTACTTGGGATTGTATCCCTGCTGACTCAAACCACTTAGCCGAGGGTAACGTCACCTTCAGAGAGGGGCCTACCACTTTTCGCATCAATAAATTAATTAATTATCTTTAAATATTCCGAGCCTTTGGGATTGTATCCTTGCTGACTCAAACCACTGGGTTGAGGGTAACGTCATCTTCAAAAGAGGGGCCTACTACTATAACTAAGATAATCTCTTAAAAAGTGCAAAAGTGCGGAAATCATCAAAGGATACATTAAAGGCGAGTCGGATCCAAGTGATTCATCTTGTCTATCTGTTTTTATTTTATTTTTATTTCTGCATTTTTAGTTTTTATTTTTATTTTTCATACTTAAAACCTTTTCTAAAAATTTTAGTTTGATTAGACGTAGAGGATAAACCGATACTAAAAGCTCTTGAGTCATTGGACGACCTCGGTATCTTACCAACGCTATACTACGCTCACGATGGGTGCACTTGCCCATGTGTGTGTTTAGTGTTAGTAGAATATCGTGTTTTATAAATTTAAAACTTGACTATGTGTAAAATGGGCTTAAAATATCAATAAAAACATATTACGGTTCGCACACACCACCAATCAACCCATTTCCTTCTCCACACTCTCCGGCTTTAAATACCAGTCTTCAACCACGGGTTTAAGGATCGGCTCTCTCACTCTCTTGCTCTTAACACACACTCGTTTACTCTTCTTAAACGATACTTATTCTTACGCTGGAGAGTGGTTACAAGGAGAACCCTCAGCCTTGTAACGAGTCCCACAGTGTTTTGTTTTGCAGATCATACTCAGAACATCATCGAGGAAAGATTAAGGATTAACCATTATTGACGAGACAACTCCCACAAGGATTGTCGGTTTAGACTTAGTGTTTATTCACAAATTATAATCTAATTGAACTAAAAACAAAATGAGCATCAATCTTTCGTTTTGGGTTTATTTATAAGATGTTGAACTAAGTACATGAACAAAAGAAATATATGAAATTTCTAACAAAATAAAAAAATCAATCCACTTATCATTATGTCTACACATGGTCGTACATCCAAAGGTACAAAATAAACACGAGATATGGAGGACGTCATATGTTGATTAGACTAAAGGGTATGGGGGCCGGCTAGGACCGGCGCCGGTCCCCCACACCGCCCCCTTAGGGTCGGCTCGGCCCAAACGGCTCCCCACAGCCGAATGAGACGAAGCACCTTTCACAATTTTCAAAAACTACCCGTTGATCAACGGCTAATTTAAAAAAAAAAAAATTTCCATTTTTCTTTAAAAACTCACTTATTTTCACCATTTTTCCTCACTTTCAACCCAAAACCCTCTCATTTTTATACCATTTTCTCTCCACTTTTATAAAAAAAAAAATTACCTTTTCATCCACAATGCCATCTAATTCTTGGTGGTCCTCGTCTTCGGATGAGCAAGAGGAGATGTTTTTCGCAAACGCTGTGTTACGGGCGGCGGAGATTCTTATCGAGGAGGAAGAGGAAGACGAAGAGGAAGAAGTCTCGTCTGAAAGCGTTATTACCAGGCGGATACGGGTTAACAGAGACCGCCAAGGTTTATCATTAATAAATTTTATTATCCTTATTTCCTCGTATTTATATATTTTTTACGACAGGAGCGCACGAGAAATTGGTGAACGATTATTTTTCGGATGCACCCCTTTACAATGCCGAGATATTCAGACGCAGATTCCGAATGAGTCGTCGGTTATTCACACGGATTGCTGATGATTTGGCGGGGCTAGACCCGTTTTTCACGCAACGACCCGATGCTCGAAATTATGAAGGGTTCACCACGTTACAAAAGTGTACTGCGGCCATTCGCCAACTGGCGTACGGGACAGTGGCCGACGCTTTGGACGAATACTTACAAATGTCGGCAAGAACTACGCGGGAATGTTTGTATCGGTTTTGCCGTAATGTGGTGAAACTGTATAGCAAAAAATATTTGCGTAAAGCAAACGTGTATGATGTTCAGCAGTTGTACCAAGCTCATGAAGCACGGCACGGGTTTCCGGGAATGCTCGGTAGTATTGATTGTATGCATTGGGCGTGGCATAGATGCCCGACTGCTTGGCGCGGCCAATATACTCGCGTTGATCACGACTATCCAACCGTGATACTTGAAGCCGTGGCATCACAAGATTTGTGGATCTGGCATTCTTTCTTTGGTCTCCCTGGTTCACTCAACGACCTCAATGTGTTATATCAATAGGCGATCTTTACCGATGTCGTTAATGGAACCGGTCCGGACACCCGTTTCACAGTTTCTGGGGTTGAGTATAGACGTGGGTATTATCTTGCTGACGGGAAAAGACATCGAACGTGCTTTTGGTGTCTTACAAAAAAAATGGGCCATCCTTGAACAACCGGCACGTGCGTTCACACCGAATATGTTGCGCCTTTGTATGTACGCTTGCATTTTGCTCCATAACATGATTATTGAAGACGAAGGTCGGGCAATTTTTTTTTTCGGTAATGTTTTTTTTTTTATTATTTTTAGGAAATGTAATTTTTTTTTATGTTATGAAGTGACTTTATTTATGTTGTATTTGTTAACTTTTATAAATTTTTTATCAAGTTAATAAATTAAAAGTTAGACAATTAATAAAATAATGAGGTGGGGTAGCCTCATCCTCCATCCCCCTCAAATATGAAGGAGGCCCATCCCACACGAGCCGGTGACGTGGCGCTGACGTGGCGGCTCATCCCCTCCAAGCCAATCCTCTCCATACCCTTTAGTGTTATACGACCACATACACCTACTATCGAATTAGCAAAGTGCTCTCAAAGCACACAAAAGGAGGACGTCATATGTTGATTATACGACCATATATGGTATCACACTTAATGTAATAATGGCATTATAAGTGGTTAATAGCTAGCGGAATCAGATGTATCATGCATACATAATACAATAGCAAAATAACGACTATGTGTAGTCGTTTAGCGTCCTCTCCAAATTGAGGATTTTCATTGGCTATAAGGAAATACACACACACCCCGATGCTTCTCCTGACACGCTTGTTATACTACTTATGCCCAAACCCTTATCGCCGCTTTGAATTGTGTCTAGAGCCTTTTTATGTTGAGGTGTACGTGGGCGTTAACAGTGACGGATCTTGCCCGTTGAACGTGCTAGGGCCGAAAGATACGGGCACTAAAAAAAACCCGGGCAAACCCGGGCCAAACATAGTATTTTTTGATCAAAATGCGAAAATTAGCACTACGGCCGAAAAACTTACCCGGGCTGTGGCCCTGCCAGAAGCCTTCTAAGAACCGCCCATGGGAGTTAACCCACTGCACTAAGTTTCATATCTATAGACGCTATATTAAATAAAAGATTAGCAAAACCATTACAATACTTGTCATTTTAAAGTTACGGACATCAGAAAAAAACAGATAATCTCTAAAATTAACAAAGAATAAATCATACGATTTCAAAAGGAACAAACTTAATAGCATGAAAAAATATATATAAAAATTACACGCTCCAATTTTAATAAAACATTGCATAAAGGGATTTAATATTTGTACAAGTGCAATGTATTTAAAACATACATATATACATTTTAGATTTTATAATCAGCAAATCCCTCATAAAGTGGCAAAGTGTGGGAATGGCACAGTGATGCCTTTTTATCAAGTGTGGAAAAGGTACAGTAGCATACCCTGGCCATGCAATGAAGACACATGTTTATTTACAGTTGTAACCTCAGGATAAAACACCGGTCCAAGCCATGACCCACTTATTACTATTGCACATTTTTTCATGTAAATATTATTATTATTTTTGGGTAATTAATTCTATTTGTTATTATTCTTATTCATTTAGCTTAGAATAAAATATTAGGTTAAAGTGAAGTTTCAAATAATCGTTTAAAACTATTTTGGAGCTTTTAAGAAGAAAAATTACCCAAATGACTTTATGATAATCACATGTAGGATGAATTAGTTCTCATAATCGGTCTAGTTCAGTAAGACCGTGCAGTGTGGGGACGTCCCAGGCACAGCTAGGCCCGGCACCACCGCCCCCTCCCGGTCCGTCTCGTCGCCTCCTTCGTTCCATTGCCGCTTGTGACGATCCTCCCTTTTCCTTATCCAACACACATGTATACATATATACATACATCTTGTGTATATAAAGGGACTCATCATCCACATCCTAGGCCCATTCCCCACACCCGATGACGTGTCCATCTACGTGGCGGATCATCCCCAAGTGACTACCCTCCTCCATACTCAATAGCCTTAGACCGTGGGGTACGGGGCGGGGGTTTGGGCGTGGGTTGGGGGAAAACGCCCAAGCCACCATCCCGGGTGGGTTTGGGTTTCAAGCCGGGCATGGGGCGGGTCTAGCAAGGTGACATGGCGGGCTGTGAATGGCCAAACCAAACTAGCCGTTGGGTGCTATTTAAAAAAAAAATTTAATTTTTCCTTTATAAATACCTTACCATATTTATCATTTTTATCACACAATATCAAACACATAAAACACAATCTTGCCATGAGTTCTTCAAGTTCTTCAAGTTATACTGAATCGTCATCATCATCTGACGATGGTGCGGAAATATTTCTACAAACGATCGCGACGGTGGTGAAAGCTGTAGGAACCGTTCGCGTAATTTAAATAAAATAAACAAATTTTATTCAAACGATTACAATACAGAAATAAGAAAGCTAAAACTCTAGTACAAATTACAACTGAAATAAACCAAAATACAAGAAGGAGTAGAAACAGAATGGCTGAGGCACGTGTCTTCACGCTTCCCTTAAAACAAATTCCGAGTCTCCCAAGAGTACTCGTTTTGTTTCCCAGGGTACAACAGCCGGAGCAGTAGTACTGCCGGAATTCGCCTACAACCCGAAGGTTACCTTGAAAAACTTGCTGGAGAAAGATCAGAGAAAGTAGAGAGGGAATGTTAAGTATGCTGTTGTAGCTGGTGAGTTTCTGCAGTGGGTGTGGAGCTGTATTTATACAGCTCCTAAGTCGAAACAGTCAAAACGAATTAAAGAGAGGTTTAAATTGCATTAAACGTCTTCAATGCAATTTAGTACGTCATTTAATTCTCAGTCAAAGCCAGTTAACTCGTCAGTTACGAAGCTGGACTGAAACTGCTCTGTTATTCAATGCTGGAAGCTTTCTGCGCGCGCGCGCGCGCCCATGCGCGGGGCGGCCTCTTGGCTCACAGCCATGCGCCACGTCACCATGCGCGGTGCGGCCTCTTGGCTCACAGCCATGCGCGCATGCGCCACGTCACCATGCGTGGTGCGTCCTCTTGGCTCAAGCCCATGCGCGCGTGCGCCACGTCACCTGTGAGCCTATACGAGCGCGCCACACAGTCGCGCCGTATTGGCTCACTCTGGTGCGCCGCGCACGACACAGCAGGACCCATGCACCATGCGTGCACCCGCGTGCAAAGTGCGCCATCAAAGCGCCACATTGCGCCTCATCGCCCACGCCACGCGCGCGCGCGAGCGTGTGCGAGTGCGAGTGCGAGTTAGGGTGCTCCGCACCCTTCGCGAGGACACTAGTGTGTGCTTCCATGAAACAATAAGGATGGAGAGTTCCACCTTAAATACCCATTTAAGTTCCATCTCTCCTCCTATGTGGGACAAGGTGCTACTTTCCCTTTTGTTTCAGCATTGAATGTTCCAAACACCCAACTTTGAGCATCGATATCTCATTCATCTTAGCTCGGTTTTGGACGTGGTTTAGTTCGTTGCGAAGCTCTTCCAACATAGAACACAAACCCACAAATAAATATATAAAACCCGCTCATTTTATTATATTTATTTCTAGTCCAAAATAGGAAAAAATCATTTTCCTATATTTGTGAAAAATGCTATTTTCACCTATTTTTCCAACAATCCCCCACATGAAAAATGCTATTTTCATCAAATTTCCAACAATCCCCCACATGTATGGAAATGGATCTTTTCCTTACACTTTTCAACGATAAACTTCGACAGTTGAGTATTGCAAGATAGGTAGGTTGAAGCCTTTGAACCTTCTTTTGTGAAGCGCACTTAGCTTACTAGCGGTGTGTAGACGCGATGTCTTTGAACATACCCCCATTTGTGTAAACGACAATACACTTCACACAATACTCTCCCTGGTTTGGCCAACTCCTCATTGTCGTGTCCTATTATGGTCCTGGAACACTAGCCTGGTTCTGCGAGAGCTCTAGGATTTGCGCACCCCACAAATCCATTTGAAGCGACCCCACTTCTCTCTAACATAGGTGATTCCCCTGAATCATTAAAAGCATCATGGTTATTTGATTTCCCGAAATCGTTAACCTTAATATGCTTAGCCTCACATCAATGTCACTGATTGGAATGGACTAGGAAGTATAACTAACTCCCTTTTTATTTAGTTTGGGGTACTCCCCCACAGTGACTCCGTTTGGTAATATGATTAAGTTGTCCTATTGAACTTAGATCTTGGGATCTCCAGTCAACTAAGTTAGGTTTCCCTCATATTCCCATTTACCACGGGCTTTAGACCCATTCCTCTTGACGACGTTTCTACTAACTCTCTGCTTAAGCCTTTTGTAAACGGGTCCGCAATGTTATCCGTTGATCTCACATAATCAATTGTGATAACACCCGTTGAGAGTAGTTGTCGTATCGTGTTATGTCTACGTCGCATATGCCTTGATCTGCCATTGTACATCAAGCTTTGAGCTCTACCAATCGCTGATTGGCTATCACAATGTACACATATGGCTGGCAAAGGCTTTGGCCATCTTGGAATATCTTCCACGAATTGACGTAGCCATTCCGCCTCCTCGCCTGACTTATCCAAGGCGATAAATTCAGATTCCATTGTGGATCTCGCTATGACCGTTTGCTTAGAAGACTTCCAAGCAATAGCAGCTCCTCCAAGTGTAAACACGTAACCACTTGTTGATTTGGAATCTTTATTATCCGATATCCAGTTTGCATCAGTGTATCCTTCGATCACTGCTGGTTGTCGGGTATAATGCAGTCCATAATCTCTTGTGTATCTTATGTATTTAAGCACCCTCGTGATAGCTTTCCAATGATCCGCGCACGGATTGCTGGTGTATCTACTTAGCCTACTCACCGCGTATGCCAAGTCGGGTCTAGTACATGTCATTAGATACATTAGACTGCCAATAATTCTTGAATACTCTAACTGAGCAACTCCATGTCCCTTATTCTTCTTAAGATGTTGGGAGGTATCAACTGGAGTTCGAGCAACACTCGTATCTCCCGAGTTGAATTTTTCAAGAATTTTATCCACATAGTGAGATTGACTTAACACAAGACCTTCTTGGGTTCTTATGATCTTTACTCCAAGAATCACATCCGCTAAACCCATGTCTTTCATGTCAAATCTCGCTTTTAGCATGCTTTTAGTAGCTTTGATAATTTTATCATTACTCCCAATGATAAGCATATCGTCTACATAAAGGCATAAAATCACATAACCTTCGTTTGTGTCTTTGAAATAAACACATTTGTCGCACTCATTTATTTTGAAACCATTGTCAAGCATGACATGATCAAACTTTTGGTGCCATTGTTTTGGTGCTTGCTTCAAGCCATACAAAGACTTGACAAGTTTACATACTTTACCCTCTTGACCTGGGGCGGAGAAACCTTCAGGTTGCTCCATGTAAATCTCTTCTTCTAAATCGCCATTTAGAAATGCGGTTTTAACATCCATTTGGTGAACTTCCAAATTTCTTAAAGCCGCTATAGCAAGAACCAATCTAATTGAGGTTATGCGCGTCACAGGCGAGTAAGTATCAAAGTAATCTAGACCTTCCTTTTGTCTAAATCCTTTAATCACCAACCTAGCCTTGTATTTATCAATACTTCCATCAGTTTTCATCTTCCTTTTGAATATCCAACGATATCCAAGTGGTTTACAACCAGGTGGAAGATCTACTAACTCCCAAGTATGATTTTGCAATATAGAATCAATCTCGTTCTTTATTGCTTCTTTCCATTGAGGTCCTTCCGAAGAAGAAACTGCTTCGCGATATGTATTGGGCTCGCCCTCAACCATATAGCTCACGAAGTCAGGACCGAAGGATTTTTCAACCCTTGGCCTTTTGCTTCGCCTACGATCACCCTCGTCAACCTCAGGTTGATCGTGTGTTTCATCTATCCGTGTGGATGAACTTGGACCCGCTTCATCTAACCATGTAGATGAACTTGGACCCGCTTCATCTAACCATGTAGATGAACTTGGACCCGGTTCATCAAGTGCTGTTGATGAAGTTGTATGTGTTTGTCTTCTCAAAGGAAACACATTTTCAAAGTAAGACACAACGTTAGGATTCACCTCCATGATAGTGTTTACGTGTACATCAGGATTCTTGGACTCATGTACAAGAAATCGATGTGCACTACTGTTATGCGCATATCCAATAAATATGCAATCAACCGTTTTGGGTCCTATCCTAAGAGCCTTAGGAGGTGGTACAATCACCTTTGCTAGGCACCCCCACACTTTCAAGTATTTATATGAAGGCTTTTTCTTTTTCCATAACTCATATGGAGTCTCGTCTCTCTTTTTCAATGGTATCTTGTTCAAAAGATAATTGGCCGAGAGAATGGCCTCCCCCCACATTTCCTGGCTCATCCCAGAACTTATCAACATGGCGTTCATCATTTCTTTCAATGTGCGGTTCTTTCGTTCCGCCACGCCATTTGATTGTGGAGAATAAGGAGGTGTACACTCATGTACAATGCCACTTTTTGCGCATAAATCGGCAAAAGGTGCAACATATTCGCCTCCTCGGTCGCTTCGCAAAGCTTTTATCTTCTTTTGAAGTTGATTCTCAACTTCATTTTTGTACAAGATAAATTTACTTATTGCTTCATCTTTACTTTTTAGTAAATATACATAGCAATATTTAGTACTATCGTCAATAAATGTGATGAAGTACTTATTTCCACCTCTTGTGGGTACCGCTTTTAAATCACAAATATCAGTGTGAATTAAATCAAGAGGTTCGGTTATTCTTTCAACCGATTTCGATGATGTTCTTGTAAGTTTGGATTCTACGCAAGTTTCACATTTATAATGTGAATCAATATGGAATGTTGGTATGCAATTTAAATTGATTAAACGACGTATTGAATTAAAATTTACGTGACCTAATCTACCATGCCATTTATTTGAATCAGAAAACTCAAGCATATAAGTAGAAGTAGTAGCAATTTTATTCATATTCTTTTTCACAGCCATTACATTCAATTTGAACATACCATTTTGGGCATAGCCCTTGCCTACATACATTCCTCGTTTAGTTAGTACAAATTGATCGCTCTCAAAAACTAAACGAAATCCAAACTTATTAAGCAACCAACCCGAGACTAGGCTCTTGCGCAAGTCTGGGACATATAACACGTTGCTTAAAGTGAGCTCCTTCCCTGAAGTCCACTTCAAAATCACCGTTCCTTCACCCTTGATGTCCGCGGTGGCTGCATTTCCCATGTACAGCTTCTCATCTCCCGCAAGCTCTTTGAAGGTGGTAAAAAGGCTCCTGT
Source organism: Helianthus tuberosus (assembly GCA_030545235.1). Taxonomy (NCBI): domain Eukaryota; kingdom Viridiplantae; phylum Streptophyta; class Magnoliopsida; order Asterales; family Asteraceae; genus Helianthus; species Helianthus tuberosus. The sequence goes on from CM060425.1 coordinate 141,291,122, forward strand.
CTGGGCACACATGACGGGTCGCTCCCGTATCAATCCACCACCCTTTTGGAGTGTTGGTCACAGCATTGACCTCATCCAACATTGTGGTTTTGTCGGAAATCATTGCCACCAAAGGCATTCCGTCTTCATCCACCATGTGCGCACGCTCACGCTTTGGTTTCTTGCATTGGTTAGCCCGATGCCCCGGCTCGTCACAGTTGTAACAAGTCCCTTGGAACGTTGGAGGTTTCTTTTTCACAACCCCTTTCTTCGGTCCAAGTTTGCTAGCCTTTGCTTTCTCCTTGTCCTTCTTCCCCTTACCCTTTGCGCCCTTAGAGGATTGCCCATGCTCAACCAAATTTGCGCTAGCAGAAGTTTGCGCTTGGCTGCCTTTTAGGGCAATTCTATTGCCCTCTTCAATCCGAAGACGAACAATAAGGTCCTCTAAAGTCATCTCCTTTCGTTTGTGTTTAAGATAATTCTTAAAATCCAACCAACCAGGAGGTAACTTTTCAATCATCGCGGCCACTTGAAATGTCTCGCTAAGTGTCATGCCTTCCGCAAAGATGTCATGTAGTATAATTTGGAATTCTTGGACTTGATTCATAACACTTTTAGAATCAACCATTTTGAAATCCAAAAAACGGGCTACCACAAATTTCTTTGTGCCAGCATCCTCCGTTTTGTACTTTTTGTCCAAGGCATCCCAAAGATCTTTGGAAGTCTTGACATTATAGTACACGTTATACAATGCATCCGAAAGCCCGTTTAACACATAGCCTCGACAAATGAAATCCGAGTGCTTCCAAGCCTCTACCGCGCTCAGAGCCTGAGCGCTGGTCTCCCCTTCCGCAGGTTGGGGAGCGGTTTCACTTAAGAACCTCGCAAGGTTCATGGTGGTCAAGTAGAAGAACATCTTCTGCTGCCACCTCTTGAAGTGTAGACCCGAGAACTTCTCGGGTCGTTCAGCGTGATTAGCCACTGTGGACGCTCCCACAGTAGTGGCGTTAAGGGGGGTTCCCGTCACAACATTTGTGGTGTTGTTAACGTTGACGTTCTCGGTCGACATGCTGAAAAAATTTAAATTAAAAATTTTTAGTCAAAAAATTCTGATTTACGCACAAACCAGAAGGAAACTACTAAATTTTAATTTACCACAATTTACTGTTTCGGCTTCTAAGTCCAACTTTGAAGACCAAAAACAGAAAATTTATAATTTTTAGAACTTACTAATTGGCTTCTAAGTCCAACTTTGAAGACCAAATCAGAAAGTTTTAGCACTTTTTAGGACAAAAAACTGAAAGTAACCAGAATGGTTTTCAACCAAAGTCGCTCCTTTGAAGGTGAAAACCAAAAAAAAAAAAAAAAACCTGTTTTTAAAACACAAACTGAGTGAAAACAAAACTGGTTTGAATCACAAACAGAATGGTTTTGTTACACGAACGGTTTTAAAAATTTGTTTTAAGATTGTAGGAACCGTTCGCGTAATTTAAATAAAATAAACAAATTTTATTCAAACGATTACAATACAGAAATAAGAAAGCTAAAACTCTAGTACAAATTACAACTGAAATAAACCAAAATACAAGAAGGAGTAGAAACAGAATGGCTGAGGCACGTGTCTTCACGCTTCCCTTAAAACAAATTCCGAGTCTCCCAAGAGTACTCGTTTTGTTTCCCAGGGTACAACAGCCGGAGCAGTAGTACTGCCGGAATTCGCCTACAACCCGAAGATTACCTTGAAAAACTTGCTGGAGAAAGATCAGAGAAAGTAGAGAGGGAATGTTAAGTATGCTGTTGTAGCTGGTGAGTTTCTGCAGTGGGTGTGGAGCTGTATTTATACAGCTCCTAAGTCGAAACAGTCAAAACGAATTAAAGAGAGGTTTAAATTGCATTAAACGTCTTCAATGCAATTTAGTACGTCATTTAATTCTCAGTCAAAGCCAGTTAACTCGTCAGTTACGAAGCTGGACTGAAACTGCTCTGTTATTCAATGCTGGAAGCTTTCTGCGCGCGCGCGCGCGCCCATGCGCGGGGCGGCCTCTTGGCTCACAGCCATGCGCCACGTCACCATGCGCGGTGCGGCCTCTTGGCTCACAGCCATGCGCCACGTCACCATGCGCGGTGCGGCCTCTTGGCTCACAGCCATGCGCGCATGCGCCACGTCACCATGCGTGGTGCGTCCTCTTGGCTCAAGTCCATGCGCGCGTGCGCCACGTCACCTGTGAGCCTATACGAGCGCGCCACACAGTCGCGCCGTATTGGCTCACTCTGGTGCGCCGCGCACGACACAGCAGGACCCATGCACCATGCGTGCACCAGCGTGCCTCCGTGCCATGTACTCGCGCGCGCATGCGCATGACTGCCACGTCATGCGCCGCATCACCTACCACTTGGTCCTTGCAACCCTTGTGCTCCACCACGCGCACGTGGTCAAAAATACAAAGGCGGCTCTCAAGCGGCTCGCGGCGATGCGAGCGTGCAAAGTGCGCCATCAAAGCGCCACATTGCGCCTCATCGCCCACGCCACGCGCGCGAGCGTGTGCGAGTGCGCATGACTGCCACGTCATGCGCCGCATCACCTACCACTTGGTCCTTGCAACCCTTGTGCTCCACCACGCGCACGTGGTCAAAAATACAAAGGCGGCTCTCAAGCGGCTCGCGGCGATGCGAGCGTGCAAAGTGCGCCATCAAAGCGCCACATTGCGCCTCATCGCCCACGCCACGCGCGCGCGCGAGCGTGTGCGAGTGCGAGTGCGAGTTAGGGTGCTCCGCACCCTTCGCGAGGACACTAGTGTGTGCTTCCATGAAACAATAAGGATGGAGAGTTCCACCTTAAATACCCATTTAAGTTCCATCTCTCCTCCTATGTGGGACAAGGTGCTACTTTCCCTTTTGTTTCAGCATTGAATGTTCCAAACACCCAACTTTGAGCATCGATATCTCATTCATCTTAGCTCGGTTTTGGACGTGGTTTAGTTCGTTGCGAAGCTCTTCCAACATAGAACACAAACCCACAAATAAATATATAAAACCCGCTCATTTTATTATATTTATTTCTAGTCCAAAATAGGAAAAAATCATTTTCCTATATTTGTGAAAAATGCTATTTTCACCTATTTTTCCAACAAAAGCTATCGTGGAAAACGAAGAGGAGGAGGAAGAGACTCAACAGCCTAAACGCAGGAGAAGGTACATCGCTCGTGAACGGCTCACCGCTAACGATTTGTTGGTAAGCGATTACTTCTCAGCGGAACCAAAGTACGATGAAAAAATGTTTAGGCGTCGTTTTCGTATGAGTAGAAACTTATTTTTAAGGATATCTAGAGATCTTGAGGAGAAGTATGTTTACTTCCAACAAAAACCGGATGTAACCGGGCAATTAGGATTTAGTACGTGGCAAAAGGTCACGGCCGCACTTAGGCAATTAGCGTACGGCAATAGTTCGGACATTATGGATGACTATTTAAAAATGTCTGCACGTGTAGCTAGAGAAAGTCTTCACAACTTTTGTTCGTGTATTCTAGAACTTTATAGGAAAAGATATTTGAGAAAGCCCTCGTTCAGTGACATGCAACAATTATTGGAACATCACGCAGATTATCATGGGTTACCCGAGATGCTAGGTAGTTTAGATTGTATGAAATGGGCTTGGGAACTTTGTCCTACCCAATGACAAGGCGCTCACATGAGTGGATTTCATGGAAGTCCAGCCATCATGCTTGAAGCGGTTGCGTCTCAAGATCTTTGGATATGGCATGCGTTCTTCGGTATGCTAGGTTCACATAATGATATTACCATCATAAACCACTCTCCCCTTTTCAATGATCGGGTAAATGGTATAGGACCCAAAGGAACTTTCTTTGTAAACGGGGTTGAGTACGTGTATGGGTACTACCTAGTTGATGGGATTTACCCGGAGTGGGGGGTTTTCGTAAAATCGTTCACAAAATACGGTACCACATATCCAAAGAGATTAAAGTTTAACAGGGTCCAGATGGCTGCACGTAAAGACGTCGAGCGAGCATTCGGTGTTTTGAAGAAAAGGTGGCGAATATTGGCAATGCCTTGTCGACTATGGGACAAGGATCAGGTTGGAAACGTGATGTACACATGTATCATTCTTCACAACATGATTTTGGAGGATGAAGGTAGAGCGGTTGTTACCTACTATGATGACGATGACCCCCAACCAGGTAACGTAACAGACGAAGATAAAGCGGCAAATGAATTTTTGATCAAGTCAAGGGATATACATCACAACCTTCGATCTGATTTGGTGGATCATGTTTCAACGATTCCTGGGTTCGAAACAGACGACGAAGAATGATTGTTTTTTATTTTGATAATTATTATGTATGTTTATGTAGTTTAAAAAAAAATATGTATTTTTATTATTTATGTAGTTATAAATATAAATATATATATATTTAAAAAAAATGTTGATGTAGCTTGGCCACGCCAGCCAACCCACGCCCAACCCAAGCCCCACCATACCCCTTAAACTTGGCGTGGGTTGGGGGAATATTCAACATGCACGTGTCAACTAATGCCCCAACCCATGCCCCAACCCAAACCCACCATACCCCACAATCTTAGTATTCCAAAACCATTTTTATTTGGTTTGCAGGGTATGATGTTGAGTGATTGAACCGATATACTGAATTGATGATTCATATTTCATATCACTAAACCTTCAATTAATCACAATTTGACACATCATGATCCATCTAATTCTACCACATTATCACTGAATCACTTATAACACCTATCACACAATCACTTATTTTTTAATTAAATACAAATTAAAATAAACTAAAAACCAACAACAATCACTTATTTTTTAATTAAATACAAATTAAAATAAACTAAAAACCAACATTTTTAAAATACATAAAATTAAATACGGAACTCTAAGTGAAATAAGAAAAATAACAACTTTACAAGAAAAAAGACAACCTAAATATAAAAACTAAAATAAAATTAAAATTACTCTTGGTCGGAATTAGGAAAATTGAGATTTAAAGCAACAATGTGTTATGTTAGATTCAGGGGCTGTTTGTTTACCTCTTAATGGGGCTCTTAATGGTTTAGACCTCTTACTGGTTCATGGTTCAGACTGTTTTTTCACGACCAGATGTTTGAATGGTTCAGACATTTGCCTTTGAATGGTTAAGATTTTATACAGAGTCTGAATGGTTAATACCTCTAATCTAAATTGGTCAGACAATTGCCTCTGAACGGTTAAACATTATACAGGCTCTTAATGGTTCAGACCTCTTACTGGTTCAGCACCTAATAGTTCAGACCTCTTACTGATTCAGCACTTAACCATTCAGATGTTGCCAAATAACCCGTTAAAGTTAGTGATAAAAATCAAAACAACCTAAAAAAAGAACACCAAGTTTGGAAACAGATGAGTTAAAAAGAGTTGGGTTGGTAATATGGTTCGTCTTGTAAAAAATCTATTTGGTTCATTTAGAATTTAGATTGGCATAAACCTTCGGCCTAATTTTTTTTCTTTGAAGCCGGCATTTTTTTTTTTGCTAGAACGCTCCATTTGTTTTTTTAAGTGTGATGTTGTGGTGTTTTTTTAAGTGGTATAGTGTGTGTAAAAAGATATAAGATTTGGTGTATATATATGAGAAAGATTAAAATACAAGACCTCCTTAACACGTGACGGTACGTGACCAGCAAAATAACATGTGTAATTATGATATAACATGCGTAATTAGGTACAAACCAACTTATGCGTGATTTGTGTTTTGACCATGCGTGATTTCTTCTTCATGCGTAATTAGGATCTGAAATTTATAACGTGCATAATTTACAAATAAACATGCGTAATTAAGTCGCGTACTATCGCACATTAAGGAGGTATTGTACGTCAACCTTCTCATACATATATAGTTAAAATGGTCTTTTTAACCTTTAACCATTCCACGGCCATAATGTGTATAGAATTTCCCATCACTACTGTGATACACTTGCCTGCGGTTGTGTTTAACGCCCATCACACCATCACGCCACGCCCCTAGTGCTCTTATGGTGTCAATACATTTTTAAACATTCGAGATCCAGACTAAAAGATAGTAACATATTTTTATAAATATTTATTTTCGTAAGATGGTAGATTTGATAACCTAGTATGATAACTTGTAATTTTATATATATTGAGGTTAATTACAAGGACTGGATAAATGTAACAAAAGCAGTCAAAGGAAACAAGATGACTCCGTGGCCCAGTGGTTCCCATTGGGTATGTTGGGCCGGCTCCTCCTTTGGGAGGTCACCGGTTCGACTCCCACTCGTGGTCTTAGGGGGGGGGGGACGTCCCAATGATAGACCGTATCCTACCGAGGCATGGTGCGGTCTTGAGGGCAACCCGGTTTTACCCAGCTGTTACCCCAGCGAGTCTCTCGTGTGGGGGCAGTATGGTTTCCGGGCGAAGGTCAGTCAGAGCGGCAGCCGGGGCCCGATAGAACATCGCGTCTGCGAAAGCTGGGCTGACGGGTAACCGTCCTAGACGGGAACCCGGTGACCAATGGTCAGGTACATATTGAAAGTCACCCTTCAAAAAAAAAAAAAAAAAAAAAAAAAAGATGACAAAATCAGCATTATACACTATCACACAACTGTTTATTAACAGTTCAAACCCAAAATGCAATAAACGATTCCGACTATTTATTTAACTTTTACACACAAAACAAAAACATATAAAAACATAATTGTCACTTCAATTTTTATTTTTTAATAAAAAACACACGTAGAACATCATGCCAAACATCTTGAAAACGGTATTATCTCTGATTTTTATACAGATGTGATAGTAAATGTCACTCATATATCACACATCAGATACGTATATATAACGTATAATACATAAATTATTATCGAATACCGTGTAATACATAAAAGATTATTGGTGTCACGTGTAGATCCGCCCTACGTAGGATGAGGGCAACAAATATTTTCATCATGTTCGAATAAAAACGATTTTAATACCAGAAGCAGAGCTAGGATAAAAGAGACATCAAACTCTTGAAGACTTTGTTAAAACCGAAACGGGTGAGCTTGTAAAAAGCATGGCGACCGAAGAAGCATTAGGTGGCATCACTAAATATCCTAAGACAATACAATAGTGTTATGGGTTCTCTAAGGTTATTACCGCAAAAGATAGTTCCATCTGAGGCTAAAAGGTATGGGGATAGGAGACGTGAGGTGGCATCGTGGCCAATGGGGAACATCGCACCCCCAATCGTGGATCGGTGCCATCGTGAAGCCCACCACAACCTCCATGATTCAAAAGTGGAACATTGGAGGGGAAGGGGAGCATCATGCCCTTTGATGGGTGATGAAGGCAGGGGCGGACCTAAGTGTTTGCATTAGCAACGGATGCTGGAACTGCTGGGTTACCCTGGAGAGCAAGGGGTTGAGCGGGTAGTGTTGGAAGAGCGTGAGCAGCTTGCTGGCGGGGGCCTGAACGGCAGTGAGCAGTGAAGTGCCAATAGATGTTACAGTTTACACAGAAACGACAGTTGACCCCTGTCGGATGATGGTAAGTGCAAGTTGGGCACAGAGGGTGAATCCCAATGTACGCACGCTTGGCAGGCGGTGTGTTGGTAACAGCAAGTTGATGATTCTGGTTGCTGGGTTGTACGGGGACTGCATTGAGTGGTGCTGCGGCGGTAGTAGCATAGTTCTTGTTGTTGTTGTTGTTGTTCTTTTGCTTGCGGCTCTGGCGTGAAGACTTTGAACCTTGAGATGCTGCATGGTCGGTGCTGGGAGTTGCGGTTGCTTGATTGAGACTCTTGGTTGAGGTTTTGAAAACTCCAGCCAAGACTCGTTTGTCGTTGATCTCGGCTGCTAGCTGGTAAGTTTCCTCAATCGTAGCAGGCCTTGTTGCCTGAACAAAATCAGCTACACAGTCGAGGAGATCTCGAATGTACTTCTTGATTGTCTTATCAGGCGTGTCCACCTGACTAGGACAGATAATACTCAGCTGCTTGAAACGCGCGGTGAGACTAGCGTTGTCACCTCCTTCCTGCTTGATGTGCAGAATTCATTCTCCAGCTTTTGAACCTCATGAGGAGGACAGAACTCCTTCATCATAAGCTCCCTGAGTTCCTCCCATGAGAAGCCATAAGCTACATCGTTACCGCGCCTGTTGCGCTCAGCTGTCCACCAATCTAGTGCCCTGGACTGGAAAACTCCGGTAGCATTCACAGTGCGAAGATTTTCTGGGCATCTGCTTTTCCTGAAGGTGACCTCGATTGAGTCAAACCACTAAAACATAGCACTGGGTCCATCTTCACCAGTGAAATTTGCAGGACCTCAGGCTTTGAATTGCTTGAAGCTGAAGGGAGTTCTAGGCGCTTCATTCTTCGATTCAACAGAAGATTTGCTGCTGACCTCATTGATTTCACTGACAATCTGTGGTATGACCTTAGCCATTTCCTTGGCCACAAGATAAGCGATTTGTCTGTCAGCTTTGTTCCTCTGAACATTTCGGTGAGTGTGAGAGCCAAAGGAAGACATTGTCGAGTGTGAGTTCTGCAGCAGATGTCATCCAAAGGGATTCAACGAGATTTGATTATTTCGGGTTTAGTTTTGAAAAGCTTAGCGTTTTAACCATCGTTTTATTATTACTATTACCATTATGTAACGCACAGGAACACGTCGGCACATAAGCACATAGTCACGTAGGCACATAAACCACATAAGTACGTATGTCCATAAGCACGTATGAGCACATAATTCACGTAAACACATATTTTGCACGTATTCACCTACATATTTTGCACGTATTCACCTATCTTTCAAGGTCGCGTAGCGCGTTCGAGAGCTGCGAGCGATGAGTAGCGTAAGCGGCGAGTTTAGCGTACGAGAGTTCTTAGTTTGTTCGCGATTAGTTAGCGTTTGAGATTACGAAAGCTGTGTGAGTTGTGCGCGTTTTGTAAAGCGGGGAGCGGAAATTGAAAGTGGTATAAAAATCGTAGCGTATGCGGTTTCTAGATTTAACGCTTTCCGCTAAATAAATGAAATCACAAATTTTAAAATGTAATCATAATAAAATCGATGACGCGTGAAATCGGCGACTGCGGGCTCAAAATCGAAACAGAGTGCCTTGGGTGTTAGACATCGACTACCCAAAGTTGTGACATCTGTGCTTGTGTAATCATTGTACAAACTCTAAACAATCCAATATTAATAAAACAATGTATTTTGATCCCAATGTTTGTCATTTATGTTTGACATTTTGCTCGTTTTGATTTTTGATCAATTTTGAACTCTATATCGCTTTCTGGAAAGTTATACGCAAACTGATGCGTAAGCGTAACCAGTTTAAAGGTGACAAATACTTGGGAACAGCAAAATAAGCTTAACATACCATAAATAACCTTTACATGACTTAGAAATAAGTTTTGAAGGGTTTGGTATGGCAAAAACAAGTTTATTCGCTCACAGGGACTATTTGCATCAAACTGCGAAAGTCTGCCATTTCGTAAGGCAACGTGTAGTCCAGAATATGATCATAAGCTAAACATACCATAAATAACCTAAACATAGCTTAGAAATAAGCTTTGAGTAGTTCGGTGTGCAAAAATATGCTTATTTGATCTTACAGGGACTAAAAGTGTCAAAAACGGCGTAAGTTTGCATTTACGCGCATATCTTACGTTCTGACCACATCTGGACATTCAAAATTTTTGTACACACTAAAATATTTTTATTTTAGTGATCGGAATGCAAAAACTTCATTCGTTTCGCAATTTGGGCCATTTTCGAGTCCGTTACGAATTCCGTCGTAATTAACCGAACAACATGACCGTACGACCAAACGAACGGACATCCGTAACATTTTTGAGCATAATTCAAGTTAAATATACTTTAACTTCATTATGGAGCTTAAAAATGGGCTTGACGGGTGTTAGAAGTGCCAAAACGCGACAAAACAAACTCAGGGCCCAAAACTGTCAAACTTTGAAAGTCACTGATCAGATGCAGGGTCCTTACGGACCGTAAAGGTCCCCTTGCGGACCGTAAAGCATGCCCAACGACAGAAAAATCATTTTTAGCAATCTGTTTGATGTTCAGGGGCTGTTCTTGCCATTTTCTTTGTGTGTTAACCAAGTTAACACCTCTCCAAGGCTTTGAACCTGCATCAAACACTTGTATGGCCATGATCTTTTGCTTAGAGGATACATATGTGACAACCGTCAAAATTGCATATGTCCGTACAATTAATTAATGTTGATTTATGCTTAATGACTGTGCTTAATTACAACTGATGACTTAAACTGTTTTCTGATTCCTTAGCATGCATACAGGTGCATCACATATTGCATGATGTCATCTCATTATCACATACAGACTTTATTGACATACATGATGCACAAAGCACAGATAGCACCATTAGCGGATAACTCAGAAACATGCTGACAATGTCAGTACATAGACAGAAAACGTTTTGAGGCCCAGTATGAGCCAGAGACGAGGTACTACACTAGTATGGAGTGTAGGGAAGTAAGGACCATAAAACTGTGTCACTAGGTGATAGTTTAAGTGCCGGAAAGTGCCTAAAACCCCCTCAAAGTGTAGAATTCTGCATTTATCATCAAAATTCAGCATTTTAATATGCTAGTAACGTGCAAAAACATGGCAATATGGTCCTGTATGCTTTCCTAAGTGTCGGGAATTAAAAGTGTCACAAAAAGTTACATAAAGGACACTATACGGTATAACATAGCACTTTAACGGATCGGTATCTAACCGAACAATCGGACATTACCCAGAACACTAAAATAGTACTAGAAGCATTGGCTTTATTTTTCTGAGCTAGTTATGGTTTCCGAGCACTCTAACATATTACTTAAAGCATCCTACACATAAAACACTAAATTTTACCTTTAACCTTCCACTAATTACCTAGTTACCATTCAAATTATATTTTAAATTTTTAACCCCTCCCCCATGCCAACTTACGGTCACTAGGTGACCCCACATCCACAAAATCTTGCTAGATACTTCCTTAATCTATCTTGGATTCACAAAAGATTGTAGTAGGATCTTGCTTGTACTTCTTAAGACATTATAACCATTGGATAATAAGATTTGGTAATTATAAGAACCACTAACTCTTCACCATCTTCAACATCACAACCCTTCACCTCTTGCCCCCTTTCTCTCGACTATGACCTTCCCCACCACCATCACTCTTTTTGTTTCAAGCTCTAGCACTCCAAGGCCTTCTCAAGGTGATACAAGGTGATTTAGGAGGCTCGGTGCTCACGGATTTTGGAGGACCACCTTTGTTTGCTTTTATCCACTCAATCTTCATCTTGTTCTTCCCTAGCTTTAAGCTAGTTGTAAGATCCTTATAAACTCTTGTTTACTTCATATTTCTAGTGGTTAAAAGTTGTTGTTTGATGATTAAGATAAGAACACTAAAGAACATAAACTTAAAGCTTGAACATAAAGTTTACATAATGATGAAATATGATGAAATATTGTTAGAATGATGTTGTTTTCAATATGTTGATGATTGCTTGTTGATTTCTTGATAAATTGATGTGATCATAACATGGAACTTGCTAGGTTATGATTAAAAACATGATTTAGCAAGTTAGGAGATGATTATGTGTTTACATGAAAGGATCATCTTCTTATTAAGACATGAACTTGATAATGAAATGATTTTCTTGAAAAATAATAAACCAAGTGAACTAGTAATCTTGTAAATCCAAGACTTGTGAATGATTTTTCTAAAGGAACCAAGTTTAAAAAAAGATGATTCTTCAAAGATCATGGTTTTTATTAAACCTACACTATTTTTAGTGGAAAGACAAGTAAATAAACACTAGAGAAACAAGAAGATGTTATGGATAAACATTTTTGTAAATTATGTTTACAAGTTGTAAACACCAAATCTTTTCAAGAATGAGATTTTAAAAGAAGTAAACACACTTTGGAGGGTAACTAAACCCACTAAACACTTTACCAAGTTACTACGCGTTTTTATGAAAGAACAAGTTCATGTTATTATGTAAAGTGTATTGTTTTTACACTTGGTAAGTATAATATTGTTTAGTGAATGATTGTTGATTGTTTGAATGATTTTTGGAAAAGAAAATGATATGCTAAATAGCATGGACACCTCCATTTACAAAGGAAACTATGGCGAAATTTTCTAAAAATTCCAACACTTAGAAAATATTTTCTAAACAAGTGTTTACAAGTATGTTTTAAACTATGTTTTTCAAATACAAACCTCGCCATAATTTTTGTAACAAAAATACGAGTATTGGAGGTTGGCTTTTGTAAATAAAATGGATAAATATATATTTAGAATATATATCTTATAATAAGACACTTGTGTGAATACTTGTATATTTTGTGGACTAGTTATACTATTTTAGGGTAAAATAATATAACTTAACAAATACCGTGAAATTACAACTCCAAAATAATACAAAAAATCACAAGGAATAAATATTTAAGTTACACACTTGGTATTGTGAAACCGAATGCGAAAACGTAACTTATGAAATATTCCGGAAAATACTTTTACAAATATATTTTTGGTAAATATTGTTTTGGATACAAGAAGTGAAAATATATTATTTTTGGGAAAAATATATACATTTTGGAATACATTATTTTTGACAAATAAGTTATATATATTTTCTAAGTGTGACTTAAAAATATATTATTTCGGAACTACAAAATACATGTATAAATACCCCCATCCTTGGGAAGGAAATACGGAGTTAAAATACTTGAGAAGTATTAATATGAAATATTGATTAAACAATTATTCCAAAACTAAATATAATTCAAAGTTAAAATAATTTATTTTAATAAATAATTATAACTTGGAATAATTTTGGGAAACACAAGAAACACAACTCAAAACGTTAAACTCTAAGCCAAGGCACGACCCGTTCGTCTAATAGACGTTAGTACACTGTAGGTAGTCGTGGTTAGCTGCGGAGATTTGAGTTGCCGATACTGAAGACGCACTACTGTGAGTTAATGTCCCCCTATTCCTCTAACTGTTTTCAGTTTTATACTTCGGGGGTGAAATACATGTTATAATTATTACAGACATTTTTATACATGGTATGGTTAGCTTAAGGAGGGTTTACTACTTAGATCATGTGAAAGGTGGGTATAACACTTAAGGCCATTAATCCTCATCGTAGGACCGAGGGACATGAGTGATAGATCTATTTGGGTGTAGCGAGCCCACACCCATGCGGACCAGGGTGGCCCATGTGGTGACTATGTCTTATTCCCGGAGACAAGTTTGCTAGGTTTGAGTACTTCCTACACCATTTCACACATACCATTGGCCTTGCAAACCATTGGTGATCTCTTTTTCCTTAATTGTTACATACCAGGGACTTTCATACATACAGACATAATTTAACGGTTTATACACACAGACATACACATGAACTCGCTCAACTTTTGTTAATGTTTTTCAAATTACATGTATTTCAGGAAACTAGTGGATCTGGCAAGGTATGCAACGTGTCATCAAGCTGGGTAATGAAATAAAAGATGTCATCCGGGGTTGTTGAGTTTAGGGGGTGTATCCCATTCCTGGACGGGATACATAATTCTAAACTCGGGGTTTTATTTAAGTACTTTGTTAAGTCTTTGGGAACTCATTTAAACACGTCATGGTTTGTAACTTAATTCGGTATTGATGTTTTCAGACAATGGTATTGTGGTATTTTCTAAACTTTATTAATGGATGGACATCTCATGTTTTTATCATATAGCATTGTTGTGATTGATTGCTATGGTATTAAGAAGTCACACCAAATAACCACGCTTCCGCAAAAGTCAGGGTGTGACAGCTTGGTATCAGAGCCTCGATCATAGCGAACTAGGGTTCTTTCTCGAGTATAGACTATGATCATCAGGGCTCTCAATAAAAAAAATATATTGCATACACAAAATGTCCAGATCCAGGGAACAAACATTTTTACAAACAAAAGGCACAAATACACATTTCAAAACTTATATTTATAATTCAGTCTTAGAGGCTGGGGAGGTTCAACCTTAGAGGCTGGGGAGGTTCAGTCTTAGAGACTAAGGGAGTTCAGTCTTAGAGACTGAGGGAGTTCGGTCTTAGAGACTGGGGAAATTGAGTCTTAGAGATTGGGGAAATTGAGTCTTAGAGACTGGGGAAATTGAGTCTTAGAGACTGGGAAAGTTTAGTCTGAGAGACTGGGTAGTTCAGTTTGGGAAACTGGGGAGTTTTAGTCTGAGAGACTAGGGAGTTCAGTCTGAGAGGCTGGGTGGGATAGTCTGGGGGAGACTAGGATGAATACATGCTTACATTGCTGTTTACATGCTTAATTGCTGATTGTTGATATATGTGCACATGTGTGATTGTTTTGTCACAGACACTATGTCATCTTCCTCCGAGAGTGGAGTATCAGACACGATAGACCCTATAGCTATAGTCTCGGACGACGAGATTGCCTCAGACCTGGAGGTATTATCTGATGACACTGATGACTTTCAGCCATTTGCCTTACCAGACTTTGGAGATGACATACCTTTAGCTGATGGTTTTCTTGACGGGGATTTACCTCTTGCTCAGATCCCTGCACCTATTCCTCTTGCTGCATTTCCTGTTGAGGATCTGCCTCTTGACGATATGTCTGACGATGACGTCAATCTCTTCATCGAGGGTCCCCCTGAGGATGCCCAGGATGGCGGGGCTCCGATTGATGATGATGTTGCTATTCCTCTTGTTGTGGCTGTGATTGATGATGACATTGTTGTCCCTGTGGATGAGATTCCAGTTGTTGATGCCATTGTTTTTCCACCTGTCGAGGTTCCTGTTTTATCTGACCCATCTAGTCCCGATTCGTTTGAGTCCGTGTCGTCTTCTACTCTTCATGCACTGGGATTACAGCGATATCCCACAGACACTGAGTCCGACACTGCTATGTCTGCAGCACCCGTTCCACAACTGGGTTTTGGGTTCGTCCCTGACTTCCCACATGATTTTGATCCAGACCATGAGGATGAGCTTGTATTTGATGAGCAGCCGTTTGAAGCACCTATTCTACCTGATGACCAGCTCCTTGATGTACCCGCTGATCATCAGCTTGCTCCCGCAGACCCAGTGCCTGAGATTGTACCTGATCCCATACATGCACACGACCTTCCACCTGTGCACGACCCTATCCCTGCTGATGTCCCAGTTGTTGCACCACCACTGCCCGACCCGATACCTGTGTTTGTTGACCGTGCACCTTTTGCTACCCACGTGGATCCTAGATATGCTCACACCCACAATGGGTGGATTGAGGACGACGACTATCCTCCTTTTGTCAGACCAGTTACTCCCCCTGCACCTGTATATGCACCTATCGATGTTGCTCCATTCCATCCGCACGTGTCAGACGTACGTCGCACTGACTTACCAGTTACATTTCTTCAGGATATCCCTCATCCCTGACCAGGGGAAGGATCGTCGAGTCAGCCTTTTGGTCACGTACCTTTTGTGTCAGCAGCTGATTAGTTCATACCACAGTTTCCACACACGGCTTCTTCTTCTGCACCCACAGGCGAGCCATTTGTGTGGTATTCGCCCAACGTCATGCCTTTATCTGATCCATACCATCCCTTCCACATTGAGCACATGAGGGATGATATACTTTTGTCACTTCAGTTACAGCAGGATATGTTGAGCCGTCGAGTCACAGAGTTAGAGAGGATCCAGCATCCTCCACCTGGTGCTGACCCATCACAGTATGCTTTTCCACCTGCTCCACTATCTCCTTATCCGGATTTCAACATCCGATTTCTTACGATGGAGCAGCAGATTGCCTGTTTGTTGCAGCTTGTTCATACGCTCGAGGAGGAGTTAGCGCGTATGCGCCGTTTGCTTTTCATTCCTCCTCCACCTCCTCCTCCTCCCCCATCAACTTAGAGGTTTTTGGTTTTATGCAGATAGCATACTTTTGATGAGAGTGCAGCTATTGAGCCAGATTGTGCAGCCTTTTGAAGACCACACTTTGACTTTTGACTTTTAAGTGTTGTAGTTTGATAGACGATTTGGACTAGGGTGATGAGACCCTGTAGTCCCTTTTGCTGTATAGTACATTGTGAAACACGTAAAACTGTATTCGTGGTCATTATTATGTGAAAGCCCAATCGCAACATTCTCATTATATACATTGTTAAATTACTTGTTTATGCTATGATAGGGATATTATGTGCTTACCTGCTTAATGAAAGCTTAATCATAAAATCCTCGTTAAATGTGTTACTAATATGCAGGAAGGTGCTATGATTGTAATGTATGTGTTTGTTGTTATACCCTCATTTAACATGATTCCACTTACTTGCTTATACTATGAGTATGCTGTTGCTTGATGTGTTGATATGATGACTTATTACGTGTAAATACATATGATCTCTAAACAACTATCTACACTCCCTTAACAAATGAGACTTGACCAATCCAAACTTTTCGTAGAAGATGTCTTAAAGGATCATTCAGCTGCCCATGACCGAGGCGGAACTACAAGCGCACATCACACAGGCCATCGCACGGCACGAGGTTCTTCGCTACCAACCCAGCGAAAATATCTCAGGGAACAACCCACCCAACGGTAATGTTTAGGTCACCTAAGACACATTACAATACGTTTGGACAATTCCAAGTATGCCTTGCTAATACTTTCTGTGATTGCGTGGGTACAGGTTGTACCTACAAGCAGTTTTTAGGCTGCAAACCTTTGAGTTTTGACGGCACTGGAGGTGCCATAGCTTTCGTGAAATGGGTGGAGAATGTGGATTCTGTTATACGAATGAGCGGTTGTACGCCAGAGCAACAAGTCCCATACGTTTCTGGGTTACTTCAAGACGAAGCTCTGTTATGGTGGAACATTCGGATCCGAATAATGGGCGAAACTGCGGCATATCCCTTGACATGGGGTGAACTGAAAGGAATGATGCATAGGGAGTATTGTTCTCAAACGGAAACCTAGAGGTTGGAAGGTGAATTCCGGAGCCTGATGATGGAAGGTCCAAAGGTAGTGGAGTATGTGCAGAAACTTCACGATTTGTCACGAGTTGTCCCGTACCTAGTGGAACCAGAGTTGAAAAGGATGGAGCCATTCATCTGGGGACTAGTGCCTCAGATCTTGCGCTTAATGACGGTATCAGCCCCGCCAACAACCATCGATGCAATCAAGTTAAGTGCGGCGCTCAGTAAAGAAGCGCTTAGACTAGAAAAACTCTCAACCTCCGATGAGAAAAAGGAGACTCCTATAGAACCATCTGGGGACAACAAGAGGAAGTTTGCAAACTTCAAGAAGGGTACTCGGGTGAATAACAAGAACAAGGCTAAAAAGGGGAAAGAATACATGGGTATCTTACCTAAGTGCGACAATTGCCTACGTCATCATATCGGGCGATGTAAATATGGAAAATGCGACAACTGTGGCAAGAGAGGGCATGTCAAGGAGACTTGTAGGCAAGGTACTGAACATGGAAATGAAAGCCAAGATGGAAGCAAGAATCTCGAAGGAAGCAACGGCATCAACAACTATCAAGAAAGAACCAGTGATGAACAAAAACGTGCTCAAGGTTGTTTTAACTGCGGGGAAAAAAGGCATTTCAGGAAGTATTGTCCTAACAATGAGCAGGCACGAGAAGGAGTGTTCGACACCGGAACTGGGGAAGCACGCCAGGATCCAAGCATGGTTATCGAGCATTTCCAGAAAGTTTACTTGGGGACTAAGCCGAGATGTGATGAGTGCAAGTTTCACCATGAAGGTCCATGCCGGAAGCCTTTGTGCGATAGGTGCGGATGGGAAGGACACAGCAAGTACGCCTGCCGAACAAAGTATCCCCGACAAGAAGGAAATATGTAAGGACTCTCAAAATTATCATAAAAATACCCGTAAGTTCAAATCCGGACCCCTGAAACCTTACTCTACATTAAAAACCAAGAAAAACAAAATATTGGGTCTCAGGCGGGCCGCGTAAAAGACCAGGGAAGTCTTACGCGGGCCGCGTCAACTCATGTTTGACCGGATAAGTGTTCCGGGTCCAAGTGTCGCCTACGTGTCACACCTACTGGTGACTGGTCAAGGCTACTCGTAGACTGGGCGGCTACGCGGGCCGCGTAAGGTTGAGCTAAGGTGTTACGCGGGCCGCGACAGGTCCTAATTTTACCTATAAATAGCCCTTCACTTGCACAGTCCGTTGGTGTCGATTATAACTTTCAAAAACGAAGTCAGGCTACTCTAAAGTCGAAATTTCATATATTATTAGTCGGGTGCTGCTCCGATACCGGGTATTAACTCGATCGCTGCTACGATTCAATGTCTGATCGATTAAACTATCCAATGGATGTTTAAGTGCTGCCCACATTAGGGTTTATGCTTTGTCATTCGTCGTTAATTCGATGGATGTTTAAGTATCACACTTTGTCATTCGTAGTGAAGGTTTAATCTCGTGAGTTATCGTAAATGCTGTATTAGTTACTAACCGAGTTTGTGTGCATAAATTTAGGTCAAAAGGCTAATCAGTAGGCTAAGCTCTGCTTAATTAAATCTGCAATGTGAGTCATTCTCTTTTTACCAAATTACTTTCAAAAGCATGTTTATTTTCAAAGTTATAATTACAGGGATTAAGTCTTTGTAGTCACCAAATTACAGCCGGTATGTGCGGTTTTGTATACATTACTTGATAACCATCACCATTGGACAACGGGGCCAAGGGGTGATATGACCATAGTCACAGACACCATCGGGCTCAGAGGCTACCGATGAATGTCGAGTGACAAGTACTGTGGGTAGTTGGTTGATATAGAAACAATGTAATCACCCTTAATACTGTAAATTATAACAAATGGGTCGTTTTAATAAATAGGATGATTCACCAGTATTTCCCGCTGACAAAACCTTTTTCAAACATGTTTCAGGTGATCTGTTGTGATCCAAGGAAAAGTGCCGTGAAGCACTACAAGCTTAAGGAAGTGGCTCATAATAAAACAAAGAAACATGTTTTATACAATAAAGATTTCTCCGTGAAATTTTATGATTGTAAATTACCGGGGTTTTATCCTGAGTTGTGAAATAAAATAAATCGGGAAAAATTATAGTTTTAACAAGATCCTGATGAAATCTTCCGCTGTAAAACTCAATTAAATAAATACCACGGGATTTTCTGTCCCGCGGCTCCTGAAACGGGTCAAACCGGGTCGGGGCCCGTGACAGAAAAAGGTGGTATCAGAGCCACTGATTTAAGCCTATTAAGTATTTAGAAAATACTTAATTTTACTAATTGTTATTCTGTGATTATATGTTTTATTAATTGATTATTTGTTAGTTACAGTATGGGTAAGCAAAAGCTTTCAAATATCTATCTTAAATTAGATAGGTCTTCCAACGAGAAGGGAAGTTCATCCCAAACAAAATCCTCAAAATACCTAACAGATCCGGATGAAGGAATCTTTGTTCGTAAAGCACACTATGAGGAACCACTTTCTCCTGATAAAAGAAGTTTGATTATTAGAAAAAGTCAGGAGAAATTAAAGAAATCCCGAGAAAAGAAAGTTAAACAGGAAACCCAGGAATTAACCAGTAAATCACCATGGGAAGACAAGTTAGATGATAAATGGGCAGATCTTTATATGCTAGCCACTGTAGCAGTAAATGCAAATCTTTAAATATTCAAGTTTTAGTACCCTTGTCACCTACAAAACTAGAAACCTTATCCAGTAAATAAATAAGTTTACAATTAAACCTCAGTATGTTTAATTTTTAGTTATTTTTTTTTGTGTTACACGGTATGCAATAAAATTTAAAGGTTATCCATAAAATTTTGTTATAAAATTTTAACTTAGCATTTTGTGTATTTTGCATATATGCTAAACAGCATGAACGAATTGTCTGAAGCCCTTCAAGACCTAAATCTCTATCCGGTAAAAATTGAGGTTTCCAGAGATTTCAATAGGTATATACCATACATAGAAGAACCTATGGAATTCAATGCTCCACCTCTGGAAAAGCCAAAACCTAAGAAAAGAAAGAGATTCGTATGGGGGAGGCGAGTACGTAGGAGAAAGCCAGCTAAGAGACTTCCTAAAATAGAAAATCCCTTAGATAAAGGGAAGGGGATTGAAGTTAGGGAAGATTCTAGGAAATTGGAAATGGAATTTGGAGAAGGTTCTAGACAGAGGGAAATAGAGATTGGAGGAGGTTTAAGACAAACCCAGCTTGAAATCGGGGAAAGCTCTAGACAAGTTGATCAATTACCATTTCAGGAGGAATTGGATCGCGCATTGGCAAGCTGTGATATAGTCAGGCCGATCAATAATAATAATTTTTACTCTAATCCTATCGAAAATCAACACCCTTTAAACTTAGAACCAGCAATCCCAGAACCAATAATCCACACCCAACCTTTAGGAATGGATGACTGGTGGACTAATGATTGGCAATTCCAAAACCTGCTCAACAGTCCTTATTCCTTTCTTCCCCAGTTTGATCCAGAACCTCTACCAAATCCACCGATGAGTAATGAGAACATGGCTGAACTCCGCCATTTTGGCGAAGAACTAATGGATGTTGGGAATATGATCCGAGAGATAGGAGGACAAATTTCATGGAAATATGATGAAAGGGAACATCGTTATTAAAAGATTGCAAGTTGACGAGGGAGAAGTGGGTGTTGAATCTGTGTTTGTATAATAACAGTAATATTAATAAAAATCCGTATGTGTAAAATAAACAATAAAACGATTGTAAGATAAAAATGTATATGGAAGCATAATATAATCTATAACAGAAAATTTACAATTTTGGTTGTATATTTGTTTACATAATTATGTGTGATTAATTGTTATATTGGATTGTTTCTTATTTTATATTAATTATTTAAATTAATTATCAGATGGCAAACATTGGTAATGAACCAGTAAATGAAGTAAATCAATCTGAGCAAAATCAGGAAGAGCAATTGTTAAATAGGCAAGATATCGAGGATATCGTTGCTCAAGGAATAGCCAATGCTATTCCAGCAATCGTTGCTACTGCCCAGAAACCTGTTAAACCTCAATCAATCATTCCTAGTAAACGTACACAAGGCGACAATTTTAGTAATAGTATAAACGGAGGAGGCAATCATATTAATGATAACAATAATGATCTGCATGCCCCAATTTTCAAGAAAATGAAAACTGCAACACCTGGTTGCACTTACAAAGAATTTCTTGCCTGTAAACCCGCTGAGTTTGCAGGTAACGAAGGGGCTATTGCAGCACTGCGTTGGTTAGAGAAAACTGAGGCAGTGATCACTATAAGTAAATGTGCTGAGGAAGATCAAGTTATGTATGCGTCAAATCTTTTTAAAGAAGGGGCGCTAGAATGGTGGAACACAGTATTACAAGCTAAAAGAAGGATTGAGGCATATGCCATGAAATGGGAAGAATTTAAGAATCTTGTAGAAAGAAAATTCTGTCCCGAGTATGAAAAAGATCAAATGGCAAATAAGTTTCTAAATCATCGAATGCTGGGTGTAGATTGTCGCGATTATACTTCGACATTCTTTGAATATGCTAGAGTAGTACCAACACTGGCTTCGCCAGAGCCGGTACTCATTTCTTGCTATATTTGGGGATTAATTAGCGAAATCCGTAATATCGTTAAAGCTGCGAGACCTCACACTATTGACGATGCAGTCGAATTAGCTAATACCCTCACTGACGAACTGGTACGCACAAGAGATGAAAATATGAAAAAGGAACTGGCTCAGAAAATTACCCAAGGGTTTCGTACGGGTAATAATAGCAGCTTCAAGAGAAGAGGAACATGGCAATTTTCAAACTCGCCATTCTGCAGGAATTGCAGAAAGAAACATTTTGGTAGATGTAATGTAACCTGCAATTTTTGCAAAGTTGTAGGACATCGTGAAGAAGATTGCAGAAAGAAAACAAGAATCTGCTTTAACTGTGGAGAAAATGGGCATTTCAAAACAGAATGTCCTAAATTGGTTAAACCAGCAGACAACAAAGCTAAGCCATCCGACGGAGCTATCAAGAAGAATGTTAAAGCCTTCCAGTTGACCACTCAAGAAGCAGAACTCATTCCAGATGTGATAGCTGGTACGTTCCTAGTTCACAACATTTACGCAAAAGTATTATTTGACTCTGGTGCAAACCAAAGTTTTATCAATACACATGAACTCGCTCAACTTTTGTTGATGTTTTTCAAATTACATGTATTTCAGGAAACTAGTGGATTTGGCAAGGTATGCAATGTGTCATCAAGCTGGGTAATGAAATAAAAGATGTCATCCGGGGTTGTTGAGTTTAGGGGGTGTATCCCATTCCTGGATGGGATACATAATTCTAAACTCGGGGTTTTATTTAAGTACTTTGTTGAGCCTTTGGGAACTCATTTAAACACGTCATGGTTTGTAACTTAATTCGGTATTGATGTTTTCAGACAATGGTATTGTGGTATTTTCTAAACTTTATTAATGGATGAACATCTCATGTTTTTATCATATAGCATTGTTGTGATTGATTGCTATGGTATTAAGAAGTCACACCAAATAACCACGCTTTCGCAAAAGTCAGGGTGTGACAACATAAACACATGTCTTGATCTTGTGAGTTTCCAACAAGTATAAATAGCATGCCATTTCATTTAAATTCCTCACCGTTGATCTGATTTCTCTAAGTTGAAGTTGCTAAACTTCATACCTGAGATTTTAAGATCAAGTTCTCCCTAGCAAGGACCCTTTGTAAGCTTCTTTCGTTCTTTTATCGCTTTCCTAGCAAGAAAGTCAAACAGTGTTTGACTTTCAGCTTTGACCTGTCAAAGGTCAAAACAAAGTTCGTTTGACCATTGTAACGTGATTGTAATCACGATGGTTATAATCCTTAGCGATTATACCTACTGATTACCACGTTAACTAGGTGTTGTGACGAGTCAAAGTTTTGGTCAAAATGCGTTTTAGCACGCATTTTGCAACGGAACTACTTTTAGGTATCAAAACACTTTGTTTTGATACCAAATTAGTTTTCTAAGTTAGTTAAACATGTTTTGACATGTTTAACTCGTCACTATTAGTTTTGTGCATGTTTAGGGTCGTAAGTTAAGCGGTCTAAACAACCGCTTAGACTTTCAAACCCGACCCGTTTGGTCGATCATTAGGATCCGACTAAGCCTACTTAGTGATCATAGTTGCATAGGGAATAACCTCTGAGGTTATACCTTATGATCACATAGGATTGGTTAGTTATTTGTTAGTTAGCTTATATGCCCATAGGAAATAACCAAAACGCCCTTTTGAAGCATAAATCCGTATTTTGCCTATGTGAACATATTTTTGACATATAATCTGATTTAGTAACATGTTTAGGCATAATTGGGCATGTAAGACTTGACATAGCACATAGTTAACCATCCGAACATAGTTTTACGCAAACGACGCATCATAGTAGCTTATACTACCATAATGGGTCGAAACGGGTCAAAAGCACTTAGGTAGACTTTCAAATCAGAATGTTAGCTCTATTAAATCATACCATATGAGTTCAAATACTCATTTGATTTATAGAACACCATTCTATCTTATCTCCCGATTTAGGATCCGAGTATTAACATAGTTACCTATATTAGGTGCCGTTTGATTCGTGATCCTTGGAGCCTTATTTGGTCTTATTCTCAAGACTATTAGGCAATCCCAAGTGAGTACATAGTTCCCCTCTTTTACCGCTTTCAAATATTTTGGGGTGAAACACTTATGCATACATGTTACTTTCATGCTTTCTTTGCTTTTATGACATAATCATGCTAGATTCATCTAGTACACATATAGTACATGCTTTCTGTTATACTTTGCTATGTATGTTTACTTAGCATGCTAGCACATTGATTTCATAAACATTTTTGCAATGTATGTTTACTTAGCATGCTAGCACATTGATTTCATGAACATTTCTACTATTTATGTTTACTTAGCATACTTAGTACATGGTTTTCACATGCTACATTGGTTATGACAATTGGTATGTTTAATCGGGACAATAATACATTCATTAACATTAGCTACGCCGCTCGATAGTATGTAATGGTACCATAGGACTTGACAACTCCCGTTTCCGACTTCCTAGGTTTGTTTGGAAGTTGGGAAGGACAGAATCTGATATACATAACTTAGATAAACCTTTAATTTGTTTGAAGGTTTGTCGCCACAGTCGCAAGGCTTGAATGTATGTGATTAATATTACTGCATAAATGTTTGTAATCATAAATCATTGTTTTTGCAAAACATAACATTTGATTTAAACTTAGGTTTATTCAAAAACCTTGTTTTGTACATTTTCCTACGGGGTTGAGTAAATTCTTTTATTCACCGTACATGACATTGTTTATACATAGACATTATCACACGGTTTGAGTAGATACTTTTTACTTGCTATGCATTACAATTGGTTATACATGATACATTTCACACATGTCATTGAACATGGTTTACACAAAAACAATTTGACATTGAACAAGGCATTTTGGTTGGTTATTGATAAGTGACTTATGTAACGGGGCTATGTGTTATATGATAAAAGCATGGTGGATATGCCGCTGGTACTTCCTATATATAAGTGCTTTTATTATATTATACATTGTTACGTTATCTAAACCACTTTGACAGAGACATGAAACATTTTATACAAGAACATAACATTATTTTACAAATTACATATTTTATACAAATTTACCTTTACTTGGTTATTCATTTAACCATGCATTATCTTTCTATTATCATTTGATTTTCATATCGATTTTCATACGATTTTATAAAGGAAAACATTTTGCAAGGTTCATAACTACATTTTTGTTAAACACTTCTTTTAACTACAAGTCATGAATCCTGCATTAACAAAACCTACGTATCTCATAGGCATTTTTATGCTGATTTACCTATTTTTACATGTTTTTCAGGTGCTAATGCATGATGATGTTTGTGCTTCACTTAGGCGGACTTGGGCCTTAGTGACTTAAAAGACAGTTATTATGTTATGTTTTGTTTAAATTCCAAGACAATGTAAACTTTGATCTTAATAATACAAAACTTTAATTACCATGGTTGTTGAAACAATAATTCTGTCGCATCACTCCCCGACGTTTCCACTGCGGTTTGTTGTTTTACGCGGTCGGGGTGTGACAGAAGAGATTCGATTATTCCCAACGCGTTCGAGTACACGTTTTGGCCTAATAGACTGTGCTCTCACCGAATTACGGTGAACAGCACTCATCCTTCCAATTACTACGTGACTCGAGTCATCAAAACAATTGAGACTTTGGTGAGATCTGTAAAATCAAAGTAGGGAGTGGAACAGGTCATTAAGATGCGGGTTTCACCCCTAACTTAACAACTTCATTCCTATAAGTATGGCAAAACTACGAGGTAAAGATGGAGAATTTCGTCGAGATATGGATGTCACTCATAACTCAACGAAGATTCTCGTGCTGAGAGTAAAAATACGCGTAGAGTGAGTGACCTTATCGAGAGTTCTTGGTTTTCACACCTAATCTCGACCCAATCACTCGGTTGTGTTATGCGAGTGTTTTCCAAAACATGTATATTGTGTCCGCCTTAGGGAAGGCAAAATAATTTTTAACCTTAGGAAAGGTCTCCCTTGTACGAAGCTATAGTATGTGGGTTCGTACGAAGGTGTAGTATAGTAGTTTCGAACGAGAGCATCACATCATGCAGATTCATACGAAACCGCTACTGGGTTTGCACGAAGCGGTCTGTTGGTACTTAGACTATAGACCAGGTCAATTCTATATGACTCGACCTAATTCCCTATAGTTATGGCTCTGATACCAATCTGTCACACCCCAACCGATGGTGGAATCATCGGGACGTGGCACTGAGCGAAACAGATTGTTCATGAGAATCCATAACAACTATTAATGACAATATTTTTTTTAGGTTCAATATCCCATACTATTAAACAAATAAAGCATAACAGTCATTACAAATATTCAGTCTCAAAAACAAGTTCCATTCCGACAACTCAAATTTTTTTTAGTGGGTTTCTAGACTCCTAACTTGTTTGCAGCACAACATCCAATCAACGTGTCACATACGTTAAAATAAAAGTCAATACATAAAGTAAAGGTGACTACACAAGTTTGCATAATAATAGTATAAAAAGCGTTTACGCATAACCAGCATGTAACACGTAACGGGCGAAGCATTTAACTATCGACAATGATACAACCTAACCACGAGACTGCGTTGTAGAGTATGCGCGACACATATTCACCGAAGCGAACACGTGAAGTAAAGTAATGTGATCCCTAGCAACCCCTGTCATACAGGTGCTGAGTCCAAACTATAGTACTATCGTTGCAAGAGGCGGTCTAGTGTAACACTGTATAAGCATAGTAACAAGCATTCAACAAATCACGTATAGCATGCGGGAGCGGTTAGCGTTTATAAAGTGTTTGCGTTGTGTGTTGTGTTTTGATAGAGACGTATGTAACACCCAAAAGTGTGTTTAACGAAAATGGGTTCGAGTATATTCACAGTGTGTGTTTAGCAAGTAAACACAATCTGGATTGGATTGAAGGGAGCGCGTTGGGTTAGCCTGCGTATGGGAACAGAAGCATAAGTCTTCCAAGTGCTGACACGGTCGAAGTCAGAATGTCGAGTAGGGTAAAAGTGAGTTAAGTGTTCAATAGTCTATCCGAACGGATGGGTCTAATCCATCCGGGCGGATGGGTTCCATCCGAACGGATGGTCATCCGGACGGATGGCCATTCGGACGGATGGCCACTCGGATAGTCTGTGGTTGTTTGCGAACCGTTAAGATTTGAAGTTTATTTAAAAGCGTTTAAACAACGGAAATTGTCAGGGTCAGGACATCCGGACGGATGGCCATTCGAGCGGATGATCTGTGGTTGAAGTTTTGTAAAATTTTTTAAGTAAAAGTTTTAAGTTAACGGAGACGGCGTGACAACGTGTCAAACAATGGAAAACACCAAATCCAGTTCCTTCGGCCGGATGGGTTTTGCCCATTCGATCAGATGTTCTGTTCATGATGAAATTTTAATGTTCGACCCGTTAATCGGTCCATCTCTTTGGTGAAAATTAGTTTTCGAGCCGGCTTTCGACTATGGGAATAGTCGAGAGTCTGACCGGGTCCTGATTCCTCCAATATTGTACAAAAACCGAAGAGAAGTTTAGAAATAAGTTGAAAAGGTGTTGAAATCTTTCATACTAAGTTGAAAAGTGTGGAAATCCTTTAGATCTTGAACCAATCTCGGTTAAATGATGCTCCACCACAGTTTGCCTAAGCAAAACGAGTGGAATCCACCTTCAAGAGGTCCAAATCAATGGTTTCGAGAAAAAGTTAGTGTGTGTGTGTGTGTGTGTGTGATTTTGATGAAGAAGATGGAGTAGGAGTGAATAGAGATGAAGATTGAAGAAGATTTGAGAGAAAAAGCTTACAAAATGGCCTTGATTTGCGTCTGAGAGTTGGGAGCGGATGGGAGTGTCAAAGTGTTGAAATGAGGGTGTACGGCTGGTATTTATAGGGGGAGGGCGAGGTTTAAGTCGGTGTGCGAGTGGCAGTGTCCGGATGGCTCCATCCGGGTGAATGGTCATCTGGACGGATGGTCATCCGGGCGGATGGCCATTTAGACGGCCGAGTTTGTGTTTGTTAGTTTTCTAGCTCTGATTCATTTGTTAAGCGTTGCGTTGCGTTTAATCGAGTTGTGAGTGAGCGTTTAAGCGTATAAGCGTTGCGTTGATAACCACATAACATTCTAAACAAGTAATCACACAATTAACACACATAATATAAATAATCCGCATTTCAAGTTAGCGTTGAGTTTGGGTTGGGATAGCGTTTAAGTAACAAGCGTCATAAATAGCGTTTAAACGCGATATCTACCATTAAGTAAGCACTGTAATATGCATTTAAAATATATTGAAAATATAGTTTAACCCATAGTGTTAATCAAATCTCGAGAGTACAAGCGTTTACGAAAGAAATGACAGCGACAGGTAACGATCCGAAAGGTCGGGTTGTACAGCACGGCCCCGTGGTGGGCGTACAAGCTTCTGCAGGTTTGTCCTTTTGTGCAGGGTCCTGACCACACCCCATGCCCAGCTGAGCACGGCCCCGTGGCCAGGCTTTGTTTCCTTGTTTTTGCTTTGGGAGATGCTGCCGAGGGGTCGGGCATGTCACGTTTATTCCTTCTTTCTGTATTTATGTTGATTTTGGCTGCTTATTTGCTCCTTTTGTTCTTTTAAGCTCGTTTGGTCCTGTAAATTCAAAAGGAAGAAAGAAACGCGCTTTTTCCAACATTAGTACTAAAAAAGGGTTAGTTTTATACCTCATTTGATGTAATTTATATGTTGCATTTTGCACACATCAAATACCCCCACACTTGAATCTTTGCTCATTCACACTAACATTTATTTCCAGCCTAAAGGTTGCTTTGACTTTCATTAGTCAATTACTAATATACATAAAACTTACATAAACAATCATATCATGTCATTCCAAATTCACGTGATTTCATTCATCATCATGTATAACACATAAACGATCTAACTTGTATCACGTGATCTCTCTACCCTTACAAATGCATCCAAAAGCCTACTCATGCTATTCACACATTGTTGACTTTCAGAAAGTCATCTGTCCTACTTACACACTTTCAACATATGAACATGTACCCATCTTAATATAGTCGACCATACTAATGATACCATTTACATTTCATAATCATGGTGTTGGACACACATACAACCACATGATCAACTAGTTATATGCACACACCAAACATATTCAATTCTGTCCATTCAAGTAATTCTCATAATTCTACAACTAACACCATGATCTATGCTTAACAACCCAACATCATTCTAACTTCATCCCCTTCTAATGATCTTCTATGCTTCACATTTAGTGTACTTTTACTTATCAATTTGATTATGCAATTAATCAGACATGTAGTAAATATCATACCACTCCAACATATAGTACAATCTTCTAATGCATGCTTTTACCAAACAACATGGCCAACCAAATCCTACAAGAATTCCATCTAAAAATACACTTCTCATGTTTATTTATCATCAAAATACATCATATCCCCATATTATACGATTTCATCCATTACTTGCATACCATTTGATCTGTTAATCTCACCCAAGCATTTCATCAAACACTTGGTGTGCATACCACAATTTATGCATAATGTACAAGTGTTTCATGCTTTACTTCCTACTTCATGCTTTCATTCAACAATACAAGTAAATATCAAGTAATTTCCATATCATACTCAGCCTAACTAACAAGATTTAATCACATGCAACATACTACATCAAATTTTGAACAAGGACTATCACCACTTTCACTAACCCAAGTGGGTTTCACCTTTAACGTCAAATTACTTGGTGTCATACATAGAATAAGCTCTAGTTGATCATTCTAACAAATATCCATGCTCAATTTCAACAAATTCAAGGATTGACCACAAACCCATTTCATACAAGATCACCAAATCACAAATTACAACTTACCACATGTTTATCTTGTCTAGATGATTAAGAATCTTAGCTCATGTATCTGATTTAGCTCCAATCTCCATCCTAATTTGATCAATTGGGCCATTCTTGAGTTAAAGAGGGGTTTCCCCTCCTCTCCCTCTCTATGATCGAACACTCATACACACACCACACAAACTTAGGTAGTTTTATAAAACTTCATTCTTTTTGCCAAGTTTAGCCCCTCGTGTTTGCCATTCTTTCTCCTTGTCACAAAACTTTATTCATTACTAAACCTACATATCCTAACTAAGTTAAAAGACTTAGTTATTTTATTTCTTTCCATTACCCAAGGAACATACTGACGAAATAAAACTTCTGGTTTTTGGGTGTTACACATAGATATTGTCATACAAGTTGGAATATAGAAAAGTTAGCATCTGTGAATTGGTATTAAAAAATAAATAATAGTCGAGCAGAAGCAGGCATCGGAATGAGTAAATGTGAAAGCTTTAAGCAAGTACTCCACGAATTAAAATTATTTGCAGTCATGATTTTTGTAGCTAGACTCTAATTCCGCTATTTGGTCAAAATTTGTGTTTATTTCGTTGATAATGAGTGTATACGATAAAAAAATATTGTTATTACATACATATATATATCTTGAAGCATGGGTTAATTCTTTTTGGTTCGGTTATGAGACATTCTTAATCATAATCATAACCGATTGATCGATTAATCAAATAGCCTTAACTATAACCGTCAATTAATCTCGGTTATAGGTTAATTCAGTTCGATGGCGGTTTGGTTATCGGTTAATTTCGGTTAACGGTTAAGTTTGCTGACCCTTACCAAACACACACTAGAAAAGCAGAATAAATAGAGAAATTAATCCAGTATGTTTATACTTGAAACGTTTGCAAACAAAATAAAATTAAGCTAAAAAAATCAGGGTTATTGGATTTTATCATCTCCAACTATCGACCATTGGCCGCTGCCACCCCCAACTAACACCTTGACGCCAGACATCTCCAACTTGACTTTTAGATTTTGCTGGCACCACGTCGTTCACCAAACACTAACTTAGGTAATTTTATATCCTACGTGGCACTCCATTTCCTATGTGGCAAGATGAGGTGGATTATTTGGGGGCTTATGTGTATATTTTAATTACTATAATTAATATATATATATAATATACATATATAAACTATAATTAATATATCTAATATATACATAATATGGGGACAAAAAACACACAGTTTGTGTGTGTTTATCTCCCTCACCCTCTCCACCTACATCAACCACCACCCTCGACAACTGTCATCAACTACCATCGCCCACCACTGCCCCACCTAGCGCAAAACAGATCCCTCTCTCTCTCTACATATCTCTATCTCTCCCTCCCACACTCCACCAACATTAACCACCACCGCCCCACTTGCAGTTAACTTGAAACCAAACTATCGGTGCCGGAAGAGACGACGGGGTGGTCTTTGGCTACTGACAGTCCCACCTTTAAATATTCCCCCCACCAATCCCAGCTTTCACCTATTTTTCCTACACCGGTCCCCCGTTAAAAAAACTTAACGGAGTTATGTATTTTTCCAAATTACAAACAATTTTTTACGACTTTTGATCAGAACGGCGATACGAGTCCATTGATGTAAAACTTACCTCGAAACGATGCTCCAAACGATGAAAATGGCGCTTCAATTCGGGTGTTTAAATTTCCAATTAACAAAAATTAAGTCATTTAGAGCACCATTTCGAGGCAAGTTTTACATCAATGGACTTGTATCGTCGTTCTGATCAAAAGCCCTAAAAATCTGTTTGTAATTTGGAAAAAAGCTTAACTCCGTTAAGTATTTTTTAACGGGGGATCGATGTAGGAAAAATAGGTGAAAGGTGGGACTGGTGGGGGGAATATTCAAAGGTGAGACTGTCAATGGCCAATGACCTATAGTTGAAATTATTACAGGCCAATTCCCCTTAAAAAAACCCCTAATTCGTTAAATACATGACGATTGAATGTTAGTTTTTAAAATACTTTTTGTTTGTTTCTATGATATCTTACAAAAAAATTTGTTAGTTGTAAAACAATAAGTAACAATATTGAAGTAACGGAAACTAATATCACCACCAATACACAAAGATGTATTGGTTCGATTGAATGTTAACTAATGCTACTTATAGATTATTCGGTGTGGAGGAGGGTAGTCCTTAAAAGATGTTTCGCCACGTAGGATGGGTGTGAGGATGAACTTATAGGGTAGGGTTCATGAGTGAACAATGGTGTATTTGTGAACAAAATGAACTTTTCATAACCATTGATTTTGTAGATCTAGATTTTCTCTTTAGTGGCAAGATTTTAAATATCTTTTGTAACTTACATGTATTTTAATAGACACAAGAGTATATTTGTATCTTCCTCTTTCGTTTAATTAATTGATTTTTTTCTCTCTCATGATTTCTCTTTCCAATTAAAAGAATATTTAATTACATTCTCCATATTTTTTTCTCTCACAAATTACCTAACTTAATAATTGATAATTAAAAAAAACACAAACATTATCAAATATTGTTCCATGTAGAACACAATTAAAAATATTTAATTACATTCTCTATACATATATGTATTAGATTAATGTTTGATGAAAAGATGCATAGTGGAAACAAGATGTAATAATACACAGGTGTATAAGTCTGGTATATACCGACCTGTATACACTATGTACTTGAATAATACACAGGTGCATACGTCTGGTATATACTGACCTGTATACATAAATGTACTTGAATAATACTCAGGTATATAAATCTGGTTTATACCAACCTGTGGGAACAAGATGTAATAATACACAAGTGTATAAGTATTGTATATACTAAGTGTATACACATATGTTAAAAAACATAATTTAATAAGGTTTAATATTTTATTTTAAAAAGAACATAAGAGTTTATTTAAAAAAACGCTAGTCCTTCAATCTCTTATAATTAAAATAATAGAGAAATAATTAAAAATGACAGAGAAAGAGAGTTAAGAGATGAGAAAATTAAAGGATTTTAATTAAAAATAATTGGCTAATGTCAGTCTTACCCTTTTAATCTAAAAAATGATCAAGGGTCAAGATTAGTTCACTCTCAAGAAATTGTTTACAAATGAACCTAATCCTATGTATATATATATATATATATATATATATATATATATATATGTGTGTGTGTGTGTGTGTTGTATGTATATGTGTGTGTGAAGGAGAGGCATGACAAGAACGTCTGCAGGAGGACGTTGAGGACGGTGATGGGGCGAGGGGGTGGTGTTCTGGGTCAGCGCCTGCCCTCGCTGGCCCTATGACGCCCCCTATACCGAGTGGCCTTACATCACATCACTGGCCTCCTACCAAAATTGCTTAATCTTCACTTTGTACGGTTAGAAATCACATTATACACTATCCTCTATCACTAAGGGGGAAGGGGGCACTTAAACCCCTTTCTCTAAGTTTCACCAATCTCCTTTGGTCACATTACTTAGATTATCCACAACCCTCTCCTACCATATTTAGTGGTGCCACTTAGACCGGATTAACCTCTTTCTTTTTTTAACATAAATAAATATATCATATGAATTTAGGCTAGGAGTTGGTTAAAAAGTCTAAATTTCTTAAAAAGTGTAAAAAGTTATAAAACACCATAATCTTAACTATAAAACACACCCAAACCCACAAATAAAATAATGAAGATTACTAAAACATCATATATGTGGGTTTTGTGTTGTGTTTTGGATGATAAGGCTTTGATTATGGAATGCTAAACATTATTGTGTTTTATGTTTGATTAACATGTTGTGTTTTATATTCATAGTTCTATGATGGTGTGTTTGAAGTTCTTATGGACTATTAGGGTTTGAATATGGAATTTTAGTAATATTCACTCTGTTATTTGTGGGTTTTAGGTGTGTTTTATGGCTGAAATTATAGTGGTTTATGATTTTTTTACACTTTTTAGAAAATTTGAATTTTGTAACCCAACCCACCCTATGCATTTAAAATATAAAAAATAAAAATTAATATAAAACTTACATAAATAAAAATATCAAAAACCATAACTAAAATTAAAAAAACGTAAATTAAAAAAAAAGTACATTGTAGATAACTAAACGTGGATAAACCACATAAATAAACGAGCGCAAACTAAATAGTAAAACTTAAATAAACTAACTAACTAAACGTAAGAAAACCTAAGAGAAATAAACGTAAACAAACTAGAGAAAGAAACTAATCATCAACGTCGGACTAGAGAAAGAAACTAATCATCAACGCCGGAAGAACTGTCGGAGTCGGCATCCAGATGCACAGATGGTTCTGGCACATGGGGATGGTTTCTTAGCGAACACCAATGTTCGATGTATGCAAAAATTTTGTTGTGTCTAATTAGGTATTCACGGCGGGCCTCGGCAATCCTTTAGGCCTCCGTTAAGCCTTGACCGATGGCCACCATCACGCTGTAGACTTGATGAAATTTGCAAACCTAATTGAAAATAACACGCCACATAAGTGCGGTTGGTTTCACCTACACGTTGACGAAATTCTTCAAATAAGGCTACACTAAATCGAATGTTTCCTCGCATGGAATCAGTCACGTGGATCCAAGAGTTGACCAAGGCTATTTCTTCATCTACGTTCCACGGTTGTCTGCTATTTTCTGGAATTGGAAGGTATTTGAGAGTGTATATATGGTTGGGTATTTGTTTTAGAAGTGTATGATGATGATGCAAGACCGTTGAACGGTAAAAAAAATAAAAAAAAAACAAACAACACACAATATCCTGTATCCATCAGTAACATGATAACCCAACCCCTACCACACCCCCCACCTGCACCACCGGCGGCGGCGGTGTGTGGTAGCGGGTAGGGGTTACCCGCCCCCATACCCGCGAGCGCCCCGAGTGCCCTAAGAGAGAGATCACATTTATATTTTCCCCCCAATTTTACACTTCCTTTCTTGTTTACAGAGACCCCCTGGCTCTAAAAACCCCTTTGTTGTCATGTAGAGTGTAGTAAAGTAGCAAAGTGTAAGTAAACCAAGTAACACAATGTAAAGTTGTAAGTCGATGAATCATTTTGTAATAGTGTGAAATATGTAGATTGATAAATACATTAAGTTATAATATAATCCTTTTGAGTTTTATTAAAGGATGGAAATGAGATTATATTTGACACAATATAATTATTATATACGTGACTTGTTAAATGAGATTATATTTGACACAATATAATTATTATATACATGACTGTTTGTAGCAGGTTTATAAGAGTAACCTACATTGTATCTCATCTTCTCATTTTAATGTCCTTGGTTACTTGTGTTTGTGTTAAAATAAGCTTGAAATTGTCCAACAGTACCAATTACTGTGTTGAAAAGTTCTGTTTGTTTTTAGCTGTAATAGTAATGTTGGTGCCATCTGTTTCATGATCTCCCTATACAAGTGTGTGTAGAGAGAGACAAACACATAGGGCACCATCATCGCAAAATCAATTTTAAGTAGATGATCGTATAAGTACTTGCGCATTGTACGTTTGTGTATGTCAGACTTGGTGGGAGAGAGAAAGAGCACCAATTATGTATTACCGTTAAAGCAACATGTACAAGTGTTTGTACGGTTCTCACAGTTCTCTATTTAAAGTTGGTTTGGTATTGAACAACTCTTCACACACTTGTATAGGGGTGTGTTAAAATATAAGTTTATTGCATTGACTAATGAGTCTAGAATCTGAAATTAATCAGATTTACAAAGAGTAAGCATTAAGAAATCCTAACGTTTGATTGGTCAGGTGAGGAGGGACAATTTAGTTTTAACTTACTTTGATTGAAAATACTCCATTGAATGCCTGATACCACATTACTCTATACAGTTTATAACTTATTTTGATTGAAAAATACTTCTCTTATAAAAGACTCCATCATATCTTGTTTGATAAAAATATTTGATATT
This sequence comes from Helianthus tuberosus, assembly GCA_030545235.1. Taxonomy (NCBI): domain Eukaryota; kingdom Viridiplantae; phylum Streptophyta; class Magnoliopsida; order Asterales; family Asteraceae; genus Helianthus; species Helianthus tuberosus. The sequence continues at coordinate 141,326,664 of CM060425.1, forward strand.
CTTTTTGGGTTTATAAATTATTTGAGTAAGCATTAAATACTCATTTTGGTGTAATCATTCATACACAAGAGAGATGGTCATCTTCATTTGGACACACTATATGTCAAGATAGTTGATTTTCCAGGACTCTTTGTTGATTCTTGGATTTGCATAGAGATGGTACGATCATTGCACGACTTGACCATGATACTGACCATGTGTTTCTTGTCTTTGGAATCTTGTGTAGATTGATCAGAACATCAGCGGTCGGGCCACGGTCTTATGACCGATGTTTAATTCTTTTATATTTCTCATAACATTGAGGTTTTGTTTTCGCAATTTTTTAAGGGTCACATTAGGGGATGTTGATGCATTTTTGGGTTTGTAAACACCATAATCGAAAAATATAAATATATCAAGTTATCAACTACTCATACAAATGATATGTATTATTGTTTTCATTAGGGGTGAGCAAGAAAACCGAAATAACCGAACCGTAACCGAATAACCGAACCGAAACAAAAACCCGCGGTTCGGTTTTCGGATTTTTAATAACCGAAAATTTCGGTTCGGTTTTCGGACTAACTTTTTCAATAACCGAAAAAAAGCGAACCGAACCAATAAGTTACAATCCATATATTTTTATGTTTAAGTTTAAATTGTTTAAGTGTTTAACCCAATGCTAGTAGAAAATGTTAATTTTATTCTTGAATGTTAAGTGTTTATAATAAAAACATTATAAATGAAATGATTTATTATTACCTATAAGATATAACAAAATTTAATATAAAAATTAAATTTAATAAAAACTTTGAAGAAACATAAAAATAGATTAGAAAATTTGGTTTATGTAAACAATATTAATTAAAGAGGTTAACTATAATAACTTAAATGTAAACATACAAAAAGATTGTTATAATATAAATTATACTTTTTATTTTTTGAATCTTACATAATTTTGTTCCAAAAACAGAAATAACCGAAAAACCGAACCGACGTAAAAACCGAAAAACCGAAACCGAACGGTTTTTAAAACCTGAAAACCGACATTTCGGTTTCGGTTTTGATTTTACCCAAAAACCGAACCGAACCGAACCGTGCACACCCCTAGTTTTCATAATTGGTATACATCATTTAAGCTTGCCTTGAAGATATCTTAAATGCTTGTAGATGTCAATGCTCGAGTTTGATTTGAATTTTGACTTGTTCGGTTTGCATGCATAACATGCTCGACCTATCAAAGGGTTTGTAACCAAACGACATCAAGGCATTTAGTAAAGATGTTCCTCACCAAGAAGTTGAAAGTTCGGTCTAATGGTGGACATTGGCTATTTTCAAAAGACAATGCGGTTCTTGTTAAGAATTTCATTGGAAATTACATAGAAGAGTTTACATATCAACCCAACCCGACACATTTGACCTAAAAAAATATGTCCTAGCCCTGACCCATTTTGATGCATTACAAGATCCAACATTTCCCGTCCATCTTGATCTTGTCACCCACGAAACCAATGCACACCAGGTTACAAGCTCCGGCGTAATTGGTATCCAAAGGTTGAAAAGATTCCCTACAACCAAAAAGGGTGAACAATCAAACCTTTCTAAATCAGAAAAATACCTTATTCACATTACAAGAGACAAACATATACACTTCAACCTAAAATAATTCATTCACGAGTAAGAGCAAATGAGTAACCAAAAACATATATACGCTTTCTAAGGTTGTTTGCGAATATAATATGAAACCAACTTTAAGTAGATAACTGCATAAGCACTTGTACTTATTGTTATGCTACATAAAGGTGATCATGTAACCGTACAAGCGCCTATTTTCTCTCACCATATATGGCATATATAGCTCTGTATTGAACAAACCCCTATACATGTGTATGTGTGTGAAGAGCCATTAAAAAAGGGAAAATTACGAAAATGTTGGTTGACCAAGAGGGTTTTCAATTTTGTCACTCTCCTGCGTCCTTGGAAGGACCACTGAGCATGGGAAGAGTCGGCGTATCATGTTGAAGAGTCCATGTATCACGCTCCTTCGGAAGAGTCCACCGACGCTTCGGAAGAGTCCACCGAGCTTCGGAAGAGTCCACCGACGCTTCGGAAGAGTCACCGACTCTTCCCATAAACATGTGGGACACGTGTCAGCTTCTATGGACATGGACGCATCAACATAACATGCGGACTCTTCCGAAGCTCAGTGGTCCTTCCAAGGACGCAGGAGAGTGACAAAATTGAAAACCCTCTTGGTCAACCAACGTTTTCGTAATTTTCTCTTAAAAAAAAACCAACTTTAAGTTGAGAAGCGCATAAATTATGACACAGTTGGAATTGGTCCTCTCTCTCTCTCTCTCTCCCACTAATACTGTATCTGACATGCACAATGTGCAATGCTTAAAAATTGGTTTTGTGATAGAAGGGCCCCTATGTGTGCGTGTCTGTGTCTCGCACACACTTGTATAAGAAGATCATGAAACAGATGGCATCATCATTATTTATTATTAATACAGATTAAGCTGTAAAATAACACTATAGACTCAGACATACTCAGTTGTCAGCTAAAAACAAACAGAACTATTTAACACAGTAATTGCTACAGGCTAATAGCACTTATTTTAACACAAACATGAGTAATGAAGGACATTAAAAACAGAAGATGAGGTACACGTACAACGTAGGTTACTGCTATAAGGCTGTGGGGAATGGGGGGCTTGGGTTGGGGGTATTGTTCGACACGTGGCGAGGGTGGGAACCACAAGCTTATGGTGAAAAACGAGGGGTGTGGGGCGGTGTGGTGTGGCCAGCCATGTGAATTTTTTTTTAATTAAAGTAGCCAACCAAAGCCAGCCAAGTCACCCCCCCCGGCGGCGCCAGGCTGAATACCCACGCGAAAGGGGCAACGCCAACCCGGGGTGAAGCAGCTGGCGTTGAAGGGCATCCCCAGCCCCACACCCCTCCCCACAGCCTAAACCTGTTGTAAACTCTGCTACAAACATTTTACTTACGGAACCTACTACAAAGCGACGTCACTTTTTTCTTTTTTTTTCCAGGTGTCAGCATGCCATTAGTAGTTTTAACATTTCATTTTTAATATATAAAATCTTACTAGAAGATAATAAGAACAGCGTATATAACCACTTCATCCTCAATCAACATAATCTTTCTGTATTATAGTAAATATATAATTACATGATATATTTTATTATATACATAATACATAACGATGATCTATAACTATTTCTGTGTGTGTGTATATATATATATATGTGTGTGTGTGTGTGTGTGTTATGTTACACAAAAATAATGGAAATATATATATATATATATATATATATATATATATATATATATATAACATATACACACATATACAAAATAATTAAATGATAAACGAGCCGAGCCCAAACTTTAAACATAAAGTTCAAAATGAGCTGAACTCGAGCTCTTTCAAGTTAAACAACGCAATCTCAAGATCGGCTCATCCCGGTTACACCCCAAATAATAATAATGGTAAATTATATTTAATTTTTTAATAATAACTAACTATATTCTTGTAAAGTTTTAAAAGGTTACTAAAAATATATTAAACATAAAAGAAAATTCCACATGGGTGACACATCAGCAGGAAAAAAAAAAAAGACAAAATATGACTTGTTACCTGGTAACAAGGTAAAAAAAGTTGATAGAATTGCAAGAAACTGAAAGTTGTGCAATTCTAGGTAATATTAAATGTTAGTTGCTAGAATCATGAATTGATGCATAGCATGTAAGCATGTTACTATTTTATGGAAAAAAAACATGATAAAAATATCAAATGTTAGATTTTGATTTATGAGTAACACCAAACATGGTTTTACAGTTTTACTACCCTGCATTTGACCTAGGTAAGAAATCTATATAGATGGCATTTACACATTTCAATAGATAGTACACAAAGATGATAAGTTATATTGACTACCTCTGAATCTTCAATTCAAAGAGCTGTCAGCGTTCTGCAGGACTTCCACTGGCTATCTCATCTGTCAAGTGTGAAAAAGAAAAACTTAAGTAATTTGACACAAGTGTAAAAGCAGCTATCAATGAACTTTATACATGAGCAAGGCAAAACGAAGGCATGTGTGGGGAAGAGAATAAATTTGGAAATCTATCAGGGCATTAAATGAAATTATGTAAACCTGGTGTAGCACTATAGTTCATATTTTAGCAGAATATTACACAAGATATTTGCTGAAACTATGAACCATAGCATTAAGTCACTTGAATGAATCTGTTAATTCAAAAAAATATATACTCGGCTATAGAAGCAAATGGGTTTTAAAAAGCGTGCCTAGGTGCTAGGCAGCTCGCTTCTAAGTTAGTGGGGCCCAGTCATAGTTGTTAATAGCGGGCATAGCGAGCGCTATAGCGAATAGCGTAGCGAAGCGCACATTCACCGCTATCTGATTTTGGAGCCTCCATAGCGAGTAAATAGCGGGATTCCAGGTTTTTTTGTTTTCTTTTGGTTTTAATATAAATAGCAATAAATATACGTGTACAATAGCTGGATTTTCGTTTTTTTGTTAAATATACGTATAGAAACACCTTCTAAATTTTCTTTTAGTGTATCGCTAAACATAAAATAGCGCCCACTGTCTCATCGCTATCGCTACGAGGCGTATAGGTTGTTTGTCGTTATTGTCCGCTATTCGCAATTAACAACTATGGGCCCAATGCGTACAAAAAAGTATGCAAAAGGAGGGTAAGGCGGACGGAAACGCAGCATGAGAGGTTTTGCATATTTGTGTATCAGGATGTTGCATATATTAATATATAGCCTTTTTAGGCTGTACGTATAGAGTATTTTATACTAAACCATATATACAGCTTATTTATGTCTGATTTTGGGTAAATGATGCTATAAACCTTTGAGAAATATTAAAATAAAAAACACTACATATAAATTGCGCATTGCGTACAAATGTAGTGTGTTGCACCTTGTGCTTTTCAAAACCAAGAGAAGTAAGCATTAAGAATATAAACAAAATGTATTGACACTAAAGCAATGATGTTAAATATATGCGGCAAAATGCATATGCAAACTCATGATGAAAATAAGCAATAGAATATGCTCTTTATATACCAGTATTAGGCAAGCCAGCAGAGACCAATCTGTCTATATTATCAACACGCCGTTGTATGGACTTCAAAACTGAATTTAGAGACGATACTCGTTTTCTAACACCAGTTATTTTTGCAGCATGCTGCATAACAAAAGGTGATGGTGCATCTGCAAGAAGTTGATCCAACTCTGCATAATCACAGTCACAAGGTAATTAAATATGTCATAAACCAGCACACATTTAAGACACACCATCAGCCACATATCAGTGCTGTTGGGTTCGTAGGCTTTAGGGTAGCCGGCCCTAATTAGGGTTAAGCCGACCCTAGTTATTAGGCCCACTTAGTTAACTTGTTGACCAAGTAGGAAACCCTAATCTTGTTCTATAAATACCTATTATGTAACTGTAGTCTGTATCATTCTGAAAACAGTTGTGAGCATCTAATAAAAGTAAAATCCTAGTTGCAACCCGTGGACGTAGGTCACCTTGACCGAACCACGTAAATTCTCGTGTTCTTTATTTTCTGCTAGTGTGTGTGTGTGTTTGTTCCGCTTCCGCTCGAGCCTACTCTGATCCGATACCCCTAACAAGTGGTATCAGAGCCAAAGGTTCAGTAAAATACACGGTTCACACGGCTATCGCAGGAGAAGGAGAGAGCTGGACGAGAGATCTTGATCTGCTGTTGCTGCCGTCGCCGCTGACTTGTTTACGGCCCATACCTATTCTCTGGTTACGGCTCGTAAGGTCTAGGGTTTGCGCCGTAGGGTTTGCTGTTGCAAATCTGGTGGTTTTGGGGTGTTTGGCGATTAGGGTTTCGGTTCTTGAACCCTGGTTATTCGCTGATTTTACGCTCGGGTTTGCAAGAGAAGTCGCTGGTTCGGGTACTTCGGGTTTCTGGTTTATTGAAAGTTGCTCGGGTTTCGGTTGCTTGGTTCCTTGTGGTTTTTTCTGGTTTTTCTCGTTTGCTATGGCTGAAGACGGGAAGTTCCGAATCGAGAAGTTCAACGGTACTGATTTTGCTTGGTGGAGAATGCAAATAGAGGCGTTGCTTGGTGAATGCGATTTGGATGTGGTACTGGAAGAAAAACCTGCTGGAATGGATAAAGCTCCCGAGGCAATTTGGAACTCAAAGGACAAAAAGGCAAGAGGTAAAATTACATTGGCTTTGACGAGGAGCGTTGCATTTAATATCATGAAAGAAACAACTGCTCGTGATATGTTAGAAGCTCTGTCAAATATGTATGAGAAGCCGTCTGCCGGTAATAGGGTGTTCTTGATGAGGGAACTGTTTAATATGAGAATGAACGAAGGCAGTTCAGTTGCTGATCACATTAACGAGGTCAATTCAATTTTGTCCAGGTTAGCAACTGTGGGCATGAAGTTGGATGATGACACTCAGGCTGTGGTTTTGTTATCTTCCTTACCTGATAGTTGGTCAGGATTTGTGACAACGGTCACTGAAACTGCTGGAACTGGAAATTTGAAGTTTGATCGGGTCCGGGATAGTGTTTTGGGTGAAGACGTTCGCCGGAGGAACACTAGTGGAGGATCTACTTCTGGTATGTTCAGTGTTAGCAGGGGAAGAGGTAATAACAGAAGCAGTGGGAGTCGTGGGAAAAACTTGTCTAAAGCTGGGAAGAATGTGAGGTGCTGGAACTGTGGTGAAAAGGGGCATGTTAAAAACGAGTGTCCTGATCCTAAGAAAGAGGATGGTAAGCAGCATGTAAACAGTGTTGTGTTAGATGAATCTGACGGTGACGTACTGGTCTGCTGTGAAGAGTCTATAGATTCTTGGGCTATGGATTCTGGTTCTTCGTTTCACGCCATGCACAGTGGGGAGACGATGGTGAATCTGAAAAAAGGAGACTTTGGAAAGGTACGATTAGCTAACGGTCATGTTCTTAATGTTACGGGTATGGGAGATGTCAATCTGAAGACTCCACTGGGCACTACATGGAACTTAAAGAACGTCAGGGTAATTCCAGGTTTAACGAAGAAACTTATTTCTGTTAGTCAACTGGATAAACAGGGACTAGATGTTAAGTTTGGTGGTGGGAAGTGGAAGGTGATTGATGGAAATCTTGTTGTTGCCTGTGGAAGGAGACGAGGATCGTTGTATCTAGTTGAGATACCTGCTGAGTGAGTAGCCATCCCTATACAACATAAAGTCTGGTTCACTGAATCTAGTAAGCGGAAGAGGGTTCAATTTGCGAACTTGAATCCTGGTGCTTTGGGGATGTTAGTTGAATGTGGTCGGGGGTCTAAGTTTAAGCCAGTCAGGGGATTTGGTGATAGTGGGAGCACGGGTCGTGTTCCGGATACAATCACAAAGAACCGTTGGGTTTTGAAGACGAAGATTCCGACTGAAGAAAAAAACTCTCCTGGAAATAGTTTGCAAAATGTGGAGAGTGGTATTAATTCTCGATGTATCTCTGGAGCTGGTGGATCGTGCAAACCGGTTGAGATAGAGAATGGGTCTGATAAGACTGTTGCGTTGGAGCTTGTGGGAGCTTCAACTGGTCTCTTAGGTATTTGATGAGAGGTGTGGTTGCAACTAGGTGGCTTGGATGTGACTGAAGTCTCAGCTTGTTCTTGGAACTGGAGGCTGGGAAGACTTGAACTTAAAGATTACTGAAGTTACTGGTGATGGGTTTCTTGGATGCACTTTGTGGACTAGGCAAAGCCTCCGAGTGGGAGATTGTTGGGTTCGTAGGCTTTAGGGTAGCCGGCCCTAATTAGGGTTAAGCCGACCCTAGTTATTAGGCCCACTTAGTTAACTTGTTGACCAAGTAGGAAACCCTAATCTTGTTCTATAAATACCTATTATGTAACTGTAGTCTGTATCATTCTGAAAACAGTTGTGAGCATCTAATAAAAGTAAAATCCTAGTTGCAACCCGTGGACGTAGGTCACCTTGACCGAACCATGTAAATTCTCGTGTTCTTTATTTTCTGCTAGTGTGTGTGTGTGTTTGTTCCGCTTCCGCTCGAGCCTACTCTGATCCGATACACCTAACAAGTGCCACACACCACACAATCAATGAAGCTAGTTTTTGTCCAAGATTGACGAGATTATAACCATCTTTAGCTTGCCAACATACTTAAGCTATGAACTTATTCGTACATCCTTCATAGAACTACAAGTTCCTTTAACACTGTATGAGAAGTGAATTGCAACACTGACAACTTTGTGCTAAAAAAGTGAGTGAAAGTTTATACTATTCCACATCTAGAGTCCCAGATTTGCAAACTTTGAAGGGTTTAATGGTGAATTTAACTGCTAGAACTTGAGGTTATTGCATTAATAGTGAGTAGTGACTTCATTTTGAAATTAAATCTTATTAAAAGATGAGGAAGCATATTTCTGTTTGTTGCTTCTCTTTCTTATTACTTCAACCAGCAATATATTCTATTACTCCGTGAGTGATTTTAGCTTTGTATTAGTTGATAAAACACCTAATCAATGAAGCTAGCTTTAGTTCGAATTTAACGATATTATAACCATCTTTAGCTTGCCAACACAAAAAAAAAATAGTTATAAACACTTGCCCATCCTTCATAAAAGTTGTTTATTGTTCTTAGAAATACTTGTGCTGAAGCGACCAAAAGATTTCGTAGTCCAGATTTGCCAAATTTGAAAGGTTTGATGAAGAATTTAACTGCTAGAACTTGAGATTATTGCATTACTAGTGACTTCGTTTTGAAATCAAAACTTTCGAGAAAGATTAAGAATCATATCTATTTGTTGCTTCTATTTCTTATTGTTCTAACTCTAACCAACAACAAATTCCATGACTCCATGACAAGTTTTAGCTTTGTATTAGCTGATCAAACACCTAATCAAAAGCTAGTTTTTGTTCAAATTTGACGAGATTATAACCATCTTTAGCTTGCCAACACACTTAAACTTGTAAATACTTGTCCATCCTATGTTGTCAAGGCTAACCTAAGCGCGTTCCTGCCAAAAATCGTCTGAACAGGTTTGAAACAATTATACCGGCCCTAGACAAGCCTGAAACATGTCTAAAACCTCTAAAAATTGTAATTTTATAATATGCCTCTCGCTTATAAAAGCCCTCGTTATTTCAACGCTGAGGGCTGATGCCCAAGGCCCACCCTTTGCGCCTTCGACAACTATGCCATCCTTCATAAAAGTTGTTTACTATTCTTAAAAATACGTGTGCTGAAGCGACCGAAAGATTTAGTACTACTCCACATCTAGACTCCAGAGTTACCAAATTTAAAAGGTTTAATACATGAATTTAACTGCTAGAAATTAAAATTATTGCATTACTAGTGGCTCCATTTCAATTATGTCTGTTTGTTGCTTCTATTTTTATTGTTTCAACATCCACAACTCCGTAACAGATTTTAGCTTTGTGTTAGTTTCTCAAACACCTAATCAATAAGTTCGTAGATCCAATTACACTTTAACTGCTAGAACTTAATGTTCTTGCATTACTAACTACTTCTACTTCATATTCCTTCAATCAACAACAAATTCCATAAGAACATTAGCTGTATATCAATCAATCAAACACCTAAACAATTAATCAGTACAGTACACAATAGATCCGTAGATTCAACTATTCAACCGAAAGCATCTACAACACATTCAAATCAACAAATTAATAAGTTAAACTAAATTCAAACACACAATTGACATATACAGTGCAGGATTATCAGCCCTAATTTCAGCATACATGAAGTGCCGTAAGATCGGTTACCGTTAGTGAGACGATCGATTGCAGAAGAAAGCTGATCTTGACTACGAAAAGTGCGTTGAGCTTGTGTATCGAAATCTCTAATTATAGTTGATATTGTGTAAGATAAGCCATTGGCCATTTGAGAGGACGTTGAAGAGTTGTTATTGTTGTTACTGTCATCGTCGGCGGTTGTAACGGTGGTGGTAGGCTCCGGCGGAAGGTCGTCGACGGTGGCGGAAGCTTTGTTGTTAGAATTAGGGTTATCGGTGACGGTGGTTTGGTGTTCACCGGAATCGGAGTATTGAGCATCGTCGGACATTTTTTGGGGTGGGGATTTGGGGTTGTAGAGTTGGTAATTGATCAGATGAAATCGGGCTTCGACCCCTTCAATTAAAATCAAAGCCCAATTGAAAGATGGAAAAAGAACAGGTTTGTATTTCCAAACAGGCTTGTAACCTAGAGGTGCGAAAAAAAAAAAAGTACCCCAAAGCCGGATTCGGTAAAAAAAACCCGGAACCAGTTTTTCTAATACCCGGGTATTCTATACTCGAAACTGAAACCGGCCCTACCCATAGGGTATATGTAGATAGGGTATATATTTTGATCTCAATACCTGGAACCGGAACCGATCATACCTGATTAATACTTGAAATCAGACAAGAATCGGAACCGGTTACCAGATATGCCTGATACATGATTCTAGTATCTATCTTTTAAATTTATGTTAGTGCATTTATTTTAATTTTTTTACATTATACAATGCAGATTTAATAATATTAAAAAAATGAGAAAATAGGGCAAAAAAACACAATATAGTATTAAAAAACTTGAAAATAGGTATAGGAAAACCCAAAAATAGGGTATTTAATACCCGGTTTCTTAAGAATCAGAACCGAACCTTACCCGGAACCGGGCACATAGGGTATGTTTTTTGGTCAAATAACCGGAACCGATCCGGCTATAGCAATAACCGATTCTAACCCTTAAAACAAGAAACCGAAACCGTTCCATAACCGAAACCGGTTATTATAAATAACCGGTTTGTGCACCTCTATTGTAACTTGACATGATTTGCACTACCAAAATCGGTTTGAGCCAAATCGGTTTTAAGCCGACCCAAATCATTAGTTTGTATATCGGTTTCCTCTCTCGTCACCCAAACCAGTTTCAACCCGAACCAATTTGAGCCAAACCGCCTTAAACCCAGCCCAAAATATTAAGTTTTTTAAATACCGAATTTAGGTACTGGTTTGAATAAGGTTCGTATATTTTTCACCCAGATCGATTTATGACTCCAACCAGTTTTGGCCAAAACTGACCAAACGGATCCGGTTTAGAACCCTAATTCTTTTGGTAAAAGCGTTCGGTGTCTTTAATGCAGTGTACCTTTAATTACACAATAGTGTCTTTAACTATACTAATTAGGGCTGTAAACGAACCGAACGAACACGAACAAGGCTTTGTTCGTGTTCGTTCGTTAAGGAAATAAATGTGTTCACGAACGGTTCATGAACACTTACCGAACGAGATTTTATGTTCGTGTTCGTTCATTAAGGAAATGAGCGTATTCGCGAACGGTTCACGAACACAAATGAACACAAATAAATTTGGCGAATGCGACGAAAGATAAAGATAGATGGCCCAGAGAGTAGCACTCGAACTTAAATCCCTTATTGTGGAACGGAGGTTGATCGTATTCGCCAATGTAAATAATGAGAAATGAAAGGGAAATGATGCATAACACGGTGAAAGTGGGTTTCCTAGTTTAATTGTTAGGGTAATAAAATAAATAAAAGTTTAATAATATAAAAAGTACAAATAAAATATAAGAAAGTACAAAGATCTTCAATTAAAACAAAAACATACGAACATAAACGAACGCAAATCAACGAATGTTCACGAACACGTTCACGGACACCTTACCGAACATTCACGAACACAATCGAACGAACGAGACATCTGTTCACGTTCGTTCATTTAACTAATCGAACGAAATTTCTTGTTCATGTTCGTTCGTTTATTAAACGAACGAACATAAACGAACTTCCCGCCGGACGGTTCACGAATTGTTCGCTGAATGTTCGGTTCGTTTACAGCCCTAATAATAATAAAGTGTTTATTGGTGGTACTTTGATGTTTTCTATAGGATCTAAACAACATGTGTTTGTGCATTCATTTTAACGCATACAAAACAATTATATAACATGCAACTCACAGACTTAACACCATGATGTTAACAACTATATAATGGGCAATGATGAAACACAGGTTAACACTATGGATAGTCTGTGGGGTTATTTCTCCGGTGGGTTTAATCTCTCTTTCTACTCGTGAAACGGCCTTGATCCTGCAAAACAGCAACACCGTTAGTCTCGTTAAGAGGGGAATATGGGGGTTTCCCTCTTAACCAGGCTCCGGCGTGAGAATAAGTACTGTTCCGAGGAGGAATAATCAGTGTGTGTTAAGTGTGGGAATAGTGAGAGCAAGATCCTTTTACCCGAACGATGGAGGGTTCTATTTATAGCCGGAGGGTGAGAGAGGGGAGAGTAGCGATGCCAGCTGTGGTTGCGCGCCAGCTGTCCGACCAAGGGGAATATCCTCTTGGTCTCCTCTACTGTGGTCAGTGTAGTGGTACACGTGGCGCGCTCGCATTCGCTCATCTTGGAGACGTCGTACTGGCGTTGTCGGGCTGCCCTTGGATTCGTTACAGGCCTACGTGGCGCCTGGTGAATGGTGACACGTTGCGTCCTTTATGTCGGGTGAAGCATCTTTGGGGCCACCTAGATATTTTCCAGAAGCTTCTAGAAGCTTCTGGATGACTTCGTCGATGTCAGCGCCACGTCTGATGGAAGAATTGGTGTGGTCCTTGCCATGTTGGCAAGGAAATGGGACCATACCTCTTCAAGTCCCCCCAGTCCAGTGTGCCTTCTAATTGAGTTGATCGTCTAGGAGGGATTCTGGACTTATAAGTGTGGTATTTCGTTATGGCATGAGGTTTTCTTGGGGTCCTTGAGTAATCTACGCCTGGTGGGGTCACGGCGCGTGGAGTTTGGCAACTTGTATAGTTGAGCCGGGTAAACGCGTGGCATACCGCGCCTGGGTTTTGTCCTTTTAAAAGTTGAGCCAAGTTGACGTATGGCGCACCGCGCATGGGTTTTGGCACTTTAAAAAGGTGAGCCAAATGGACGCATGGCGTGCCGCGCATGGGTTTTGGCCTTTTAAAAAATGAGCCAAATGGACGCGTGGCGCACCGCGCATGGGTTTTGGCCTTTTAAAAAGTGAGCCAAATGGACGCATGGCGCACCGCGCATGGGTTTTGGCACTTTAAAAAGGTGAGTCAAATGGACGCATGGCGTGCCGCGCATGGGTTTTGGCCTTTTAAAAAGTGAGCCAAATGGACGCATGGCGCACCGCGCATGGGTTTTGGCCCTTCAAAAAGTGAGCCAAATGGACGCATGGCGCACCGCGCATGGGTTTTGGCACTTTAAAAAGGTGAGCCAAATGGACGCATGGCGTGCCGCGCATGGGTTTTGGCCTTTTAAAAAGTGAGCCAAATGGACGCATGGCGCACCGCGCATGGGTTTTGGCCCTTCAAAAAGTTGTCGTCAAGAGGACGCTTTGTCTGTCTTGGGAAAGGGTGACTGATGTGACTGACGGGTGTCAGATGAATAGTTGCCTTTTCAGTAACCGTCAGAAGCTTTTCGGCGAAGTGTCAGGTAACTGTTCACCTACTTTCCGGAAAAAGAGGTGCCGTCTTCTCTCTCTTCTGACGTGTCTTCTCCCTGTTGGTTGTTTGTCCGGGGTCTGACCCCTCCACTACCCATCGCATTAAATGCGATGGGTATAAATACACGGTGGTTTCTCTTTCTTCTCCACTTATTCAAATTTTGAATTCCTGAAGACTCTCTTCTTCCTTCATTTTCTCTCATCTTTCGTGTGAGTTTATTTGCATCACAGTTAGTTTTCACAAAATGTCTTCTGCAAATCCGTCTTCAAGGAGAAGGAGGAACAAAGGGAAGACTCCTCCTGGCCCAGATCAAGCGGTGATAGGTTGGAAAGAGGAGGAGTTCCAGAATTTAGTAAGGGAGATGGGTTTCCTCCCTGATTGGGGTGCTCAGTATCCTACCCCTGGTTCTACAGCCATGGATGCTCCTCCTGGGCATATGACTCTGTATGCTGCCTTCTTCCGGGAAGGTAACTTCAGGCTGCCGATTACCCGGTTTACTGCCGATGTGTTGAGGGGCTATGGCCTTCACATCTCTCAGATAAATGCCATCGGGCTCCCTCGGATTACTCACTTCGAGTTCATCTGTATGGCGAACCGCTTGGATCCGACGTTTGAGATGTTCAACGTCTTCTACACTGTTACTTATACGAGTGGGTTTTACTCTTTCAGTGCTCGTACCAACGTTTCTCCGGTTTGCTCTGTGCCACTGAAGAGTCTACATGATTGGAAACAGAAGTTTTTTTACATTCGCCGGGGTGTTGTTCCGATGGACATGCATTACAGATCTGTGGATGAGGGTATCCCAAAAGTTGATGTGGTTGCAGATTTTGCTGATCAAGACTGGTATAAAAAGTTGACCCGGAAAGCCACTCCGATAATCCAGCTTGAGGAGATGGCGTTGGTTGGTGCCGGGATGAGTATGAAGTGGATCCCTAAACATCCGATGGGAGTCCCGGTTTACGGTCATGAGGGCAAGTGTACGTTTCGTTCCGTAATCTTACTCTTCTTCTCTTTTTTTTTGTATGTTGTACTTTGTATTGCTTGTGAGTTGTTCTTTATCTCTGTCGTTTTGTGCAGTAGGGTTCACGTTGTTGAACGTTTTGGATCCTAAGGCGCCGGGTGCGATGGTTGAGGCGATACAAAAATCTGATAAACGGCCTTGGTTAGATCAGATTCGTGGTCGGTTTCTACATCCAAGCAACGAGAGTTTCACCACTTATGCGAACACTGTCTTAGGTGAGGATAGTGAGGATGATGATGATGCGTTTGATTCTATTCGAGAGGAAGTTATCGTTCTCTCAAGTGATGGGTCTGGCAGATCTTTCGAAGATCTAACCTCTCGTTCCGCGCGTGCAGGTCCGGCGCAGGGGGTTGTGCATGAACCGGTGAACGAGGCTGTGGGTGATGATTTGGAGATTCCGGTCGAACCTGTTGACCCATTGGAAACGAAGAGGAAGGCGAAAGCTGACAAGGCGGAAGGGAAAGGGAAAAAGATTGAAGGAACTTCCTCTAAGTCTCCTCGTAAGCGACTTCATACTCCTCGTATCCTTGATTATGTTGTCGTTTCTGACACGTTACCTGGTTTATGGGTTGGAGAGAAACGCCCTGAGTCGGACCCTAAGGACCGCGCAACTTTAACTGAGATTATGCAGAAGAAGATGTTTGAGGATAAGAAGCGAAAACTTGATGAGTAGGCTGCTGCTGCGCTTGCATCAAAGAAGATTAAACTTCAGAAAGAGAATCCTCCCGCCCTTTCTGAGTCGGATATTGATATGGGTATTTTTGCTGAAAAGCCAAGTGATTTGCTGCAGAAAATCTATGAAGCTTCCGGTATTCGCTTTATTTTTTCCAGAGTCTTTTATGTTTTCATTTGTTCGTCCTTCCTTTCTTTGAATATGCTCTGCTTGTTTTGGAGCAGGTACCAAAACAGCCAAAAGTGGGCACAAGGTTGACATATCCAAGATTACTCCTCCAGAATCTCCGCCGTCGAGGACGTTTGGGTTGTCTCCTCCTCGTGACACTCCTGACGGGACGAAAAAAGGAGATGTGAGGGTTGAGCAGGTTGCAGAAGGCGGCGGTGATGTAGGTGGTGCTGCGGGCGGTGTTGCTGGTGTTGATCGCGGTAAGAATGTTGAGGTTGAGGTAGAGGTGAGTGAAACTACGCCTCATCAAACGGTGTATACCAAGCGCCCCCCGGGTGATGGTGGTGGTGCAACCTCAGGTGCTGTCCGCAGCCCCCAGTTTGGAAAAGTTCATGCGGATTCTTTTGATACAACGAATCCTGCTTGTGACGATCTCCCGCACGTCCCCCGCTTGAACTTGACCCAATGTTCTAGGATGGATAATCTTGGAAATTGTCATGACTTCTACTCGTTGTCTCTCCCCCCAGCTGAAAGGATGTTTCAGAAAAAGCGCCGTTGGTTTGAACTGTTAGATGATCATGTTCAAGCCGGGGTTAATTTTTTCTCTACTACTCAGGAGATTGTCCGTGAGTGGAAGCAGATGGGGGAGGACATATTGGAGTTTGAGAATGATAAGAGACTGCTTGCGGAAGAGAAGGAGAAATTCAACGCTGAGAAGAAGGGGTTGGAGTGGAGGCTTGCTGATGCAGAGGGGAAACTTGCCCAGGAGAGGAAGGTCAATGCTGACAAGCAGAAAAATTGGGAAGCTGCGTGCGAGCGTACCAATGCTGAGCTTAGATCGCAATGTGACACGATTACTCGTTTGTCTGGTGAAAAGAAGGATATTGCTGAGGAGGCTAATCAAGCGCGCATGGTGTTTGAGAAGAAGGAGAAAGAGTACGTTGAACGCATCGCTAAGCTGGAGGTTCTTGCGAGGCAATATGAGACTTCTGAACGTCTTCTTCAGGAGAAGACTGCGGAATGCCAAGCCTCTGAACTCCTTGCTGAGGAGACGTCCGCTGATTGCAAATGGTTGCTCTCGCGCGCGGTGCCTCTGGTAATTCCTTGTACTGTGTTTTTTGTGACTTTCATGAATTGTCCCTTACTTGTGTGTTTGTTGTAGATTGCTGAACGCATCGTTAACTCGCACGAGCTTGCCCATTATATGTATGAGTTGGGGCAAGCTGGTTACAGCAGTGGCCGTAAGGATGGATACAACGAAGGCAGGGCTGCGGCCCTTAATAAGGAGAAAGAACACCATTTCGAGCTGTGGAAAGAAGATTGCTCCGCTGCTTACGCCGCAAAGAGGCAGGAGTTTTCGTCCTTGGAGTTTGCGGTGGTTAAAGCTGCGAAAAAGCTGGCTCGAAGGCCGGATGGTGTTGCTATGTTAAAGAGAGCGTTAGGTGATGAAGGTGGTGCGACTGGGGGTGTTGGACCCAGTCATCCTGAATGAAGAACTCCGGCCTGCGCGCCGCGTATGACCTTGGGTGGTCTTGTATTTGACAATTTGATACACGATTTTAGCTTCCTTGTTTGTGCTTGTGGATATTTGGTTGTGTGTTGACATGCGTTATGCTAATAGTGGTCTGTTTTTACGCGAATTTCGTTATCGTCATAATATGTGTATGTGTGATTACTTTGATTCAGGTAGCACGAATGAATAAGGGCGCTGACAGGTTGTGTTGTGTTTATTACAACGTTTTATTCTGTCGTATTTGTGCGCAGGTTGGGTCGTGAATACGAAGGGATCGAGTTACAGGTTATTGTGTGTACCCGGCTGTTCTCAGCCTTGGGGGTGCTTACAATGTTTGTTTGTCCTGTGTTCGATGTTTTCGTGTTTATGTGGGCACGAAGTATTTGATTGGCGTTTGTTAGGCTTTAGTTGTGTGTCTGACCCGGCTGTTCACTTGTTTGTGACAGGCCTTGGAGGTCTACAACGTTTCCTAATGGTCGAGCCATTGATGTTTTCGTGTATGCCCAAAGTAATACATGCAGTTATGACAAAGAAATTTGCATAATAGAAAGGTAGCCAAACACTTCTTGTATTATAAATGTGTTGGCAACTTGGCCATTGCAATTACAAAAACTTCATTTATAAGTAGCACCTTCTCAGCTGTTGGGCGTTCCATGTGCGAGGAACCTCCTTGTTGTCGATGGTGCGCAGTTTATAGGCCCCTTTTCCGAGCACGGTATCGATGACATATGGACCCTCCCATTTGGGAGCCAACTTCCCGGGTTTTTCTGCATTTGAGGCCTCATTGTCTCTAAGGACGTATTCTCCCGGGTTGAAGGTGCATATTCGGACTTTAGAGTTGTAATATTTTTCCAGCTTTGTTTTGTACTTTGCTTCGTTGATTGCCGCCATTTCTCTCCGTTCTTCTAGGAGGTCGAGATCGATCCTCCTTTCTTCTTCATTGTTGATCATGTTCATGGAGAGCATTCTGGGTGACGGCAATCCTATCTCTGCTGGTATTACGGCCTCCGACCCATAAACCAAGCTAAACGGTGTTTCTCCGTTGCTTGTTTTGGGCATCGTCCTGTGGGCCCACAAGATGCTGGGCAGTTCGTCTACCCAACCTCTTCTTTTTTCTCCCAGCCTTGCCTTAATTCCGTCGACAATACTCTTGTTGACGGCTTCAACTTGACCGTTCCCCTGCGGGTGCGCGACCGAGGAGAAGGTGTGCTCGATGTGTAATTCTTTGAACCACTGTTGAAGGTTGTCTTCGGCAAAGTTGGTTCCATTGTCGGTGATTATCTTGAGAGGTAAACCAAAGCGACATATGATTTGTTCCCAAATGAATTTTTTGACAACGGCGGCTGTGGTCGACGCGAGGGCCTTCGCCTCTACCCATTTGGTGAAATAGTCGACTGCGACTATGATGAATTTGACAGCTCCTGGGGATTCGGGAAAAGGCCCGACCATCTCTATTCCCCATTGTTGAAAGGGCCATGCCGTGGTAACTGGTACTAACTCGTTCTTGGGTCGCATCGTTTTGGGCGCATGTCTTTGACATCCACTGCATTTCCTTAACTCTTTGACCGCGTCCAAATGCATTCCGGGCCAATAGTATCCCGCATTCATGACTTTTGCTACCACCATTCTTGGACCGGCATGTATACCACAGATTCCCTCGTGCACCTCTCTGATCAGATAGCGTGCGTCTTCGGGGTCAACACATCTTTACAAGGGCCCGAGGTATGATTTTCTGTACAAGATCCCATCAGCCATCTGGTAATGTTCGGATTTGTACTGGATTTTCCTTGCTTCTGCCTTGTTCTCCGGGAGTACTCCAGATTGGAGGTATGTGATTATCGGAGTCATCCAAGATGTTGTCCCTAGTTGAACGACGTTTACTTCTCGTAGTGGCACTGACGGGTTGCTCAAAACTTCTATTCGTACATCCTTTGCTAGGTGCTGGAAGCTTGTAGAGGCGAGTTTACTCAGCGCGTCTGCTGGCTTGTTCTCGCTTCTATTAATGTGATGCACTTTGTAGGAATAGAAGGTTTGCAGCAGTGTCTTTGCCTGGCTCAGGTAAAGTGCCATCGTATCGCCCTTGGCTTCGTACTGCCCGTTGATTTGACCTGCCACCAACATGGAATCCACATGCGCTTCGATGTGTCGTACGCCCATTTTGATTGCCAACCTTAGCCCAGCAAGGAAGGCTTCGTATTCTGCCTCGTTGTTTGTGCTTTTAAAATCCAGGCGTATGGCGTAGGTGAACTCGTGTTTGTCGGGGCTCACCAGCCGGAGACCAGCACCTGCGCCATCCTCGTTGGACGCACCATCTGTGTATAATAGCCATGGTTCTTCCACTTGTTGTTTCTCGGCCTTTTCCATCGCCTTGCATTCTCGATCTTTGTCATCCGGTACCTCTGTCATGAAATCTGCGAGTACTTGGCCCTTGATCACCGGTCTTGGTCTGAACACTACGTTATGACCCCCGAGCTCTATCGCCCATTTTGCTAGCCTCCCTGAAATCTCTGGCCTTACGAGTATGTTGCCAATGTTGTAGTTTGTTAGCACGTGAATGACGTGGTTGGCAAAGTACCTGCGCAGCCTTCTTGACGCGTGAATCAGTGCGAGTACTAGTTTTTCCATGATTGCGTACCGGGTTTCTGGGTCGGTTAGATTTCGTGACACATAATAGACTGGCGTCTGGACACCCTGTCGATCCACGAGCAACACTGCTCCTACAGCCTTGTCGGAGGCTGATAAGTACAGTACCAGAGGTTCGCCCTTGACTGGTGCAGTTAATGTTGGTAGCTTGATGAGGCAGTCTTTCATCTCGCGGAATGCGCTTTCAGCTTCCGGAGTCCACTGAAATTGACTCTTCTTCATGCAGTTACGGAGAGTTTTTATAAACGGAAATGATTTAGCTGCGTGATTGGCCAAGAAGCGGTTGAGTGCTGCCAATCGTCCTGCCAATTTTTGCATTTCCTTGATCGTTGAAGGTGACGGCATGCGTTCTATTGCTTGTATCTTGTCAGGGTTTACCTTGAAGCCATCTTTCGTGACAATGAAACCCAGGAATTTCCCCTCCTCCATGCCGAAGGAGCATTTCGCTGGGTTTAACTTGATGCTGACTCCGCGCAAGGTGTCAAACGTCTTTTGGATGTTCAGCAACATTGTACTCTCCTCTTTGCTCATGATAACCAGATCGTCCATATACACTTCTATATACTTGCTGATGGCGTCGTGGAAGGTTTCGTTCATGAGCCTCTGGTAAGTCGCGCCCGCATTTTTTAAACCAAAAGGCATTTTGGTATAGCAGTATAGCCTTGTTGGTGTGCGGAACGCGGTCTTGTCTTCATCCTGCACGGCCATCTGTACCTGGTGGTACCCTTTGTAGCAATCAAAAAAACATTTCCATCGGAATGTGGCAAGTGAATCGATCTTTTCATCGATATCTGGTAAGGCGTAACAGTCGCGCGGACATGCCTTATTCAGATCTTTGTAGTCTACGCACATTCTCCAGCTACCATTGTTTTTCTGGACCATCACTGGGCTTGCCACCCATGTTTGATACCTGACCTCCCTGATGATTCCCGCGTTTAACAGCTCTATCACTTGCTCCTTCATGGCGTCGTGCTTTATGTCTCCCAAATGGCGTTTAGCATGTACCACTGGTTTGGCTTCTTCCGAGACGTTTAGTCGATGTTCAGCTATGTGCCATGGGACACCCACCATGTCGGCCGGTGTCCACGCGAATACGTCCATGTTTTGGAACAACAGTTTCTTTAGCGCTGCGCGTGTTAGATCGGACATTGCGGGTCCCAAGGTAACTGTCTGTTCTGGGTATGCGCTGTTCAAAACCCATTTCTCTGCTTCGGCGCGTGGTGCTGGTTTGCTTACTTTTGCAGGTCTGAGCTCATCCGTTGCTAATACTTCCTTGCTTGCATATATGATGGCTACTCCTGTTTCTGTTGGGAATCCCACCGCTGAGTGTGGGCCGGAGCAAATCATGCTGAAGTCTCCTTGGGATTCTCTTCCCAGCAGAATATCGTGCCTTGAGTGTGCTGGTAGCACCATGAATGTGACCTCTTCTGTTCGTGAGTTTCTTCCATCCGAGAGCAACACTGGGAATGATATCTGTCCTAGAGGGAAAACGGCTTCATTACAGAAACCAGTGAGCGGGTAATCAACTGGTTCTAAGCGCGCTTTGTCCTCCTGATCGAACTGATTAAAACACTGTTCATATATGATATCCGCAGTGCTCCCTGGATCGATGAAGATGTAATCTGTTTGGTAATGCCCTATGACGCCTGAGATGACTATCGGTCTTCTTTCTCGAGGGCCTCCTCTTACCACGGGGAAAACAACTTGTTTCTCGCGCCATGAGTCGTCTTGCGCGCGCTTGTTGTAATTTCTTCTTGGCCTGCGCGGACCCCCTTGAACCATGTGGGTTTCTAACTTCCGGAGTTTTTTGTTGTCCGGCCCTTCCTCTCTTCTTTGAATCTGACGGTAATCACGCCTTCCACCTTTGACCAGGTGAGTTAACTTTCCGTCTCTTAAGGCCCTTTCGATCTCTTGTTTGAGACTGAAACAATCGTCGGTTAAGTGGCCGCTGTCCTTGTGGAACTCGCAAAAAAGATTCGGGTCTTGGCCCCTCTTGTTGCACATTTGTAGTGGTGGCTTGAACTGGTGGTTCTCGGTTGCCAAGACTTCTGAAGGAGTTTTCGTGAGGGGTGTCCACTGTTTCTCCCTATTTTCTCGTTTCGCCTCTTTCCGGTGAGCTATTTGATTGATCGTGTGGCGCGCATCCTCTCTTACCGGACTTCTTTCTCTGTGACCGGATGCTTTCCATGGTTGGCTTCTGCCTTTCTTGCTGTGCCGGTCGGTATGGTTGTAACTACGCTGATGGTGGTCATCACCGGTCAACTGTCTATCCTACTGCGCTATGGTTTTGGCTGCTTCGATGAAGGTCTCCCAGTCTTTGGGTCCTCCATCTCTTCCCTTGACACGCTTGATGAGATCATCACACTTGACAGCCCTCATGAAATGTGCGCGCATCATCTTTTCGCCCACATCGCCTATCTCCAAACATTCTTTGTTGTATCTTGTAATGAAATCTTCCACGCTTTCGTGGTCTCTGCGCCATATGTTCAGACAATCGGCTGGATCCCTGGTGTGTCGTCGTTGTTGTGAGAAGTGTGCTAGGAACTTCTCTCGGAAATCGACCCATGATTTGATTTTTCCTGCTGGTAAGCTGTCAAACCAGATGCGCGCTGCGCCTATGAAAGTTTGAGCGAAGAGGTGGCACCAGGTTGGTAAGTTCCATCCACCCGTTGCTCCCGCACCGTTAAAAACTTGGAGATGATCGTCTGGGTCTGTCAACCCGTTGTATTTGCCCACGTTGTGTGGCAATTTTGTTTTGTCTATGTCAGCCGTGGCGATCTCTCTGATGAACTTTGAATTCTCAGCCATGTCGTCTGGACGATAGCTTAGAGTGTAATCATGTTCAGCTTTTGGGTCATAACCCGCGCGCTTGCGAGGTTTGTACGCTTCATGCTCTGGTGGTAGCCTGCTGAACACTGTGTTCGTCTCGTCGTCATTTTCAAATTCGTCGTTTATGTTGCGCGGACCTAAACGACTTTGTATTGGCCTCTTCGGCTGATGAGAATACTGCACATGATTACTCTCTATTTCTCCGTACGTATCGCGCGTGTCGTGCGCGCTTGGTCTTCTGATATGTGGTGGAGGTACTGACTCAGGACGTAGATTAAAAGCGTTGGTCTGTTGAGGCATGGGAGCGCTCAAAGGCCTCGGCAATGGAGTGACAAATGCGGACTGGTTTGCTTGTGCCTGTAGCAGGGCTTGCTGCGCGCTGAGTTGTGTATAAACAAGGTTTATAGACGCCACTTGTTCGGCATACCAGGAAGCCAGAGTTTTTCCTTCGGGTAGCCCGAGTAGTGCAGAGAAGTTTAGTTGTGCTTGGTCCGATGGAGCTGAGGGGCCAGCTCCATGGCTCTGAGGTTGTACCGGTGGTGTCTGTTGGACTACCTCTGACGGAGGCTGGAACGTAGCTCCGTTTGTGGTCTGAGTGATGATTCTGGGTGGAGTTTGGAAAGTAGCACCAGGTGCGTTTTGAGCAGCAATCCTGGATGTACTCCCAAAGATGCTGGGAAACTCCATGTTCATCGGCCCTTCTTGGATAGTTTCGTTCCTTGGACCTCGTTGGACGTGTATGTTGTCCGAAACGAGTTCGAAGGAAGAAACGTCTCCATCGACTTGGTGGGAAGGGTTTTGTTCGGCCATGTTGACGAGTGTTTTCTGAAAAGAAAAAGAGATGAGAGTGGTTTTGCTAAAAGCGGATGGCGCCAATGATGAAACACAGGTTAACACTATGGTTAGTCTGTGGGGTTATTTCTCCGGTGGGTTCAATCTCTCTTTCTACTCGTGAAACGGCCTTGATCCTGCAAAACAGCGACACCGTTAGTCTCGTTAAGAGGGGAATATGGGGGTTTCCCTCTTAACCAGGCTCCGGCGTGAGAATAAGTACTGTTCCGAGGAGGAATAATCAGTGTGTGTTAAGTGTGGGAATAGTGAGAGCAAGATCCTTTTACCTGAACGATGGAAGGTTCTATTTATAGCCGGAGGGTGAGAGAGGGGAGAGTAGCGATGCCAGCTGTGGTTGCGCGCCAGCTGTCCGACCAAGGGGAATATCCTCTTGGTCTCCTCTGCTGTAGTCAGTGTAGTGGTACACGTGGCGCGCTCGCATTCGCTCATCTTGGAGACGTCGTACTGGCGTTGTCGGGCTGCCCTTGGATTCGTTACAGGCCTACGTGGCGCCTGGTGACTGGTGACACGTTGCGTCCTTTATGTCGGGTGAAGCATCTTTGGGGCCACCTAGATATTTTCCAGAAGCTTCTAGAAGCTTCTGGATGACTTCGTCGATGTCAGCGCCACGTCTGATGGAAGAAGTGGTGTGGTCCTTGCCATGTTGGCAAGGAAATGGGACCATACCTCTTCAGGCAACCTCACAGATTCAATACCAAGATGTTACGGTTTAGGGCTCGTTTACAAAGGGTTGAGGGGTTTATTATTATTATTACTAGATTAGAACCCCGTGTATTACACGGGTTAAATAAATGTAATTTTATATATTAAATAATAAAAAATTATATTTTTATGAACCACGTATATTGTACGGGTAAAATAAATGTAATTTGATATATCAAATAATAAAAAAAGTTATATCTTTAAAAACTATGTGTATTACACAGATTAAATAAATGTAATTTTGTATACTAAATACTAAAAACGTCGTATCTTTAAAAAAACTCATGTATAATCGGGTTGAATAAATCTACCAAATACTAAAAATTACATCCTTAAAAACCCCGTATGTTACACATGTTGAATAGATCTAAAAAAGAGCTATATCATAAAAACCATGTGTATCACACATATTAAATAAATGTAATTTGTATATTAAATACTAAAAACGTCATATATTTAAAAAACCCGCATATAGTTGGGTTGGAAAATCTACCAAATAATAAAAACATTATATCCTTAAAATCTCGTGTACTACACGTGTTGAATAAATCTAATTTTACATAGCAAATGATAAAAAGTAATATTTTTAAAAACTTCGTGTATTATACGGGTTATATAAATGTAACTTTGTATAGTAAATAATAGAAAAAGTTACATTTTTCAAAATCCCGCATTTTACACTTGTTGAATAAATATAAGAGTAAATTACGTTTTTGGCCCCTGTGGTTATATCACTTTTACTATATTAGCCCAAAATAAGAATTTTTAACATATCTGCCCTCATGGTCTCTATAACTAACCATTTTGTCCCCTAAGTCTACAGATCATGGGGGCCAAAATGGTTAGTTATAGAGACCATGAGGCAGATATGTTAAAGATTTTTATTTTGAGCTAATATAGTAAAAGTGATATAATCACAGGGGCCAAAAACGTAATTTACTCTAAATATCATTTTGTATACCAAATAATAAAAAAAGTTATATTTTTAATAAATTGGGATAACATTTAATATTAATTTATTATTTATATATTTAATATAAGATAAGTAGGAAAAAGAGTTATTCGTTTTAAAATATATTAAATTAATAATTTAGATTTGAGGATAATATTTTATTAAAGTATGATAAAATTTAATATTAATTTATTATTTATTTAGTTAATATAAGATAAGTATAGATTTAAGATTACCTTCAATGAATAATGAATGACATGCGTCTAAAAATTGGTTTCTTTTATTATAGTAGATAGATTCTTTTGTTGTATTATATTATGGAAAAATTACATGTTTTGTCATTTATCTTTATAGTACTTTACAGGCGTTGTCCTTTTTTTTCAAATGTTGACAGGCGGTGTCCTTTAGTATGTATTTTGTTACAAGTTTTGTCCTTTCCACCCAACCTGGTTAGATTTTCTTGTTAAATCTGGTCACATGCAAATCACATGAGGGTAGTTTAGTCTTTATACATATAAAGGACAATTTTTGTAAATACTGATAGATGTATATATTTACTCTTTTTATTAATAAACAAAATATTATTTTTGTTATATAAAACCCAATCCATCAAGATTTTTGTCTCAATCTCATCTATCTTCCATCTTTGTTTACAACCCCACCACCTCCACCACACACCACCACCCACACCCGCCACCACACGCCACCACCACCCCCACGTCACAGATCCACCCCCACCAAACACAACCCCCTTCAAACCCTAATTTCCCCCCAAATTCAAACCAATGCAGAACCCAATCACTCGTAGTTTCAGCAACCTTTGGAGAGTTGCATCAACAACTGCTGCAACAAGGTCCACTGTAAATCATCAATGGCGGCCGTACAGTCTCATACCGATGGTAATCGAGCACTCGTCTCGTGGAGAGAGAGCCTACGACATCTTCTCTTGACTCCTCAAAGAACGAATTTGTGTTATCAACGATCCGATTGATGTTTGTATGTATGTGGTTAGGCCACGGCTTGAAAATGTCCATTGCTTTTTTCCATCAGTTTGATTTTGACCAAAGAAAGTACATGGGGCTCATATACCCGTCTTCCTCATCTAATTTTGCTTCTCCTCACTCCAACGATGATGCACACGTACACATATCTCTAGGGTTTTTGTTTTGTAATCTATTATTTTATTTGGGTGTTTCCTCACCTCATATAATTAAGATGCTTCCTTTGACCAACATCAACCAAAAAGTTGGAAATTAAACCACGGGGATGATGACAGATGGTACAGCTAAGTTATCCAGCTCATCATCTTCTGTGACATCATCAGAAGGATATTACGGACTCTAGCAAGTGCGATGGCGGGGGTGGGTGACGGTGGTGGGGGTGGATCTTTGACGTGGTGTTGGTGGTGTGTGGTGGAGGTGGTTGGGTTGTAAACAGAGATTAAAGAGAGATGAGATTGAGAAAAATCTTGATGGATTGGGTTTTATATAACAAAAATAATATTTTGTTTATTAATAAAAAGAGTAAAATATATACATCTATCAGTATTTACAAAAATTGTCCTTTATATGTATAAAGACTAAACTACCCTCATGTGATTTGCATGTGACCAGATTTAACAAGAAAATTTAACCAGGTTGGGTGGAAAGGACAAAACTTGTAACAAAATACATACTAAAGGACACCGCCTGTCAACATTTGAAAAAAAGGACACCGCCTGTAAAGTACTATAAAGATAAAAGACAAAACTTGTAATTTTTCCTTATATTATATATATATATATATATATATATATATATATACTAGGTTAGAACCCCGTGTAATACACGGGCTAAATAAATTTAATTTTATATACCAAATAATAAAACAATATATCTTTAAAAATCTCGTTTATTACATGAGTTGAATAAATGTAATTTTATATATTAAATAATAAAAAAAGTTATCTATTTAAGAACCCCGTGTATTGTACGGGTTGAGTAAATTTATTTTATAGATTAAATAATAAAAAAAGTTACATTTTTAAGAACATCATGTATTGTATGGGTTGAGCACATGTAATTTTATATGCCAATCAATCAAAAATTATATATGTTGTTATATCTTTATAAACCCTGTGTATTATACGGATTGAATAAATCTAACTTTATATGCTACATAATAAAAAAAAGTTATATTTTTTAAAAACTCGGTGTATTACACAAGTTGCATAAATGTAACTTTGTATAGTAAATAATAAAAATATTATATCTTTAAAAAATCTCGTTTATTACCTGGGTTGAATGAATCTAATAAAAAATTATATCTTAAAAAAAACTAACGGATATACTTGATACTTGATATATGATGGATGAGGTGATTGCGGTGATGATTCTTATAAATGTCACATAAACATAGTGAATACCGTATTTGAGTTGATAGTTGAACACGAAAATAAAAGTATAGAACCAATAAACATTGATTAATGTTTTTGTTTACCCCTTATAAACATTTTTGAAATAGGTCATACCCTTAACTACTTTAGTTTAATAAAATAAATAAATCATTTACATTATATTAATTTATATTTAGTGTACTTTTTTTTGTTAATTTCAGGATAAATAATTTTGAAATCTAATAAATATTTCAAAATATTATATTATCTCATATACGAAATGTTTAAATTTATATAAAATTTAATTTTATAATTATCTTTTAATTAATATTAACTATCTATAATTAAGTGAATAGAGATGAAAAAAACTAAAAAATAGATAGCTCCAATGAATGACATGTGTATGTTCATTGGTTTCTTTTATTATAGAGTATATATATATATATATATATATATATATATATTGTTCCCATTAAGTCTAACCAACTCTTAACTCAATCTCCACCATTGGATTTGGCTGAGATTAAATCTCAGCCACTTAAACTCCTAAAAATAACTGTTGTGGCAGCAGTTTAGAGCGGTTCATTTCGGTTTTCAGCAGCTCCACTTTTTTCTACACACGTTGCCAGTAAACCTCCATGTCTCCTTACTTTCCTCCCCACGTTGCAGGTAACCGTCATATACCCTTCCTCTATTTATATCTTCTTAAAAACAAATGTTTGCTTTCCACTTTACACCTCATAACTCCTCCTTGTAATCTTTCATACATTCTGGCTGGAAGGTGGTGGCGATACAATTGCGTTTTCGTCGACAGCGGTGGGTGGTTATCGAAGTTTAATGATAGTATTAATGGTTTGCTTCACACAACTGCCGCCGGTAAGCCCTTCTCCTCTACTCGTCGCCGCTGTTGTTTGAGTCGGACACCGGCGCCGCCTCCTTTCTACACCCTTTCATCGCTTAACACACAGTGGCACCACAAAATTTCTGAAATCTGTGGGTTTTATGACATCCGCCATAGCAGCTCTTATATGTTATCTTTCTCTATCTGTTATGATCTTGGGGTTTTTGTTTAGGGAATGTCAAACGACGGTTTATAATCAAGTTTCTGGCATTAACATATGCCTGAAACTGTAGCTCCAAGACTAATTAAGGAAGACAGTAATGGTGGCAATATCAATGGTGTGGTCTCTTCCTACCTTCACCTCTTCAAAGCTTCCCTAGGTCGACTGGTGAGTTTCCCTCAATTTTATGTCAGATTATATATCTTTTGTTTTCCTTTTTTAAATGGCTTTATTTTCCAATTGATCGGTTATCCTTATCAAAATAGAAGATCTAAAATTCCTCACAAAAATTATGCAAAAACTGAACCAATTTTTAGAAATTTTGGATTACATTTTAAAAATTATGCAAAACGCGAATTTTAAAATTCGTTAGAATGGTACCATGTTTAATTAAATAAATATAATAACTAAGTTATTAAACTTGGTTAAATGTTTAAGAAAACAATCAAGGGAAGGAAATTGCTACATTTGTGATCAAGTAACAACTAAAGGGGCCAAGGTTGTCAAAAAGGAGGAAAGTTTATGTTTAATTAAAATAAAAATTAAAACCCCAAAAATACACACTCAGTGTGTGTGTGTGGGTCGATGTTCGACCAGGAGAGAAGGGAAAAGGGGGTAAAACCCTAGATCACCAAAATCCATCAAATTGAAGGAGGATTGAAGGGCTAATCGAATGCATGAACCAAGAATGTCGATCACTTAAGTGTTTCTACCATCATGTAAGTCGAATTTGGTATTTTAATGATGTTTGATCAAGTGGGTTTTGTGTAATCTGTGATTATAGTGTAAGATTTAAGCATGAATGTTAGTTATAATTAATGTGTAGATGCCAAAGTATGTTAAATTTTGATTATGATGAAGATTGGGGGAAAACCCATTTGCTATAGGTAGGGTGGCGACATGGGTATACTACCCATGTCAAATCTTATGCAAATTCGGATATGTTATGATTTATGTTATTGGTTTTTGTTAGTTAGATTTAGTATGGTGTGAAGTTATGCGATTTTTATTTAGATGTTAATGGCAAGTGAGCACAAGAATTAGGAAGATGAACATGAGAATATTTGTACATTATGCTTTAAATGCGAAACCCGCCAAGTGTTCGATGAAATGCTTAAGAGAACAAGAATGGGGTTGCTAGTAAGAATGATGTCGGGTTCAAGGATAGTGATTTTGAATGATGTTGTTAGTTGTGAAATTATGAGATGAATAGTATGTAAGGAAATTGTTTAAGATGCGTGCATATATGATCTTGTGATTTTAAATGTGTTACTATGTGAGTATGAAATGTAAACGATGTCCATAGTGTATACGACTATAAAGTTGTGGATGTGTGAAATTAGATCTCATTA
The DNA here is from genome assembly GCA_030545235.1 of Helianthus tuberosus. Classification (NCBI taxonomy): domain Eukaryota; kingdom Viridiplantae; phylum Streptophyta; class Magnoliopsida; order Asterales; family Asteraceae; genus Helianthus; species Helianthus tuberosus. The sequence continues at coordinate 141,356,320 of CM060425.1, forward strand.
AGTACATGCTTTATCAATATGTGCTATATGTGACGACATGAAGAATTATGTGAAATGAAAATATGTGACTCTAGTTGTACTTTGAGTTGTTGGAAATTGACGAGTAAAGTTAAAATGAAGCCGAATGTGAAATATAATTTGACATGATCATTCATATGTATAATTTTATATGCTAACAAGAATGTGGATGCAACGCAATGAAAGTATAGGGATCATGTCAAGATTGATGGAAGCATAAAGGGCTAACGGGTCATGAGGACGTGAGGAAACGAGAGCGGATATGGATGCGTAAGGTAAGTAAACTCCCGGACTCCCTCTTTAGTAGTAACAGAGATTAATTGTATGATAATTGTTAGAAGTTATGTTGAAATGCGTTATTGTTGATGATATCAAGTAAGTGATTTCCGAATCACTTCTTAGTTTATTTAAGCAAAGTTATGTGCTAGTTACTTGAGCATGGTAATCGAAGCCTATTAAGATTTGGTTATTTAGAAGCGAAGGTTTTCGCTATGTAGACCAACGGGTCAAAATAAGGAAGTTTTACTAATGAAGTTCACTTACGTATAATTGATTGAAATGAATGAGTTTAACGCATACCGGGAATCGGGTTCATAAACCCCATGTACGGAACTCCGAATAATGTAAAAGTGTTATAGTTTAATGTCATGTGAGTTTGGAGTATAAACATATGAGTTTTTTTTTTGATAAAAACATAAACGGGTCGAATAATTCGTAAATGAATATTAAGCCGAAAGCATATAAGTTAAGAATTTCCTTAGTTCGGGTGTTAGATTTTGAGTCCATATGATAGAGGACGAATTTACGGTCACGTGGGAAGAAACGGGAGGTTAAACGGTTTGAAAGTTACGCACGTTTTAGCGTAAACGGACGAAACAAAGTTTCAGGTGCTGTAAATTACGGCCCAGGCCGTAATTTCCGGCCTCCCCTGCATCAGAATCATGTTTGAGGCCCGTAAACAGTAGGCAGGCCGTATAACGAACTCGTTTAAACACGTTTTAAGTTACGTATGACTAATCCCTCTTATGTTTTTGAGAATTGTAAGGCTTAACCACCTGGTTACAATTGTAAACGTCTATATGTATTCCGTCAGGAAAAATAATTACCTTCTGTTAGTCGGAACTGTTAGGTAATTACGAATAGAAGAAAGAATGCCTGTAGCCTCTTACGTACATGATCTTTTCATTGGGAAGCTTATATTTAGGGTGTCTTAGCAAACCCTTTTGGAATGTCTTATGTAGTGTGTATGTTTGTATAGTTTGTACATTTGTTTATGTGTACATATTCATGTAGTGAAGTACGTGTTTAACTTATATGTATGATTGCGTCTGTGTACGAAGTAGGAATTATTGGTTACTAATGGATGGGATATGTGTATATGCTTGAGTGTTAAGTTACTAAACCGGGAACTCAAGTATGAAATGAGAATGCAGGTACGCCATAAGGACTTTGTGAAGGTTCAAAGAATTGGAATGCATTATTATACAGGAAAGCTTATTCGAAGAGACTGGCATGAGAAGAAGGAATATGGAGTGGTTATTTGATTGCATATATTTAATTTAAGAAGGACGTCACCAAATCTTAATGATGTTTATGTATGTGGTGAATGCAGGTTGGGAGGACTTAATATTATTATGAAGGATAAGAGGATTGAAGATCGGGTCAAGAGTAAGGATTGTACGGGAAGGATCGGTCACATAGTTTGACAAATATGGGTCTTGAAGCATTAATATAATGGAACGTGGTAAATCCTTTTTAATAAGTGTATGAAATTTTGTATTTGGACTTTCCTGTAAGTATTATGTCTAATAAAGAATGAAATTTTGGGCTCATATTTTCCGTTGTGTCGTATTTTAAGTTCTTACAAGTTAGTCTTACAGGGAATTGTTCATAATACGAACGGGTCAGGCCCGAATTTTGTTAAATAATAGTATGATAATATTACATTTTGGAATGTGAAATTTGGGCGTTTCAAGGGGATTCAAGTTACCGAAGGATTGTGCAATTTGCCCAAAGTTGTGTTCACCCCCTTCCATGTAAGGTTATTATCCATTGAATTGATTTGCACATTAATTATCTATTTGGAACACACAATATACAATTTAGTGAGCTCTGTTGAATTTGGAGGCATTCATTATTGGTTTTAGTGTTGATTATAACTTGAAATTAGTGAACTTTGAAGTGAATCTGGTATGAATATGATATCATTTTGATGGTCATTTTGAAATATGGCCTCTATTTGAGACCAAATTAACTTTTCAATTATGTATTTTTTTTCAGTTAGACGGAGCGTTATTTATATGGATGATGTGTTACTCTTGGAAAGTGGGGAGCAAGGATCGGCTTATTGTGAGGATAAATGTTGTTTTCAATGGGCAGAAGCCGATAAGGTTTATTTACTTCTACTCTTATATGGTGTCAATATTAATTTTTTTATGGTCAATTATTATTATTATTATTATTATTATTACTATTATTTTCTTTTTATTTCCAGTTGGGCATAGTGGAAAGATCCCATATTGTTTCCGATAGTTTGGACCTGGCATGATGCAACATGTATGTTTCCTATCAAGTTAATAGATCATATGCTTCATTAAACAATTAGTTTCTTGGCTTGAACATTGCCTAAACCCTATTTTATAATTAACCATAAATTACTAAACCTGTAAATATATATAGGGGTAAATATAATACTTAATTACTAAAAAATACATTAATTGCTTATTCTGAAAGTGGCAAATAGTTATTTTGGAGCAAGGGGATATGTCATTTGTTCATAATGATTATTTATTTAAACATATAGAGGATATGCTACAAATTTAACTTAATATGCAATATAATTAGTGCAGGGCACAAACACGGAATTTCCTTGATTATATTTTACTCAAACTCAACACCATTTGCAGTGATCCACACCTACCACCATGTGCAGTGTACAATTTCCTGCTACTTACAAAAATATAGTTATCGTAATTCTCACTTGGATTACTCATTGTTTTGCTTATATCCAGATTTGTCGAAATTACGACTTATGTTTTCCTTCAGGATGCTTGGTGGTGCAAGTGGTGCGTGATTCAGGTAAATATATCCATCAGGCATCAAGATTGCATTATAAAGTGCTGCATGTGCATATTACATATATGTAGAACCTCCGATATAGTTTTTTCATTCTGAAAGTTGTCTAGAGTGTTTCCATTTGTTGTTTTCACCATATATTTAAACTGTTTGGGCATTTTTTAATATGCAATAAGAACTTATGAGTGATAAAAATGCAGTCGTGCATGGGATATGAGGACAATGGAATCAAGCTGTAGGTTTTCTTGCAGGACAGGTTTGATCTTTTTTATCCAACTACTCACGAACTTCTGTATTCTGAATGGTGTCACACAATTGATCACAGTTTATCGGAGCATGCAAGGAACCAATCATGGTCATAGTAACTGAGCTTCTTATGGGAGGATCGGGGTTTTTGCAACTGGATTGATGGCTACTTTGAATGACAATGCTTCTAAGATACCATTTGTAAGCCATTTGATTCTAATACGATATCAAACGTGATAGAGCTTTAAAAAGTTCTATGTTATTTCTAGCCAATATCTGTGGTTTAAGTTGCTTAAGGTTCTTAAATGTTTTTCATATAATGACTTTTATGGCTCTCTAATATACTCATATATCTTCAAGAAACTATACACATATGAAAGATTATTGCTTTTGTTTTTGTGGGTAGATATAGCAATTGACAAACCTCAATTCAACTTTTAGTTTAGTTCTTTGTTTTTGTTCAATGCTCAGTACACAAAAACATATACATTTAGCAAGTTTTTTTCATAGCTTTGTTGAAATTACTCAATTAGTGATACCCTTGAGTTGGATATTAGATGTGCTCCAAGAAGTGTATTTCCATCTATGTTTGTTAAATTTAGTCATAGATTTCTTTATATGATACATGAAGATATATGATTAAAAATATAGCTAGAATAATGGTTAACCTGAATTTTAAAAGAGTAAAAAGGTTTAAAGGATTTTACTCCACTTTGGTTCGTATGAGATTTGGTTTTAATTTTTTTTTCAGTTATAAGTTACTAACTCATGCTTTTGACGTTGTTTGGTGTTTAATTAAACGGTAAATTATGAAAAAAATTGACTATAAGTTGGCTTTTAATTAACTTTTTCATGCTACTGGACGTCGATGTGAGTACAGACGTAATAACTAATAAGTGTTGATGGATCATCGAAAACCAGGTTACTTGAGAATGAACTTGCTGAGGCTTTGTGGGAAAATAACACCGGGTTGATAGGTATTAACTATGAACCCAAGAATTTATATGACAGCTGTGAACGTCATGTGCACATTTGGCAAGTTTGACCTGTTTACTTATAAATGGGTCAATTTGGGGCTTTGGGCTATGTTTTATATCTACCGGATCAAACTAACGAGTAAATTCAACATAAATACATTTAGAGAAATGAGTCAAAGGTCCCTAAAATATGTTTTATTTACAGAAGTAGATTAATATTAAAAAACTATCATTTTTATAATCATTTTGGCAAAACAACAGATATATATTTATAAAATCATAATTAGGACCAAATGTGTTTTAAAATCAAGCTACAAAGCTTAAGGCTGATCTTGTAGGTGATGATTTTTAGTAACAAGGGAACTTACTGCTGTCAATTTTTTGTATTTCAGCTTCCTGACCAAGGGACAAATTCATTAGTCAGAATTATATGTAAAAACAGTTAAAAAGGAAAACGATAACAATGCATCTTTACCTGAGAGTCTGAGACCGACTTGAAAGAACTTTAAGAATTTATCTTCACATGAGCCTCAAATATTCAAAAGTAGAAGCCTAAAGAGAAGAGCTTATACCCGGTAAATTATATCTTCTATAATTCATTAAATGTTAATATCCAAGATTAGTATCCATTTTAGGAAGACAAAAAGTACGATACATTGTTTGATGACTTCATAAATTTTGATATAATGTATAAATTTTGATATTTATATTGTTGGGTTAATTGGTTGTTCGCGGGTTAGTTCACGGGTCGGATAGAAACAGTTTGGTAGCTTGCAGGTTACCCGGGTCACATGTTAGTTGGTTAGCGGGTCATGTGTGATGGGTTGGACAAGTGGTAACTATTAACGGGTCAGTAGGAATAACCTGGTAATGGATGACCGAGTTTGCTAGAGAATTATTGGAAGATGGATGATATGGTTGCTGACTTACTGAATAAAAGGAGTTCGACATGAATGTACTTTCAGCACATGCATTTTATATGTTTTGATCATAATTATAAACAAGATAGAGTTATTTAGTTTATTTGTACCCCCATTTTCATTCGTATACAGTAGCATTTCTTCACTTCTGCATGTCTTCATACTCCATTTAATTGTTATTCTATTGAAAGTTCAATACACAGTCTTGTACAAATATTGTGTGTGTTTTCAAGGAGGGGCCTGAACCAATATATATCTATAATACATAACATATTCCTTCCGATGGGCAGGCCAGGTCAAACATCATAACTCATATGGTTAGTTATATACTACATTAAAAGTATTGGCTTCCAAAATGATTCGTAGTGGTTCAGGAGGAGTATGAGAAGGGGAAAGCTCCATGGGAACACGTAGGCATTATTTGCAAGTGAATTATTACCCTCGGTCCTAGATAAACGTACCATGTTTACAAAATATAAGATTGAATGAATATCTTTTTTTTAATTATTATTTTTTCCAGGTGGGGCTGATGTAGTGCTGAAGTCCAAAATTGATCCAAAGAAAATAAATAAGAGCTTGGAAGAACTTTAAAGAGAAAGATACTTATTTCATATTCTTTATACCTAGACTCAATATAATACGAGCATCAAATAAATATAGGAAATAGAGAACTAACCACTAACTCATACTCACTAACTTACCCACATACTAACCCACTAAATGCATACACTTGCATGGAAAGTTTGAACACTTAACTGATTTCTTGAACCTAAAATATAAGATTAATAAAATAAATTTAGTCCTATTATATTATTCCACAATGGCAAAAACGACCCAATTGACAAGTTTTGGGCCACACTGGGTCTTTATTATAACATTTTGGGTCAAGTTGGGTCATTAAGCTGTTTGCATTGGGTCTCTATGGGCTGAGGTAAGAAGTAAGGAGAGCAAAAGACGTGGGAGGGTTAGGATGGGCAGGGCTAAAACATTGAATGAGTCAAGATGAGTAGAGATAAAGGCTTGTCTTTGACATAGTGTAAATGCAATATGATCTAACATTTTTATTTCTAACTCTGTAGATATCCAACAAGTATGGCTTTATATATGCTATTACCAAGCTAGGCCTTCTTTTTATTATGATCTTTATTTAAGGTAATCTCTTAAATGATGAGTTGATGACACTAAATTGTACCATTCTTACATAGTGAACATATGTTAATGAGTTATACTTTTAGCACGAACAAAACGGTTTTTATTTAAAATGCAGTTTAATATAGTGATGAAATTATGGCATTAAAGTACCTGGCCACCGGACGGGTATATTATCTGACTCTCTACTTAATTTCTTTGTGTTCATAGGTTCATTCATATTGTTATTATATACGATACATCAACATAACCCGTCCACCGGACGAGTATTAAACTAGTTTAAAATTGTGTCTTCCTAGTATTATGAGGTTTATAGAGCTCTTAATGGCTTAAACAACTACATCAATGGAGATAGTGGGAATTGGTGGCCAAACTTTATCTTAATTACACTTTGTCACCATGATAACAAATTTACAACACTCCAATCCACAAGTCATTCTAATCATCTACTGGTTTGTACATTTTTACATTGGACATGTTAGCGTTCATACTTTATCACCTTTTGAATAAGTTGAAAGTGTATAGAAGCTGTTCTGACCTTGATAATTTAACGACTGCCTGATGTTAGCAATATAATGCAAAATTATTAGTCTAAAATGCTTGTTTGTAATACAATTTTCTTCAATTGAGAGACAAGCTGGATCTTCAACCATACCTTGTTCTTTCGATTAAACATGCAATACATTACATTCAAAGTTTCAAACTCTTTAATGTTGCTAGGTTCGCATTGTTTTGTCAAGAAAACATTCGTACTATCAACTTAACATAACGCTAAGATGTTTAGCGTTGACATCACGTTCAATGTAAAAGATGTTGGCAATGTCGTCTTAGGAAGTTAATTAAACGTGGAGGTGTAGTTGCTTATAATTGACAAAAATGTGTTATATGCTGATCCTTGGTTCTCATATCGCGTAACATTGTAGTACGGTAATGGTTCTATTACCATTATGTAAAATGGTTCTTATACCTCCAACAACGTATTAGCAATCAACAAAAATATACAATTAAATAAAAAGTAGTTGAAAGATATTGTAGTCATTTACTTATTTAAATTTAGTTACTGCAATTGAATGAATATGTCTAATATAATCTACTAGTTGTAACACCCGTGTGAACACACGGGTATGTTTAATAACGATCGAAAACAAAAATACTAAAAAACAGAGTATAATATATCATTTAAATTCTTTGCATTTAGTAACATATCTTTAAAAAACAATGTTAATGACAGTATGTGTTAGTGTACATGTTTGATATAAAAATAATCTAAGTAGTTGGTAATATGTTGTCTAAAATGAAAGCATGAATAATTTTATGTTGTCTAATAACTTATTATATATGACTTTATTTTTTTTTTTTTGGGTTAGTTTTGCCAAATAATAATCTGATTTGGAAGGTTTTAAGCAAGGCCCGTTCAACCCATTTGACTCGATCTACTTATTTTAATCCATTTGAGCTTTAGTGAATACCTGGAGTGCCAAACTAAACTTATAACAGTAGGAAAGAATGCCTTAGATAAAATTCGAATTCCTATATTTAGCCACCACGCAAATGACAGTGAATTCTATTATGCAAAGTCGATTGATCCTAAATGATTAAATGAACGCATGTTGTTCAAATGTAATAAGCTACAAACATTTATGTTTACCAGTCAACTCAACCCGATTAGATATTAGACCCCTTTTGACCCGCTAAAGTTATATGAACACAATAATGTAATACAAGATTACTCTTAGGATGATAGATATGATACTAATCTAACAAAAGATCACTAAATAAAGTTCATGTATTTAATTTGGAAATCAAAAGCCTTTAGAACTTAGTATACAATTACATGAGATTATAACATTATGAAAATCAGTTTGTCACTCAAATAATATGATACATGTATATATTTACATTTACAAGCGAACCGGAAGCTGTTAACCTAAATTACAAGAGTGCCATCCACTCCCATAAATCATAATTACAGTTTATGTATCATAAAGAAGAAAATCACCTCACATCTCCGATAAAAAGTTACTAATCTTTCGAAGCTCTTTTAGAGCTTCCATGGTGTTTGTTGACAAGTTCTGTACAGACTCGATCACTTAGGTTATATATACCGAGAATTTCAGAAGAAAATAAAAAAATTTGAATTGTTTTATGTTAAAAAATGTAATACCTCAATATTTTCAAGCATGGATTGAGCAAGATTCTTCAGGTTGTTGTGATCAACAGCTTCTGGTTCGTTGGTCTCTTCTGCTGTCGAAGATGACGATACTGCAATTTTCTGATTAAATCCATTGACGTAAGATGTTGTAGGCTCAGATTTCTCTAACAAATCCTCAGGCTCGGTTTTTGAAAACATCCATAACCACTAAAACTTCCCCGATAAAGGCTTTCTTATAGTTTCGTCATTCTTTACCTCCTTGAAAGCACTTGGCACTCTTCGGTGCATTCGGGTCTTTGTTTTTTTCTTGGGCTTTTTCTTCTTCGACACATCATCTACACCCCTTTTGGTTCTTTTCCGACTTGAAACAACCTTAGAGAAGTAGTAGGTTCTTTCTTTGGTTCCTTCCTTACAGGTTTCTGAAATATAATATGTTAGAAACTAAAAAGAAAGTTATAATATGATGTAAAAGAACCCCCAACTACTAACCTCCTTGTCACCTTCACTCAAACTACCATCAGAATCATCTCTCCCCAAGTCATCAGTAGGTAACGCTCCATCTTCCTTGTCAGCAACAAAATCCTCATACTACATAATTCAAACAAATTTAAGATAAAAAATGAAAAACATACAACAAAGTTAAGATTAGACTTTATTCTCTTTGTCACTAACTCACCAACAGCTTCATTCTTTATTCGCTCAAGATGCGGATCAACATTATCATCGTCTTCATCTTTTAACACTACTGCAACACCATCTGTGGTTTAGCATTTGTTATAGCATTAGTAGAAGATCCATCAATATGTAATTTTAGAAACCAAAATCAGTACATATAAATATATAGAAAGATGAATTTTAAAACAAAAATCATAACGGATAAATTAAAAGGATGACTCAAAACCAAAGTGTTTTCCTTTAAACTGTGGTCGACATCCGAGCCGAGAACCAAAAATCGTTTTAAGCCAAATTACTTAGAACAAAAAAAACTAATTGTTTTTATGTGTTATTATATTATATACTTATCTGTTTATTTAATCTATTTACATATAAGCATATAAAAAGCACAAATTGTCATAGAAGTGTCGTTTGCAGCTAAGCCTAACTTACACATTTGTTTAAAGTCATCCAAAATGATTTTGTAATTATACTTCTTGGTCTCGTCAGTTGTTTTTAATAGTGAACAAAAGTAATATCCCAAACTATAACTAATAAAGTTTGGTGTAAGAGAGTTTACAGACTAAAAGGGGCACTTATGTCAATTTAAGATGTTGAAGGTAGATAAGTAACTAAAGACAAGAAGATGGTCATGTGCATTTGCTGGACACAATAATTTTGCAAGCGTGCAAGCAAAGAAGATAGGTGGAGTGAGCAAGGGATCTTCCTTCTAAAATAAAAACCAATTAGACACAATCAAAATGAATAGAAATAGAGCAGAGAGTTATATGTCAACGCCAACAACAGGGCCGACAAGCAGGAGGGCGTTGATCCAGTTCTAGGTGACCTTGTGAGGCTCATCGTGTTTGCTTACAAAAGAGGCATCAGTGATACTTAGTTGCATAAAAAAACCAATACCTGCTATTGATAACATCAATTTCATGAAGTGTAACACAATGCACCACCTCTTTCCTCTTCTTCAGCTCCCCATGATCAAGACACTACACAAACTTTGTCTACGGCCCAATCGCATCATAATCTATAGACCTCGAAAACAACTTCCTGAGTTTCGTTATCTTCCCAAAAGCCTTATAAATCGTCACATCCCCACTCTTCACGCTTCACGCTTCAATCAAGGTCTGCCCCAAGATCATAAACTGTCTCCATCTACATTAACCAAACAACCCTTATTCACATAAGCCCTATTTTAACTTTAGTTTTCATTTTAACTATATCAATTACAAAATCTATCTGATATTAAAAAATAAAAGGTGAACACCTGTTCTACATAAATAAACTTCCGAGTCTTATCAGCCAATAACGCTTGAACCGTGGAATCAAGCTCGTTTTGAACACAAGCTCTTTGTATAAGTAATGCAGAAAGTAATTAGACATAAAACAATGAAGTATTGAAGATTAATATTCGAATAGATATACCTGAATGGAGTTATTGGATTCAGCATACTGATCAACAGTTTTCAAGTATCTTACGTCATTGTGCGTATGAGCAACCAAATGAACATTAAAAGTACCAACCAAACAAATTTGAGCTCAAAAGAAAAGATAATATTTACAAAATATACTAAATCAAAGCACAACATTATAATAGATAGTATAGATTATAACCATGTTTGCTTGGAAATCATACATGAAAGCGACCAGCTTTTTAACACCAGACAAAGGTACAACATTATAATCAAAGTAGAAATAAAAAGAGAGATTATTTATGAGATGGTTTCAAAAATCGGTTTAGTTAAAAGAAAAACAAATATATTTACATGTCATACGCCGATAGAACAGGTAAGGCATCGGCGGGACTGATTGATGGGATTGGACACTTTTTCCAGCACTACATCTTGGCATGAAGTCTTTCTTTGTTACCCAGTGGAAATTTAGCCATCAATAATTGTATGTCACAAACCATACCAGTTCTCTGTTAAAAACAAATACTCACAAACAAATTCACAATATGCTAAAATAAGATTTGGCGTAGTGCGTAAGTTCGCTTACCTTCTCGACATAAGAACAGTCCATATTTTCAATATATATATATATATATATATATATATATATATATATATATATATATAGGGGAAGGTTCATTTGAGAAGAAAATTTTATTGAGAAGAAAAAGAATAAAATGGTATAATTGTAAAACATTAAATAGTTTTTTTTCTCATCTCATTTATTATTATGTTTGACTAATTAATTAGTCATTAAGACTATAATCCTCCACACTAAATATTTTTGCCTACACACATCAAAAGTTATCCTACACATTTCGAAATTTATCCTACACATATTGAAATTTATCCTACACAACTCGTAATTTATCCTGCACGCCTTGTATTTATCCTACACTTTAAATGAATTTTTATTTTTATTTTTTGTGAAAAATATATATCTTAAAAATAAGTTACAAATTTAATATAGTTAGTTATTAAAGATGAAACTACCAATTAATGATGTATGTAAGTTTACTAATATACCTTTATAGTTACATTAAGTACAAATATTAAATGAAGTCTAATGAAGCATTTCTATTGGTTGAAATTTCTTCTTTTTTCTTCTTACAAAGAATTTCTTCTCATTTGAACCCTCCACTATATATATATATTATGAAATCACGTCTTCAGCTTCTCGACATAAGAACAGGTCATAAGAACAGTCCATATTTTCAATATATATATATATATATTATGAAATCTGTTCTGGCTAATTTCCCCATCATTACAATCTTGATTATAATCACAATATAATCGTCTTCAGCCTCAGTATCGAAATCACGCTCAACATGCTTCGCTGCAAATAAACAATTATTTGTCATTAACACAGGCACACAACAAACAAAATAAGAAAATTCAGCTCATTTTATGCTTGTTTATCAACCATTTAGAAAAATAATTATGAAAATATTGACTACAAAGGTTGATAAAGTTATATACTATAAACCATATGAGTTGAATAGCCGATTGATATTTATATTAAAAAAGTTTGAATAGCCAGTTGAAAATATTGACTACAAAGTTTGATAAAGTTATATGCTTTTTTTTTATATTTAATCGATATTTATATTAAAAAAACCGAAACCCCGCTATTTACCGCTACATACCCTGTAGCGACCTTCGACCTATACGCTACGTTATTCGCTATAGCGACCGCTATTGACAACTATGATCTATTCAACGCCGATATAACCAGATGTGGAAAAAATGGTCTAATCTGTTGTAAAGAACTGAAAATGGAGATAAATGAAAGATAATCTACCTATTCTTGATTTCAATTAACTAAATATCTGTTTCTGGTTATTTAAATTTGATTATAATTCTTCAGTTATAGTAATCACTTTCAAAATGTTCATCCTAACACTGCATATTAAGCAGATATAGACTATAGAGACGGTCGAAAAAGATTATGCTTACTTTCCTAGTGCCATCAGAAGCTGTAATGATATCTTTCTTCACATGAATGTGCCCAAATACTCTTTGAATTGTTCCCGTATAGCAGTTTCCATAACATTAAAGCTTGAGCGGGTCTATATCCTTGTGAAGTGATCCAATTTTGTTTAAAGATTCATGTATGTAAAAATGAATAAAGCTTAAATGGTATATCTAAGGAATACAACTATCAAATTAACATTTTTTATTTTAAAAACTCAAAGGCCATATGCCATAAGCCAATCAAGATGTCCCAAGAATCATCAATGTAACGTTTTGATTTCTTTTCAAGTTCTCAAATTACAAGAACTATTTGGAGTTTTGGACATTATCTGGTTGCAAATTAAGTTATGGCGTTGACTTTGGTCCCTAACTTCAATGTAACTATGATGTTCTATTACAAGTGAAAATGCTAAATTAAACTAAAAATAATAATAACTATGCATCTATATAATATGTAACAAAACAAACTCTATAACCTCAAACGTCCAAATATTTGATTATCCAAACACTAATACCATTCAAACGATTTAATGATTTATACATAACTGACTATTTAAAATCATACCTTCACTCTCACAACATGCCTTACACCCTAAAACATAACTACAACAATGGCTGCTTCACACAGATCTAAGTAATAAAGCCAAAAAAATATTGTAAAAGAGAAAAAGTTCCAAATTAGATCTCACATTTCAGGTCAATAACTATGTACCTTTTATCTAAGCATTTGATGATTCAAAAAATAAGGAGAGACATGAACTCACAAAGCATTTGATGATTCAAATTGAAGAGAATTAAGGCTCAGATCTATAATTTGAAGATCAGACAAAGGACTCGGGCACCGTCATGGCTGCAACACTGGTTGCATCTCACACACCATCCGGGTTGCCCCGCCAATATACGGGCCAGATCTAACCCTTAGACTGACTATGATGTTCAAAAAACAATCCATACAAAAACTAACATTATCGCCATATCCAATCATAACTTTCACAACATATACATCAAGAGAGAGAAAAAAAAAGAAGAAGTAGGAAGTACCCTTTCATTCAAAACTTTTCAAGGGACTCACCATTTGTGAAACCGAACTGATGATGATGCGGATCTGATGATGATGCGGATTTCTTCTCGGCTGACATTCTTCGTGTGGAAGCTTTGTAAAACAAAACCCTAGAAATCGCCTGTATGAAGATTAGAGAAGAAAGAGAGAAGAAAGAGAGAACTGTGGCTGGAAGTTTGAATCGAGAAGAAAGAAAGACTGATATGATTACTTTTCTGATGTGCATTAAATGGCAAACAACTCCCCATGCATTTTCAATTTTACCTCCTAAAAAATAAAAACTTTTTTATTTTCATAACAAAATAAAAAACAGATTAATAATATTATATATAAATATAAAATCGGAATTATGATGTCAGCGAAGCCAATGTGGCATATCTAATAAGATGTCACATATGCAAAATTAGGTCAGCATTTAACCTCCTTTAATAGATAGTATAGATTATCTATTACCTATAATAAACTAGGTTATAACCCCGTGTGTTACACAGGTCGAATAAATAAATTTTATATACTAAATAATAAAACAATATATCTTTAAAAACCTCTTTTATTGCACGGGTTGAATAAATATAATTTTATATATTAAATAATAAAAAGTTATATCTATAAGAACCATATTGTACGGGTTGAATAAATATAATTTTATATACCAAATAAAAAAGTTATATTTTTAAAACCGCTTGTTTTACACGAGTTGAATAAATATAATATTGTTTACCAAATAATAAAATAATACATCTTTAAGAAACCTCCTTTATTACACGGGTTTAATAAATGTAATTTTATATAACAAATAATAAAAAAAAGTTATATCTTTAAAAATATGTGTATTACACGGGTTGAATAAATGTAATTTCCTTTACTAAATAATAAAAAAATATATATCCTTAAAAAAACCCCGTGCATTGTACGAATTGAATAAATCTAATTTTATATATCAAATAATAAAAAGTTATATATTAAAAAACCTCATCTATTACACGGGTCGAATAAATGTAATTTTGTATAGTAAATAATAAAAAAAGGTATATCTATAAAAAATCACGTGTATTACACGGGTTTAGTAAATCTAATTTTATATACCAATAATAAAAAAGTCATATCTTTCAATATACTAATGGATAATATTATTATTATTATCATCTAATATAATAGAGTTAATTGCCAAAATCTGAGGTTAGGGCACGTTTGCCATTTTCGTCCAAAATGACACTTTTGTACCAAATTGCCCCCAAAGTTTGTAACTTTTTGTCAATTTCATCCAAACCACTAACTTAGTTTATTTTTTTGTTATGTTGAGGATATTTGAATGAAACTGGCAAATATAAAACCATAGGGACGATTTTGGCAATTTACTCAAACCCTTTTTAATTTCTCTTATTTAAGTACTTTTGTTACATATATAATAAAAAAGAATATACATGGAGTTTTTAGAAAAAACAATTAATAGTTTTGTCACATAATTTTTATATTTTTTCATCCAAATCACTAACTCAGTTTATTTTTCTAGTTGAGGTGAAGGATGTTTTAAATTTTATAAATTAAGACAGAAATTAATTTACAGCTTCTTTATATAAATCAGTTGTATAAAGAGAAAAGGTCATTGGTGTGCAACACATAACAATCGATTACAACTTTTAGTATTTATTAGTTGTTGAGATAGAAAAAAATTGTAAAACGTTACATATTTTTTAAATGTGTTGAGCACTTAGGAATTATGTTGGTAGAAATAAGCTATTTATCTAATTAAAATTATGAGGGTAACTAACTAATACTTATTCTGGGTGGCTTGAGTAAAGAAACTTTTGGTTCATAGCATTATAATTACAATTTGGTGGGCAATTTTAAGGTTTGGTAATGACACGTTGTTTGATAGAGGAAAGGGGGGGGGGGGGGGTTGGCTTCTGTTTTTCCTTAGGAGGGAATTTAAAAAAGTAGAAGATTAATTACAAACTTGGTACATATGATAAGATTTTTTTATTTGACATTTTTCAATAGGGTCACCAGCATTTTAGTTTGTAAAAAAATTTAGAGGTTTAAGTAGATTTTATTTTTATAAACTGATCTATATAAAAATTTAGAAATTAATTTCTGTCTTAGTTTCTAAACATCCTTTACCTTAATAGAAAAATTAACTTAGTTAGTGGTTGGATGAAAATATATAAAAATTATGTGACAAAACTATTATTTTTTTCATAAAAAAATTGAATGTATATTCTTTTTTATTATATATGTAACAAAATTAATTAAATAAAAGAAATTTAAAAGAGTTCGAGTAAATTACCAAAATCGTCCCTGTGGTTTTATATTTGCCAGTTTCATCCAAATATCATCAACTTAACAGAAAAATAAACTAAGTTAGTGGTTTGGATGAAAATGGAAAAAGTTACAAACGTTGGGGGCAATTTGGTACAAAAGTGTCATTTTGGACGAAAATGGCAAACCTGCGCAAACCTCAGGGACGATTTTGGCAATTAACTCAATATAATATTTTGGTAAAATAATATAAATTTAATATTCAAACATAGATCATTGTGTAATTTTATTACCATACACATATAAATATAAATTTAATATTCAAACATAGATCATTGTGTAATTTTATTACCATACACGTGAATATTAGCTATAAACTATAAAAAAATAACACCATCAAAAGGGTTAGAAAAAAAGACGTTGAGGGTTCAGATGTTAAAAAATTTCTTTTTGGGCCAAAAGGGTAAAAGTGATATAACCACATGGGCCAAAATCATAATTACTCTAATATCAAACTAGGTTAGAACCCCGTGTATTACACGGGGTGAATTAATATAATTTTACAAACTAAATAATATAAAAGTTATATCTTTAAATACTTGTTCATTGTATGGATTTAATAAACACGTGTATTATGTTTTTGAAAAAATGAATTTTGATGTATTATATACTTTTTATTACATTTTACTTTGTTTTTTTGTTTATTATTAGGTTAGAAACTTGTGTATTACATAAGTTATAACATTTTAATTTATTTTTTTATTTATTCATTAGTTTGAAACTTGAGTGGTACACGTAGTTATACCAAACAATATTTATTATTTTTACTATATGACAAAACGATCCATTTGTATTTATTATACAGATATATCATATACCAACGAATAATCTATATTGTAGCTTATTGGTATAATAACTATATAATCATTTATCCTATATAATCTAATCTAACTTAATACTCATAAATAAAAAGATAAATAGTCATTTAGATGTTTCTTAGCCTAAACACACATAAATATGCACGAATAATAATATTGATAATAGAATGAATTTAGTTAAATAATTTAAAGATAATTTTACGTAAAGTTAATAGATTATTTTAATATATCTTTTGAAGATGAAATAGTATATATTGTTTGTTATTATTCTTATCATTAACAATCACTTAATGTTTTCATAGGTCAAAATCAACGTTTTAGTGTGCATTTTCTTGTTTCCTGACCTTAAGTTTCAAAATTTTGTTCCATCTTTATCACAAATGTATTTTTAATTATAAAAAATTAAGTATTTATAATTTTATAGGAGAGACGGGAAAACAAAAAAATTGTTAAAGCACCGGATCGATGACGAACATCAAACATTGCACTTGATTCAAGACATGAAGAACAATCATATGAACAAGATAGAAGTATGTAGAAGATGAATCTCTTTATTGATGAATCAGTCATCACAGATTACACAAACCAAAGGAGTATACATCATCTTCTACAAGCTGGTTTAGATCACCAAGATCTAAACCTAGCTTTCTCTCACTAACACATAGTCTCCCTCTCTCTCTAGAATACACACAGTGATTGAGAATGGATGGGATCTTGTGAGAGGTGCATAAAGCTCTCAAGAGTTGTTGTTGTCGTTCCTCTCTGATTGCCCTAATCCTATACAACACATATATAGACTAGGGACAAAACTCAGACAAAACCCAAACCCCTGACCAAAGTTCTAGACCAAAACTTGGACAAATTGTCCAAGGATAAACCTTGGACTAAGTTCCAAGATATGTACAATAAAGACCCTAACAATTGGAAGGCATGCACTTTGCACCCAAAGTGCATTAACAAACTCTCCGTTGATCAGTGCATGGTCTTCATGTAGTCTAGAATTCTTCATTATCGTTGACTTTAACTTGGACTTCTGCTTTGGTTGACTAGAACTGATAAGCGACAGTTACCCGGCAGGAACTGCACTTACAAAATTAGATATCTCCAATGAATGACACATGTCCCTCAAATGGTTTCTTTTATTATATAGTATAGACTAGGTTATAACCCCGTGTATTACACGGGTCGAATAAATGAATTTTATATACTAAATAATAAAACGATATATCTTTAAAAACCTCTTTTATTGCACGGGGTGAATAAATATAATTTTATATATTAAATAATAAAAAGTTATATATATAAGAACCATATTGTACGGGTTGAATAAATATAATTTTATATACCAAATAAAAAAGTTACATCTTTAAAACCGCTTGTTTTACACGAGTTGAATAAATGTAATTTTATATATTAAACAATAAACAGTTATATTTTTATAAACCCCGTATATTGTACAGGTTAAATAAATGTAATTTTATATATCAAATAATAAAAAATTACATCCTTAAAAACCCCGTATATTACACATGTTGAATAGATTTGAAAAAGAGTTATATCTTTAAAAAGCATGTATATTACACAAATTAAATAAATGTAATTTAAATTTTAGAATCATATTTTATTAGAAAAATAGAAGAATGGTATTCAAAATTTAAAGTAGGATGAAATTTAATATTAGCTCATTATTCATTTATTTATTTAATTAATATAAGATAAGTTTGGAAGTGAGGCGAGAAAATCATAAAATAAATGCTTACAATGAATGATAGGTGTTACACGTTAATGTTTTATTATATAGTATAGTATAAATATATATTTATATTGATATAAATAGATTCTTATATTGTAGTAAAATTTGTTAACAAAGTCTCAATAAATTTAACCCTTTATTTAAAACTTGTAAATGTAACGAAGTCTCAATAAATTTAACCATTTATTTAAAACTTGTAAATGTAGAAATGATAAATAATATTAGTTAATTTTATTTTAAGTTTCGTAAAATCTATTTTTGATACCAAACTAAACAAAACGTTCAAACATATAGTTAATATCAAGAGTAAATTACGATTTTGGCCCGGTGGTGATATCATTTTTACCATTTTAGCCAAAAAATGAATCTTCCAAAAGGGTTAGAAAAAAAGATGTTGAGGGCTTAGATGTTAAAAAGTTTCTTTTTGGGCTAAAAGGGTAAAAGGCCAAAATCGTAATTTACTCTAATATCAAATTAGATAACTAAGTTTGAATCTGAAGTAAATAGATAAATATAAAAGTAATAATTAAACTAAATAATATTTAGTAGGAGGATTATCTATAATTAATTAGAAGAGATTAAATTAAAATTATAATTATCCATAAGACATGGCCTAATATAATGACACGTGTCGTTAAAGTGGTTTCTTTTATTATATGTATAGATTAGATAACTAAGTTTGAATTTGAAGTAAATAGATAAATATAAAAGTAATAATTAAACTAAATAATATTTAGTAGAAAGATTATCTATAATTAATTAGAAAAAATTAAACTAAAATTATAATTATTCATAAGACATGACCTAATATGATGACAAGTGTCTCAAAGTGATTTCTTTTATTACAAGAAGTATTGGGCTGATGTGGCAATTCTTAGAACTTCTCAGCCTTCATTTTGGCGCGAAAATGGGACGGATCTTTACATTGCTCGCGGATCCCCATTTTAGCATACCCACCCGATGTTATAACCCGATTATATAGGCTCCTATTATCAGTTCATCCTTCGTTCTCTCCGTCTAACCCTAATCACCTCCACAGCCGCGATTTCACCTCTCCGTCTTCAATCTTCCCCACTCTCTGCGTTGGACCTCCCTCATTGTTTACTCATCGATCGATTATGTTGATTAGGAATTCAATCTTATGTGATCTCGGTAAGTTTATGTTGGGTATTTTTTTTCATTATTTTGCTACGCGTAATCTGTAATCCTACTCATTCGTGTCTTCTAATATTTGGGTTTTAAGTTCGTTCTTCTTGTATAATTGATTATCACCACTTTAAGTTACAGTTTCTTATTCCCATCCTTCATTTATGTTTGTTTTTTTCCATCAGGAGTCAAGACCTATACCCTTGCACTGAATCAAAACATATGGTTTGTCATTTACAGGTAAATACGAGAACTGATTCAGGGCTGTTTGAGATTGCTTATTGATCGGTTCGACTTTTGGGTGTTTATTTTTCAGAATCAAATTGTGCTTATAATTAGGTTTAAGAAAAAGTGAGATGTTACTAGAGAGGAGAGGAGTTTTTGCTGGTTATTCAATAATCATTTAAAAATATCTATCATTATGTTAATTAGGGTTTGAAGTTCTGAATATGGTGGTTATGTGCGTGAATTGGCCATGATAGCCAAGTTATTCTATTGTTCTTAAGATGCATAGTTGACAAACAATGATATGAACTTTAGCGAACATCCACAAGTTGGCTTTTAATGTTATATCTCTATACTATTATGACTTTTTAGTTACTATTTACTAATCTGATTTTTTATAAACATCTTCTTTTTCAGATGTCAGGTACCATAATGGTATTCAGGTGACTGAATCGGCCCAGTATAATGATTTATGGGGAAACAATCAAGGTTAGGAACCGTTTTTGTTTGAATAGTTCTTGAAACTTGGTTTGCTTTCGCCACAATTTATTTGATACAAATATTCAATAAGCATGTGTTTGTTAATCTGCAACTGTTTATAGAATTAAAATGAATCATGCCGGTAAGGATTCCCAATATTAAGCCAGGATTAACTTGATTAGCAGCATAATAGATAATTCAGTGGGACTAATTGGATAAAATCGACTAGCAGCATATAGATATGGAATTAATATCGTCTTTTTTTTTTTTTTAATTTTAGCTGTCTTAACCCATTCACAATCAGAATAAGGCTTCATATCCACAACAAGTTTAAGTGGTACATGATGATTTTGATGTGGTTGTTGTGTGCAATGAAGATTGATTATCCATGAATCATAAGAATCTTGAATCGAATTTGTTTACCACTCAAAGAATTTTGAATCAAATTGTTTCTAGATCAATGGTATTGAGTTTATGTGTGGGTGTTTCTTGATTGATCATGATGTGTGAATTTTTTTATGAAAGTTTCGGTTTTTAGCATGTCATCTTGATGTGATTTTGAAGTAGTTTCAAATCAGAACATTGTTTTATATGATAAACCAACGTGTGTATAGAATTTTGTGTGTATTGCTTGATCATAAAGTGTAAATTGCCGGGGTCTTGCTCGATTTTGATGCAGTTTTTATCTGCATTGGCCATTATACGTAGCCCGGAATCGCACATATTCCGGGCATTTAGAATCTTGAATCAGATCTTCCTGAATAAAAAGAATTTTGAATCAAATTATTTCTTGAAAGCAGATTCATAGTCACAATTACCGTGTTCCAGAGCCCTTTCAAAATAAGGTATCCTTTTTCCTTTTTCATTAAACATGGCAATTTGACCCATTTACCTACAAATTGGTTGATATGTTTTGTATCTAAAATGTCAATTGAGTTGAGTAAATGGCTTAACTAAAAAGAAACCGAGCTCAAAGTCATTTTAAGTGTATTCAAATGTATAAAACCTCTTTAACCACTTTATTTATAAAAAGGTTAGATAACTATTACCATAATTCGGTTATTTTGCTCAAAGGTTAGATAACTATTGCCATAATTCGGTTATTTTGAAAAAAAATGGATGACTATTTATAAAAAGGTTAGATAACCATTTTGATCCATTTCACATGTTTTTTTTAATTTTATTATTATTATTATTATTATTATTATTATTATTGTCATCATTATTATTTTGTAAATTGATTGGTTTGACAGATTGTAGTACTAATAAGGAGCTCAGCAAGTGCGGTTGATATCTCTAGAAAGATTGCAAGTGTTGCTAATGAAGTGCACATTGCATCTTGGTCAAACTCGAACGAAGAAAGTGAAAATTTACCCGGATATGACAACGTTTGGCTCCGTCCTATGGTATTATTTCTAATTTACATTTTCTTTATTACTACGAATAATAAAGATGATAGTAACAATAACAATAACGACTAATGCAGATAGAAAGTGCCAACGAAGATGGTACAATTTCATTTCCACACGGGTTCAAGATCTCTGCCGACATCATTCTACACTGCACAGGGTGGGTCTTTTGGTCATTTAACATTTTTATTTTATGGGCTCTAAAGTCCTAATGCAAGTAAACGTGGGCCCCCTTTTGATCTTTGTTCTTTAAGGTACAAGTATCATTTTCCGTTTCTTGATACCCAAGGTATCGTGACCGTTGATGACAATTGAGTGGGCCACTTTATAAACATGTATTCCCACCATCATTAGCCCCTTGGCTTTCTTTCGTTGGGTTGCCATGGAAGGTTAGTTTCGTAATTTCGACTTATAACATTAAGTCTTACCATAAAATCCAGCTTCAGGTTTATCATTAATTTGGTTTGTTAATATTTTGATATGAATATATAGACCCATTATATACAAGTCATAGTACTTGTGAGGGTTCAAACCACATTCTATCCGGTCATCGCTTAATCTAGCGAACCATACCGTTGTGAGGGTTCAAACCACATATAGTTAACCGGTCCAAATATGACTTGAATAGGACCCGTTAACAATCAAATTGGTTATTATACCATTCATTCCAGACTAAGGGCGTCCAGTAAATTGCAACCTTACTTGTTATTTTGCTTGAACGACTATGCTTATATGTGTCTTTGGATTGTAAAGACTTAAGCCAGCTAAATACTCTTAATCTATTTTCCCTATACGGGCTTCTGATACGGTAAATTATTACTGCTTGGTCGGGTATAGGATCAATAACCCATGAGTTCAAGAATCCAAATAACCCGTTTTAATTTGTATTTCTTGATAACTTAAACATTAGGGGTTAATATGACTGTGTCCTGGATATCCTCGGCTCATTTAATTGCAAATGGCCACAACCTAAGCACGGGGTATAGGCATACACCTGAAAGATGGTAATGCTATAATAAAATATTTTTATAACCCAATATGGGTTTTCCCAATGAGGGTATTAACGTGGTGTGTCGGTTAATCATGATCTCGACATAGTTTCCGGACCCCATATGTATTGACAAGCATGTAATACTGATAACAAGAGAAATAGTTTATCCCAAGTTATTTATGAAAATATATGTGCCATTGGGTACATAAAATGATTTTGAAATATTTTCAAAATGTGTCGATTATTTGTATTTACCAGTGTAAACTGACGTATCTTCAAAGGACTAAGCACAGGTTTCAAAGTACATAAATAGGCTGGAAGTTGCCCGGTAATTGCTTAAGAGAAACTTGCAACTCCTTGCAAGATGCCTAGTGGTTTGTTTATGTAATCGTTTGTTTATCCGATCCGCCTGTAAATCTTTTAGTATACTGTGTCTTTATATTATTTTTGAACTTTCGGACAAATTGTAATTTGTAATAATTATTTTATACTCCCAAGACTTCCGCTGTGTTATTGCTAATATCTATATCAATTTGTCACATATAAACCCCAAGACCGGCCCACCGGGAAATCAGGGTGTGACACTTGGTTAATGCTCGACAAGTAAACTCTTTTGATTGGACTAGCATAACCGACAAAGAAAATCTCCAATGATTTAGCGCCAAACTTGTCGTCTGGGTCTATAACAATGCATGGTGAACCGAATGGTTCGAGCCACTTCAAGTTAGGCTTCTGTCGATTTAGTAATTCGAAACACATTTTCTTATACTTTTTGACCGTTAGCACACGATTCAGGGTATAACATGCTGAGGAAACCCCTTCACTCCAAAAGCTCACTGGAAGCTTTGAATAGCATAGTTCGCGCAGCGTTAATTAGTGTCCGGTTTTTGCGTTCTACCACCCCATTATGCTGAGGCGTATACGGAGCACTAAAATCATGTAATATACCTTTATCGTTGTAGAATTCGAGCATCTGACTATTCTTGAACTTCGTACCATTATCACTTCTGATTCGTTGCATTGGTAAGTGGTATAGGTTCTCAATCTTTCGAAACAAGATCATCAGACTTTAGAAAACTTCATCTTTCGATTCCAGAAACATTACCTACGAGAATCTTGAGAAGTCATCGGTAACAACAAGACAATATGAATCGTTAGAGATACTTTTCACGTTCACCGGTCCGAATAGATCTATATGAAGTCTCTCTAGTGGCATTTTGATCGAATTGAGCAACTTTCTCGGATGTGATTTCTTCGTCTGCTTACCTTTCTTGCAGCTTAAGCAATCGTCACCCAGATGAAAGTGTTTCAAGTTAACCCCTTCCACCAGATTGTTGTGTACCAAGAAATTCATCTTTCTTAAGTGAATATGTGCCATTTTTCTGTGCCAAAGAATTGACTCTTTTTCCATCGCCTTTTATATGAAACACTACGCTTCTTTTGATATGGTCGTAGCGACACTCATGTCTAAGACATAGAGTTCATTCTCGCGTGACGCACGCATTAAGATTCATTCTTCAGGAATTTTAAATCGGTAAACTAACTAACTATGATGTTAGAATCATACCTCGTAGTCAGATGATCGTTGAAATCTGGAGGAAAATGGTAAGGAACCGGAGTCTCTGGAGAAACGGGTTGTGTTTTGTGTTGAAAAAGTGAAGACAAACTTTATATACTCTGTCTGCAGGTTGGCCACGGCCCTGTGCTGATACCGCATGGCCCCGTGCCATGTTTTATTAATTTTTTGTGTATCTTGGCATTTGGGCATGTGGGTGTGCCAAGTGGGCATGACCCCGTGTTCAAAGTGCCAGTAACATTATTTTTTATTGTTCATATGTATGTGACCGTTTTACCAGGGTTCCTTTTGTGTACTTAGCTGTTTCTCGTCAAATCTACAAGGATGATGCTTCTCAATTGCTCCTATAAGATGATTAAAAAGAAAAAAACATGAATATTTACAATTAACGTTTGATCGTTTTCAGATCATATATCTACCTCTTGAAGATTCACTTCAACTTCCTCATCCTCAATGAAGCCTCGGTAAAGCTTAAGCCTTTGTCCGTTTACCTTGAAAGATTCTCCGTTTAGAGGCTTAATTTCCACCGCTCCATGTGGAAAGATTTGGGTGATGGAAAAAGTTCCCGACCACCTTGACTTTAGTTTTTCGGAAATAATCGAAGCCTTGAGTTAAACAATAGCACTTGATCCCCCTTCCCAAAATTCTTTAGGTTTGCTTATTTAATCGTGTATATTTTTCATGTGTTCCTTATAAATTTCGGAGTTAGAGTTTGCTTGATTTCTCCATTCATCTAATTCGTTTAACTGATAGAATCGATTTTTACTGGCAGTTTCTTGGTCTAGGTTTACATTTGTAGGTCTTGTGTGCAATTTCTACCTGGAGGTGACAATTTTTTCCATAGAAAAGCTTGTATGGGGTAGTGCCTATTGGTGTTTTGTAGGCGGTTCGGAAGGCCCATAAAGCATCTTCTAGTTTATCAGCCCAATCTTTTTTATTTTGACCTACGGTTTTTTTAAAATTCTTTTTAGCCATCGATTCATTACTTCGGCTTGATCATTGGTTTGAGGATGATAGGCGGTTGAAAGACAGTGATAGACCCCATATTTCGTTAAAATTTTATTTAATTGATAATTGCAAAAACGGGTACCTCTATCACTTATGAGTGCTTTTGGAGTACCGAAACGAGAGAATAATTGTTTTAGGAATTTTACCACAACTCTCCCATCGTTAGTGGGAAGAGATTCAGCCTCGACCTATTTGGACATGTAATCAACAGCTACAAGAATGTATTTGTTCCATTTTGATGGTGGGAAAGGTCCCATAAAATCCATACCCCAAAATAAAAATTTTCACAAATAAGAATGCCATTCTGAGGTATTTCGTTTATTCATGAGATATTACCTATTCGTTGGCATTCATCGCATGTTTTAATTAAATTGTATGCATCCTTATGGATGGTTGGCCAATAAAATCCTGAACCGAGTACCTTTCTGTGACAAATGGCAAATAACCGGAAATTCCGTACAGTCTAATCACTATTCTTAGTATATAATCTCATGCAATTAGCATAATTTAATTACGTAACTGTGTCGTACATTAGATGACAGTGTTAGGACAAGAAAACAATGAGATAATACATGTTGGTTTTCGTCGTATTACGAAATCAATTAAACAATGTCCTAAAAGTGTTGGTAAAAAGTGCTGCGTGCACTATTCACGGTCACACTATTCATGACAGCAAAACCGTGAAAACAGAACGAAACAAGGAAAAACGACACACGGCTAACATAACTGAGTCCGTTTATATAAGAAAACACTAATACGAAAACATATCTTACAAAGATACAAGACTTTCCGGTACAACACCCTAATCGCTAAATTGTTCGTTTCACTAAAAATAAGACAATTTTAAATCGTCCAAAATAATAATTTAGCATTTCCGGGACTCCGGAAATATGACAAATGATGACAAACATATGGAAACAATATGAGGATATTAATGGGGTGTCCGAAACATAAGCTTTCGATGCTGAGTTGCAACCCCCACAACTTGTCCGTTTCTGAACCGACAAGCTAATAAACGACATTTCCGACGCCGAAAACAACCAAATGAAAGCCTTGGTAAACTAGTTAAGCTTATTTTGGGATTCAAAATAACTTCATACATCTTTTAAATGCGGAATGACAAATTACGGCAAACGTCCGTCGGTACGCCACAAAAGTGCCGTAAACTAGCCAACGACGAAACGAAAAGCATTCAAAGTATCAAAACATGATTTCTACTAGTGTAGTGAACTAGTTAATGTTAATTTATGTTCTGAATCCCTAATTACCCCCTAATGGTGAAAGATTACCCTAATCACCATACTTAGCCTAATTACCAAAATATCTAGATATTTTGGTAACTTTTATAAAAATGTTACACTTTACCACCCCCCCCCATTTTCACGTTTTTTTTAGTGGGTCCCACACACTTAATAAGTTGCAAAAATATCTTAGATATTTCCTACGTGCACATGGTGAGTTAGTGGATGATCAAAAGTCTTGAAACCTTATCCTAACAAATCACTTTCTCATAATTCTTACACCATCAAAAACAATCACTTAAGAACCCATTTTTCCTTCATAAAATTCAGCCATGAACACTCCAAATAATCTTCATTTTAAGCCATTTTCATGATGATCAAAGTGTACGTTTATGCAAGTTATGAAGATCTAAGACATCTCCAAGTTGAAGCATCCTTTTTCATCCATTCTAGAGCTTTCAACCATCATAATTTTTCATCATCTTTGCTCATCATATTCATCAAGATCATCCCTAGCCTAATGCTAGAAGTGAGCTTCTAAATCTATTTTTTTCTTCTTACTTATTATGTTATGATTGTTAATATAACTAGAGATAACAAAATAATCATACATAATAAACATGAAAATACAAAGAAGCAAAAATAATAATCATGATATATTTATGTTTGTTTATGTTGTGATCTAAGACTTGTTATTTACATATTTGATCTTGTTATGATGATTATGATATGAATAATTTGTTAGATGATGTTTTAAAAATATGATCTAACAATTATACATGAATATGTTAAAGGGTTATATGAAACTTAATGTTTAATGAATGAACATATATTTTTGATGTTATAAAAGTGTGTAAAGTATTTTACTAAGAATCATGCTTTTTGAAAGATTTATAAAAGAAACATACAAGATGGGTTTTCTATAAAAGTTTGGCAAAACTAGAAGTAAAGTATGATTTTTAAACTAGTAAACATATGTAAAGATCATACTAAAACCCTACATGTTTATGAGTTCATCTTGTTAAAAAGTTGTTATGAATCTCATGTGTTTTTGTTTAGAAAATGATATGTTAATAAACATGGCAAAGTTCATATATCAAAGGAACTATGGCCAAATTTTTCTTAGAAATCATATGCTAGAAAAATTATCATTTATCATTTTTAACAAAGTCTTTACAAGATTAGAAAATGGTCTTTCTAGAAACAAAAATAGATATAAATATATATTTTTGGGAAAATATATATTAGTGATCTTAACAAGTTATGTACTATGTGTTTATTATTTGTATTAGTTATGTACAAAAGTTAGGGATTTGATAACAATGATACAAATAAATACAAGACACATTTACAAGTAAAGACTTACAAGAATACATATATACACACTTGAATACAATTTGCGGATCATTCGGACATCGGATACAACTTATGGACAATTCGGACGACGGGCGAATCTGTGAACATATCGCCATTCCGAGGAGTTACTACGACGTTTAGGCGATCTTTCGACGCGGACACAAAAATTACGTTACCATTAGCAAAATTCGGACATTTTGAAACTTATAAAAACTATTATGTTTTTATTTACTAAAAAGTATACTTAGTGATTTTTATAAAAATGTTTTTTTTTTTATAAAAATGAAAGACTTACACTTCTTAATGGGCTTATCTTCATAATGGGCTTAACATAAATACATGGGCTAAGCCCAATATCAAAAACTCATGGGCTAAGCCCAATACCAAACATATGGGCCAAGGCCCAATAACATTAGGCCCAACACTATTTAGGCCCAACACTATTGAGGCCCAACACTATTGAGGCCTAACACTATTTAAGCCCAATGACATATAATTGATAAAAATAAAATTATACAATTTACTTATACAAGACACGGAATCAATAAGACAAGACCCAATGATACAACTCACAAGATACAAGATTACATATATATATATATATATATATATATATATATTTGGTGAAATATATATATAACAGTTTAACAATTCATACATCTAATACATAGTTCAACAAATAACAAAGAAATACAAGTCTTAATATATATTCAAGATAGAAGACTTGTACATGAGTCAATACAAAGACCGTAGTGTCTAACAATTGTAGGACCTTTGTAGGTTGTGATACAATTCAAGGACAATGCAAGTGAGGTTACAGTTACATACAGTTTACGGAATGCAATTCTGTGAGTTCATGTCCCCTTTTTGTCTTAAATACTTTTCAAGCTTTACAACTATCGGGGAAAATACATGTACAATAGTATGATAAGTCAAGGAATGAAACACCTTAGATCATGTGAGAAATTAGGGCCATAACTAAAGCTCCATTAATCCAAGTTTGGACCAAGGAACAAAAGGGTTAGATCTAATGGGTTTTGGCGAGCCCCACTCATGGCTATTCGTTTGCTTAGGAGTGCTTTTGTTGCCCTACGACATGGTGTCGATACAATTAAAATCGTCTAGGGTTGGATTGCTTCCTATTTCGTCACACATATTGATGTCCTCGCGAAACATTAAGGATCAACGATTTCATTGACGCTTTTCATATTACATTTGATACAAATACATCTTACATGCGGGTTTTATACAAATACATTTCATACAGATAAAGCGCATGGTTTTTATACAAATGCATTTCATAATTGACAGATACATCTTATACAACTAAACTGCATGAACTCGCTCAACTTTTGTTGATGTTTTCAAACTTACATGTATTTCAGGAAATTAGTGGACCATGCAGATATTTCAGTCAAGAAAAACAAGTATCCAGACTCCATGCCAACTATTGAAGGGTTTGCCCGTTATATACCGCCTCTTTGCGGTAATATAGTGGTCAAAGCCTTGACATTTTAAGACTTACATTTTGATGTACGAAACAATGACAGTTTCTTTTCAGTTGATGGTTTGTAAACAATACAATAAACTTATGTTGCGTTATTTCGAACAATTATGGTAATGGCATTGGAGCATATTTTATTCATTTAGTATGTTCACTTATATTGTTATGCAATGAGAACCGATCAGATCACACCTCGCGCTTCCGCTACGAGCGGGTGTGACAGATTGGTATCAGAGCTTCGATTGTAGTGAACTAGGATTCTTTTTCGAGTCTAGTCTACAATCACTAGGGAACCTCTCACGAAAACAATTTATACAAGAACAAGAGTTTTCATTGCATAAACATTTTTCAAGGTCCACTACAAACAAAATTCACTTCACATAAATCAAGCGAGGACATTTCCATGGGTGAAGTCTATGAGAAATAGACACATTACATTAACATACTATGTGCCTACAATACATTACATTATCAGTTACGCATTATAAACGGTTTACAAGTTCAGCTTATGCAAAGATAGAAATCCTTGTTAGATAGGATTTTACATGATTATATAGATAAGTCATTCATATATGTGTTGTACGAAATATTTGGCAAGGACAAAATACCTTCGACTTCAAACTTTATTATTATTCTTTATTCGCACGATGAAAATATCGATCTCACGTCTACTGCGGAGCTTATGGCGAACATGATTCCTAAGTGATATCTTAAACTTAATTCCATAAAAATATGGTTGCTTTCTTGCGAATGCTGAGATGCCTGACCATGATAATGACGACGAGGCAGAGGTGGTAACCTTGGATAACAACTCCATTAGTGGGACGAGATCCCTGTGACTCATACTAACCAAGGTGGATATACTCTTGTCCTTACAAGGAAGATGAAGTACTCATCTTGAAGGTGCCTCTTCAGTTGTTATTGTTACAGATTCTTTTCATTTCTATTTCATCTAACGTCGTACCGTTCTGCGAGCAATGAAAACGAACGTTGACACGTGAGCTATCACGAAGGTTCCTTCTATGTTGAAGGTATATTGACAATAGTGTTTCCTCTCTTATTGATTGGCTGCTTCGTACGAGAGAACGCTAGGGTGACCATGCAAGGCAATTTATTATTACGGTGGCCAACGTAATAACAACTTGTAGTGCATGGGAATTCTGGTGGACTCTGCGGGCCAAGCTAATGATCACTATTCGTTCAAAATTCTTAAGTTATTACTTGAGATTCAATTTTTCTTATCTATTAGAACACGAACTGTGGTGGTTAGTATAATACCCTACAATACCATACAATACAATACAGGAAGACGACACGTATTTGTTCACACCTAACATTCGATCTATATCACGATTCATTTGAGACTAGTCATTTAAACAAACAAAACTTATTAGCTACTCATGGAGGATTTTCCTCAACATTCTCGAAATTCTTGAACATGGGTTGGTTCCAGGGTGTCTATGACACTTTATCCTACTTTACCTTACCTTACCTTATCATATTCCACCTTATCATATTTATTGGAAATGATACAATAAATTTCGTCGCTTGACATTTGTCTTTTCCCAAGGAATGGTATGGCATGAGCCATGCTGCAACTCCCTCATTGCATTCTATTCGACATTTCTGGAGATTCTAATAATCTTGCTAGAGCTCGTGAAACTCAAGCACTATTACCATAATTTTCACATGGACAAATAAGACAAAGGATTTTCTCTACTTCGGACGATCGAGGTCATAGAGTAGGGAACACATATTATATGGACGAAGACCACTAGTTGGTTTTCCCTCCTCAACGAATTATTTCTTTGCCACTAAAACATATAACCAATACACGCAAGAGGCACTACGCATTTTGGTTGCGGTTATTCACATTATCATTTATTTTTTTCATTTATTTTT
Source organism: Helianthus tuberosus (assembly GCA_030545235.1). Lineage (NCBI taxonomy): Eukaryota > Viridiplantae > Streptophyta > Magnoliopsida > Asterales > Asteraceae > Helianthus > Helianthus tuberosus. Next base: position 141,387,739 of record CM060425.1, read on the forward strand.
TTCGGTTATCCATATTATCATATATTCAAACATACATGAACAATGCGATCTTGAGGTTTCACATATCATTTATTTAAACCAAGAATTTATATGACAGCTGTGAACGTCATGTGCACATTTGGCAAGTTTGACCCGTTTACTTATAAAAGGGTCAATTTGGGGCTTTGGGCTATGTTTTATATCTACCAGATCAAACTAATGGGTAAATTCAACATAAATACATTTAGAGAAATGAGTCAAAGGTCCCTAAAATATGTTTTATTTACAGAAGTAGATTAATATTAAAAAACTATCATTTTTATAATCATTTTGGTAAAACAACAGATATATATTTATAAAATCATAATTAGGACCAAATGTGTTTTAAAAACAAGCTACAAAGCTTAAGGCTGATCTTGTAGGTGATGATTTTTAGTAACAAGGGAACTTACTGCTGTTAATTTTTTGTATTTCAGCTTCCTGACCAAGGGACAAATTCATCAGTCAGAAGTATATGTAAAAACAGTTAAAAAGGAAAACGATAACAATGCATCTTTACCTGAGACCGACTTGAAAGAACTTCAAGAATTTATCTTCACACGAGCCTCAAATATTCAAAAGTAGAAGCCTAAAGAGAAGAGCTTATACCAGGTAAATTATATCTTCTATAATTCATTAAATGTTAATATCCATGATTAGTATCCATTTTAGGAAGACAAAAAGTACGATACACTGTTTGATGACTTCATAAATTTTAATATAATGTATAAATTTTGATATTTTTATTGTTGGGGTAATTGGTTGTTCGCGGGTTAGTTCACGGGTCGGATAGAAACAGTTCGGTAGCTTGCAGGTTACCCGGGTCACATGTTAGCAGGTTAGCGGGTCATGTGTGATGGGTCGGACAAGTGGTAACTATTAACGGGTCAGTAGGAATAACCTGGTAATGGATGACCGAGTTTGCTAGAGGATTATTGGAAGATGGATGATATGGTTGCTGACTTACTGAATAAAAGGAGTTCGACATGAATATACTTTCAGCGCATGCATTTTATATGTTTTGATCATAATTATAAACAAGATAGAGTTATTTAGTTTATTTGTACCCCCATTTTCATTCGTTTACAGCAGCATTTCTTCACTTCTGCATGTCTTCATACTCCATTTAATTGTTATTCTATTGAAAGTTCAATACACAGTCTTATACAAATATTGTGTGTGTTTTCAAGGGGGGGGGGGCCTGAACCAATATATATCTATAATACATAACGTATTCCTTCCGATGGGCAGGCCAGGTCAAACATCATAACTCATATGGTTAGTTATATACTACATTAAAAGTATTGGCTTCCAAAATGATTCGTAGTGGTTTAGGAGGAGTATGAGAAGGGGAAAGCTCCATGGGAACACGTAGGCATTATTTGCAAGTGAATTATTACCCTCGGTCCTAGATAAACGTACCATGTTTACAAAATATAAGATTGAATAAATATCTTTTTTTTAATTATTATTTTTTCCAGGTGGGGCTGATATAGTGCAGAAGTCCAAAATTGATCCAAAGAAAATAAATAAGAGCTTGGAAGAACTTTAAAGAGAAAGATACTTATTTCATATTTTTTATACCTAGACTCAATATAATACAAACATCAAATAAATATAGGAAATAGAGAACTAACCACTAACTCATACTCACTAACTTACCCACATACTAACCCACTAAATGCATACACTTGCATGGAAAGTTTGAACACTTAACTGATTTCTTGAACCTAAAATATAAGATTAATAAAATAAATTTAGTCCTAATATATTATTCCACAATGGCAAAAACGACCCAATTGACAAGTTTTGGGCCACACTGGGTCTTTATTATAACATTTTGGGTCAAGTTGGGTCATTAAGCTATTTGCATTGGGTCTCTATGGGCTGAGGTAAGAAGTAAGGAGAGCAAAAGACGTGGGAGGGTTAGGATGGACAGGGCTAAAACATTGAATGAGTCAAGATGAGTAGAGATAAAGGCTTGTCTTTGACATAGTGTAAATGCAATATGATCTAACATTTTTATTTCTAACTCTGTAGATATCCAACAAGTATGGCTTTATATATGCTATTACCAAGCTAGGCCTTCTTTTTATTATGATCTTTATATAAGGTAATCTCTTAAATGATGAGTTGATGACACTAAATTGTACCAAAAAATTCTTACATAGTGAACATATGTTAATGAGTTATACTTTTAGCACGAACAACACGGTTTTTATTTAAAATGCAGTTTAATATAGTGATGAAATTATGGCATTAAAGTACCTGGTCACCGGACGGGTATATTATCTGACTCTCTATTTAATTTCTTTGTGTTCATAGGTTCATTCATATTGTTATTATATACGATACATCAACGTAACCCGTCCACCGGACGATTATTAAACTAGTTTAAAATTGTGTCTTCCTAGTATTATGAGGTTTATAGAGCTCTTAATGGCTTAAACAACTACATCAATGGAGATAGTGGGAATTGGTGGCCAAACTTTATCTTAGTTACACTTTGTCACCATGATAACAAATTTATAACACTCCAATCCACAAGTCATTCTAATCATCTACTGGTTTGTACATTTTTACATTGGAGATGTTAGCGTTCATACTTTATCACCTTTTGAATAAGTTGAAAGTGTATAGAAGCTGTTTTGACCTTGATAATTTAACGGCTGCCTGATGTTAGCAATATAATGCAAAATTATTAGTCTAAAATGCTTGTTTGTAATACAATTTTCTTCAATTGAGAGACAAGCTGGATCTTCAACCACACCTTGTTCTTTCGATTAAACATGCAATACATTACATTCAAAGTTTCAAACTCTTTAATGTTGCTAGGTTCGCATTGTTTTGTCAAGAAAACATTCATACTATCAACTTAACATAACGCTAAGATGTTTAGCGTTGCCGTCACGTTCAATGTAAAAGATGTTGGCAATGTCGTCTTAGGAAGTTAATTAAATGTGGAGGTGTATTTGCTTGTAATTGATAAAAATATGTTATATGCTGATCCTTGGTTCTCATATCTCCTAACATTGTAGTACGGTAATGATTCTATTACCATTATGTAAAATGGTTCTTATACCTCCAACAACGTATTAGAAATCAACGAAAATATACAATAAAATAAAAAGTAGTTGAAAGATATTAGTGATTTACTTATTTAAATTTAGTTATTGAATGAATATGTCTAATATAATCACCTATCACCTATCACCTATAAATAATAAATGAGAAGTATTGGGCTGATGTGGCAGCTTCTTAAAACTTCTCAGCCTTCATTTTGGCGGGAAAATGGGACGGATCTTTACATTGCTCGCGGATCCCCATTTTAGCATACCCACTCGATGTTATAACCCGATTATATAGGCTCCTATTATCAGTTCATCCTTCATTCTCTCCATCTACCCCTAATCACCTCCACAGCCGCGATTTCACCTCTCCGTCTTCAATCTTCCCCACTCTCTGCGTTGGACCTCCCTCATTGTTTACTCATCGATCGATTATGTTGATTAGGAATTCAATCTTATGTGATCTCGGTAAGTTTATGTTGGGTATTTTTTTTTCATTATTTTGCTACGCGTAATCTGTAATCCTACTCATTCGCGTCTTCTAATATTTGGGTTTTAAGTTCGTTCTTCTTGTATAATTGATTATCACCACTTTAAGTGTTGCTAATGAAGTCCACATTGCATCTTGGTCAAACTCGAACAAAGAAAGTGAAAATATACCCCAATATGACAACGTTTGGCTCCGTCCTATGGTATTACTTCTAATTTACATTTTCTTTATTACTACAAATAATAAAGATGATAGTAACAATAACAATAACAATAACAATAACAATAACAATAACAGTAACAATAACGACTAATGCAGATTGAAAGTGCCAACGAAGATGGTACAATTTCATTTCCACACGGGTTCAAGATCTCTGCCGTCATCATTCTACACTGCACAGGGTGGGTCTTTTGGTCATTTAACATTTTTATTTTATGGGCTCTAAAGTCCTAATGCAAGTAAATGTGGGTCCCCTTTTGATCTTTGTTCTTTAAGGTACAAGTATCATTTTTCGTTTCTTGATACCCAAGGTATCGTGACCGTTGATGACAATTGAGTGGGGCCACTTTATAAACATGTATTCCTGCCATGATTAGCCCCTTGGCTTTCTTTCGTTGGGTTGCCATGGAAGGTTAGTTTCGTAATTTCGACTTATAACATGATGTTCAGGTACACGAAATCAGTTTACGTTCACGTTGTTCACGTATGTGCATAGTGTCTATTCGTAGCAAGGATCATCGCATAGATAACAATCATTCATAACACACGTAACAGATAAGTTCACTATTCACATGCATGTTACGTAATAGCACTTAACAGTTAAATGAGCTATTCATCATAAGCAAATCATGTTTCCAACAATGGTTACCATTATCGATTAGTTTAGTAACCATAAGTCACATATCCTGTATTTATATTACATAAGTATCACCACATAATAACATGCACGTCTTAACATTCGTTCATGCAATACAACAACTAAAACACGCATCATAATGTCATACAGTGGGCGGTTGAATTCCATACTGTTCGTTTACCGGTCAATTCCAAATATGGGTTTGACAATTATTACATCCCTCCTACTGGTATGAGTTCACATTAGTTCAAGACCCAGACGATTATACAAACAATAGTGTGTGAGGAGCCCAACAGAAAGTCCAGCCCAGGCCCAATAGCAGCCCAGCCGACGTAATACCATATTTCGTCAAAGCCATGCACGACGAAACACCTCTAGGTTTCGTCGAGTTCTCACGTGGCGAAACACCTCTAGGTTTCGTCGAGTTCTCATTGGTCTTTCGTCGAAACCCAATACGACGAAACACTCTATGATCCAAACAGTTGCAATTTCACATTTTCCTCGAACCCTAATCCTCTAACAGTTTCAATCATCAACTGATAATCCCCCAACCTTAATATCAAAATACAACACTACGGATTACGCAATCTTGATTACATGATTCCAACAACATTTTCATTCACGAACGAATCAGATTATCAGTTTCATCCACCAATCAACAGCATGTTAACAAACATTATCAAAGACTCATTACCGATTCATGAATGCCAATTTCCATTACTTAACTATACTAGTATGAAACCCTAAGCTATTATATATAATCATATCAATCATCACATAAAAACATAATTATCAACATCCAATTTCACGTAACATTCCAATTGATACATCACATAGCCGATCACATTTACTAGATTATATTACTCGTTTTTCATACGAATCACTAACCACAAGCTTGATCCAATAGAATGATGCTTCGCAGACGGAGGGGGTCTCGAGGTCTACCGTCGCAAAGCAAAAGAGAAGTAGGGTTTGGTTTGTTATATGGTGATGATGAGAGGCATAGGGAGGTTACGTACACTCTAATTATAGTGCCAAAAACCTAACAAGTGGGCCGATCCTATTACCTCTTTGGTTACAAAACTGGGCCGAGTTGATCAAAGAATACGAGAGGTGAGTTGGGCTCAGTGATCATTGTGGGCCGATATAGTGTGTAGTTTTAAGGTGTGAATATGTTGTCCAACACATGTGCGACCCAACAAATGCTAATATGCCAATTAACAAGGTTATCTTACGTTTAAGTTTAACGGAATTATAGCAGACACATTAGAAAGAAATAACAAGCAGTTACGATCGCAAGATTAAACGTTACTAAGCTTGAAAGTTCGGTTTGTCACATCATCCCCAACTTGAAAGAAATTTCGTCCCGAAATTTGATAAGCAATCCAAAACAGCACGTCGTTAGATCAGGATGACTGTGGATTTTCCCCAGGTGCCACATCATCCCCAACTTGAAAGGGAATTTCATCCCGAAATTCACCAGTTGCATCAGAAATTAATTCGACAGTTTTAAACAGGTTAGGATACATGAGCTTCATCTAGTTATTGCGTTCCTATGAAAACTTCGGTCCACGTTTTAAGTTCCAATGAACTCTCACGATTGAAATTTGACTATGCTAACGGATCCTGACGTCCTGGTCCATGATTTTAGTAGATTACACGACAACTGCAACTTGTCGCTGGCCTTAGGTTCTAATAAGGGTATCACTAGTTTTCCGTCGGACAAACACTTCCTTAGATTCGCGGCATAAATGGCATTGTGACCGTCACCCAATTCGTCAGGTAACTCGAGTTTGTGAGTCATATCACCGGTCCATTCTAGAAATCCGAATGTCCCAACGCTTCGTAAACTAAACTTGCTACGTTTCCCAAAAGCGTACCGCACCCTCCCAGGGTGAGACTTTCGATTTTGATACGTTCGCCTCCAGCGAACTCCTGGTGTTTCCTAAGCTTATCAGCTTTCTTGACGGTCACACGTTACCGATCCTGATCTAAGCAATCTTCCCAAGAGTTTCGAGTGCAGGTCCTGGACCTGTGATTAGGTTGTCATCCATCTTAATCAAACAAGGAGATTAGCGTTACTGTCCATGCAATGTCTCAAACAGAGCTTTCTGAATACTAGAATGGTGACTGCTATGGTAGAACGCACAGCCAAAGATACGTGTCCTTCCAATTTTCACCAAATCAACCACAAACATGCTCGCAGCGTGTCTTTGAGTGTCGGGATGGTTCGCTTACTCTGTCCGCCTGTCCCATGGTGATAAGCAATGCTCATGTCTAGACGTTAACCAAGAGTGTTGTGCATTGCTTGTCATAAATCAGGTATAGTTCAAAATCAGAGGTAACAGGAGTTGGCACCTCGTGCCTAAAAAGGCCGCCTCCCTCATAGGAATATCCACAAGCTGTGAAGACTCGTCAGTTTTCCTTGATTGCAAGTGGGGGGGGGGGTGTGCTGGTTACATGAGACAGTCAACGATCACCCAGGTGATACTGTTCTCGTTCTGAGTTTTAAGTAGACCAGTGACAAAATCCATGGCATTCTGTTCCAATCCTCCAAATGGGTGTTTCTGATTACTGACACAAACCAGAAGGTTTCTGATGTTCCACCTTGGCTTTCGCACAAGTCAAATGTCGTTCACATGCTTCGCTGTGCAGGCCTTCAAGCCCAGTCGCCAGTACAAGATCCTTTGATCCTAATACATCCCATCAAGACCCAGACGACTAGAATATCGAGGCTGGTGTGCTTTGCTTAACACGAGTTCCCTACAGTCGCCGTATAATGAGGCCCGCATTCGTCCCATAAGGTAGCGAGTATCATCCGACCTGCCAATGGTTCCTTCTCCATGCCCCGCATGGGTTTGACTTGGAAATTCTCTTCCTTCAGTTCTCCAGTTGGAACAGAGCGGGTTTGATCAGGTAAGTTAGAGTCGATAGTGACCTGCAAAGCTCGTGCACGTTCAGGTTTCACAGTCGTAATCATTCCAAAGTTCCATCCAGCGATGCTATTACATGTTTAATTCTCCCGAAACAAAGGTACATGGGAGGCCCTTGTGATCGGTCTAAGTAGTGCATTTGGTACCGTCCAAGTAATGCCTCCAGCTCAAATTCGAGATCGCGGCTTCCACCCCAGGTTGTGAGTCGTGCATTTCTTCTTGTTAATCCACCACATAAGCCATCACCCGCTCGTGTTGCATCAGTGTGTAACTGAGACTCTGATTCGGACCATCATGGTATACCACCAGATCACCCGTACCCTCGGGTAAAGACAATACTCATTGCGTTGTAGAGTTGAGTTCTAAAAACTGAAAAGTCGTTCCCCTGTTTTGTTTCCCATGAATTCACAGCTCCCCGCTGTGCTAAAGAAGTTAACGCTGCGCAAGCTTTGAAAATCTCACGATGAATCTGCGATAGTATCTAGCGAAACCAAGGAATTGCTGTATCCCCACAGGAATCTTTGGTGTCGATCAGTTGCTAGCAAAATGGATCCTAGCGGGATCCACGTGTATTCCCACTTCGTTGTTTATATGACCAAAAATGTATCTCTCAAAAGAAGAAGTTACCTTTAATGAGATTTCGTGCGGAGTGGCTCCTTCCTCAGGAGTTCTAAAATAGGATACATATGCCGCCCATGTTATCCCTTTCTCATGGTAATGATTCAAAATATCATCGATAAACACGGTCGATTTATGTGGTCCATAAAGCTCCTGGTGTGTTGATTAACCCAAAGGTTATGGTGTACAAGGTCGCACTGGCCGTTTTGCGTTCGATATGCCGTTCCAGGAACAACCTCCCCTTGGACCTCCATCTGATAATAGCTTGTTCGTTAATTAATCCTCGAATGGAAGCTTGCCCCTCGCAACTGGTCAGCCGGTTGTCAATACAATGGTCGAGGCAAACAGTTCTTGACTGTCACCTTGCTGAGTTCTGGATAATTAGTACATATACAAAAATGTTTATCTTCACGGATATAACTGGGGTTCCCCAAAGCGAAAACTAGGTCCGACAAACTCCTGTCCAACAGTTCCTGTAGTTGATTAGACAATTCTTGCAACCCTCCTGGTGCAAGACGGTAAGAGTACAAGTAATCAGGGCTGCCTCTGGCGTGAGATCAACTGAGATTCCGACTAACAGTTGTGGAAGTAAACCTGAAAGTTCCTCGGGTAGCACACCGAGAGGAATCACGAACAATTGGTGGATCCTCTATCCTCTTTTCCTTAGCCTTAACATCAATAATGAGTGCTAGCATAGCGGGGTAATCCCTCCGTAGACACTTCTGTGCTTTTATAGTTGAAATGACGCTAACCTTTACGCCACTCTGACGCTTTAGAACATATAATGATCCTCCAATAAGGAGAGGGGTACACAAAATTTTCATCTCACAAGGTATATCTACGCGATCTCTGGATAACCAAACCACACTAACTACTGCATCAATACCATCAAGGATAGTAATAGGAAGGTTGATATCGAACACTTGTCCCACGAGGTCGAGTTTGCATGCCAACAAACATATGAAGTTCCACTTGTCTTGTCATCAGCCGATTCCACAACAGGTTCGGTTTATAGAAACATCAGGGTTAAATAGGACAGAGACGAAGTGATTCGTTACCAAGAACGTGTAGGCCACCATGTTGATATAATCCTGGCGTCGCCCATGCCAATCCTATATGCCCTTTCATGAGCATCATGTCCAGTGTTGATGCCATGACCCCTATAGGTTTGATTTTCAATAATGTTGAAGGATTGTAGTTATAGAACCCGACAAACCAACAAAATCCGAATAGTTCAAACATTCTAAACCCTAACTGTGTATGTGCTTGTGCTGTAGAAACCGGTGATGAATTTGTGCTGCCTTTGTTCAGTCATTCCTTATGATACATGAATGTTGTATTCTTGTCTTGCAGAAGAGTTGGTATTGAACCAAGAATACTTCAAACATTCTAAACCCTACCTGGAAACAAACCAACAAAATCCTGATAGTCTTCTATGATGATTCGAAACATTCACGAACCACAATGGACTCAGACTCATACTACTCACCCTCCCCTAAGGAAAAGTTTTCCCGACGACTCAAGATAAAGCAGTTGGTTTGTGTTCATATCAGCGTTGTTTATCACCTTGTGTGAGCATTGGAAGTCCGACCACTAGCAGAAGAACCCGACACGTCTTCTATGATGATTCAAAACATTCACGAACAACAATGGACTCAGACTCATTATTGCGAATTTGGTTTCTTCGGTACAGGCTGATGAAACCGAAGACTCAGACTCTTTACAACTCTCATCAAATGCCTCACCCTTCCTTTTATTCTGTAAAAATTAAATAAAGAATAACACCATGCCCGTAATCCCGCGTTAATAGCTTCCGTTTTATTACAGTCATACGACATGTTTTTTTGTTCTTCAATCTTTGTTACTTGTTAATGTTTTATTTTTTTCTACTTTTAGAAAGGTTTGATCACCTCATGACTGTAAAATATCTCGTGTGATTGACACCTTAAATCCCTTAAATACTTTGAGAAAAATCTAATATTCGAAGAATACGGGCCGTATAACAGTATACAGCCCGTATACGCATTCGTATACATTGTATACGACCAGGCAAAATATTTACACATGGTGTATATGGGCCGTATACTGTTATACGACCCGTATGGAATTAAAAAAACTGACAAAGTCTGCTGGCACAAACTTTGTCAGTTTTTTTAATTCTATACGTGCCGTATAACAGTATACGACCCGTATACACCATGTGTAAATAAGTTTTTCCCATGTGTTAATATTAGGACCCTTGCTAAATCATTCTCGGTCAACAACAACATCTTTTTTCTTTGTAACTTGGAATTAATTCCAAGTTTTAACATATTGCAATAATTGTCCCTCATCTTTCATGGACTATTTTAAAACAACCTTTCACCTTATGACATTTTTAGTCCCTTGAAATTTAGTTTCAACTCCCGTATCATTTAAAGCTTGTTTCTTCTTTGTTTTTGCCCCGGGACCTGTAGCAATATAAAAATAGTAAAATATACAACAACACTAAAAAAATTAAAAGAATAAATAAAAACTATACAATAATTATACATTTTACACGGGACAAATATGTGTATTTTACCCTACATCATTTGTGAAGTTATAAAACTAAAAAAGCAAAAATAAAATACAAGGAAAAACATATAGACAAGAAGGAATCACTTGGTTTCAACTCATCTTTTATGCATCCTTTAATGATTTCCGCCCTTTAGGCATTTTGAGAGATTATCTTTAAGTTATAGTAGTAGGCCCCCTTCCAGGCAGCGTTACCTTCAACCTATTGGTCTGAGTCAGCAGGGATACAGTCCCATAAGGTCGGATTATTGAAAGATAATTAAGTAAGTTATTAATACGAAAAGTGGTAGGCCACCTTCCAGGCAGCGTTACCCTCAACCCTTTGGTCTGAGTCAGCAAGGATACAGTCCTCGCAGGGTTGGTTTAAAGTTTTAATTGTAGTTAATAGAAAAGGGATTCAAGCGGTTTCTTACTTCTCCCGAGGTGAACAGTACCCCCCACTCGTGAAGTCTTACTAAGCTTGAACCAGGTTCTCGTAGGATCTATACACTGAACGAGATATAGAATTACCCAACCACCATTCTAACCCCCTTCTAAGTAGTTAACGTGCTTTATATAGACCGTAAAGACACAAATGTGTGAATCCACGGCACATGAAGAATGGTTAAATAACTTCGCTTTCAATATAAAAAACTAGTTATTAAAGTAATTAATACATACCCAAATAAAAAGAAGCCAAAGATTGGAAATCAAAAAGTAATACATAAAAGATTTGTCTTCACCAAGTGATGTAAAAGTTTAGCCAAGCATGGCCTTTGATTGACAAGAACTCTTACGATCGATCTTGGATCCCGAGACTACTACACACTCTAAATGATGGAAGATGGATGATGATGGTGGTGGATGTTGGTGTTGTAGTGGTGGTGGAGTGGTGGCAAGTGTGAGAGAACTGGTTTCCCAAGGGATGGATTGGAATGAAAACAAAGTACCCCTATTTATAGCTGAAATCAGACAACCAACACGGCCCCGTGCCCTTCTGGCATGGCCCTGTGGCCTTCAATCTCTCTCCTCTTCATTAAATGCAGTGTTAGACCTCGTACTAACACGACCTTGTGTGTCAACGGCACGGTCCGTGCCATTCTACTTGCTGTACTATCTCAGATTCTACGAATCTTATAGTTGACCATGCCCTGTGTTGCCTTAGCATGGCCCCGTGTTGATCTTCTAATTTGTCTTTTGTTGTTGTCTTTTTCTTCTGCAGAGAATCTTAACTGGGCACGACCCATGCCTGGTGGGCATGGCCCCGTGCCAAAGCTTCTGATTCTTGTTATTTTTTTTGTTTGGATGTGAATGGGGGCTTGGCGAATTTTGTCAATCCTTTTTCTTTGTATTTATGTTGGTTTTTGCTGTTAATTTGTTTCTTTTGTGTGTTTAAGCTTTTTTGACCCTGTAAATTAAAAAGGAACACAGAAACAAGCTTTTTCCAACATTAGTACCGAAAAGGGTTGATTTTACACCATATTTGATATAATTTATATGTTGTATTTTACACACATCAAATACCCCCACACTTGAATCTTTGCTTGTTCTCAAGCAAAACTCCATATTGTGGCTTACACAACCAAACGGAATTGGTAGAAGGAAGATTTTTGGGCTTATCTTTAGAGTGTCGGAAATCCAAGTTCTAAATTTATTATGTTTTTATTTTATTTACAGTCTTATTCATCACGACTTATTTAAAACATAAATTAAGAAAAATTATTTGTTTTGGGCATATCATGCCTTTATTAAATTCTATTTATGTATACACGAGTTTACACACCTCACAAGTAATCACTCAACAACTTGGCCGAAGATGTATAAGTGGAGACGTTCGTACCCGGTTTGGAAATTACTCCTACTATAGGATTGACAAGTAATCAAGCCTCCCCATTTTTGACATTTTAATCCTTGTAAGTATCAAGAGGACTCTTAAAATGGTAGGTTGTGGCTCAGGTATGTGTGTTTTATTGAAAGTGGCTAAAATTGTAAAATGTTAGCCTTTCTTTTGAAAATTTATTTGCTTGTGGCTACATAATTTTAAGCAATAATTTATGCTTGTTTGTTTCAAGTAGCTAGATTTTTCCTTTTTAGTAAGTCACTTCTTTTATGTAATTTTCAAAATCGCATTTACTGAAAACAAGGGGTGTGAAAATAAAAAAGGATTGGTGTTGGGGTGATGGGTGGTTGTTTTTGCAAAAATATATTTTTGTGGGTTTTAGAATTGAAAGGTTTTAAGGCTCAATAGGGTTTATCTAGGGGAATGTTTTTGATGAGACATCAGAATTTTTACCATAATTTTGATCATTTTTCTGTTCATCAAAATTTTCTTCTTTTTGTGACAAAATGTTTTCTGGTGTTTCTTCGTACACCATATTGACCATACACAATTTACTGACAAAAAAATTATGTCTCTTTCCATCAAGAGGTTTAGTGAAAATGTTAGTAATTTGTCTTTCTGTTGGAACAAAGTACATTTCAATGTTACCTTTCTTCACATGATCTTTTATGAAGTGATATCTGACATCAATGTGCTTCATTCTTAAGTGATGCATTGGATTTGATGTTATTGCAATTGCACTTTTTAAATCACATAATATGAGAATTTTCATCAGATTTACTCCATAATCCCTCAACTGAGTTTGCATCCATAACACTTGGGAGCAACAACTTGCTGCTGCTACATACTCTGATTCAGTAATGGATGTGGATACACAATTCTGTTTCTGGCTTGCCCAATAGACCAATTTGTCTCCCAACATTTGACATGGACCAGATATGCTTTTTCTGTCAAGCTTGCAACCTGCACGATTTGCATCTGTGTATGCTATCAATTCTAAACTTGTGTCTTTAGGATACCACAAACCAAGATCTGATGTTCCTTTTAGATATTTAAAAACTATTTTTACTGCTTTTAAGTGAGATTTTTAGGATTGCATTCATATCTTACCAGAAAACAAGTGGAAAACATTATATATGGTCTACTAGCTGTTAAATATAGCAATGATCCTAACATTCTCCTATAAGTTTTAATATCAACACTTTTACCATCTGGATCAGAATCAAGTTTATTTCTAGTGGCCCTGGGAGTTTTTGAAGTTGAGAAGTTTTCAAGTGAGTATTTTCTTAAAATAGTTCTGACATACTTTGATTGACTCAGAAATATGCCGTTACTTTGTAGTTTTACTTGCAAACCTAAGAAAAAGCTTAACTCACCCATCATACTCATTTCAAAATGTTTGGTCATTAGTTTTTCAAACATTTTGCAAAATTTGGGATTTATTGATCCAAATATAATGTCATCAACATAAATTTGAACCAATAAAGTGTTCCCTTTGTGAGTTTTGAGAATAGAGTTGTATCAATAGTACCTTTGGTGAAGCCAAAATTGATTAAGAAGTTTGATAGAGTTTTATACCTTGCTCTTGGAGCTTGGTTCAACCCATATAAGGCTTTGTTTAGTTTGTAAACATGTTTGGAAATTTGAGATCAACAATGCCTTCTGGTTGTTGCACATATACTTCTTCTTCAATTTTACCATATAAAAATGTTGATTTTATATCCATCTGATAAACTTTAAAGTCTTTGGATGCTGCATAAGCAAGGAAGATTCTTACTACTTCTAATATGGCAACTGGAGCAAAGGTTTCATCATAGTCTATGCCTTCTTGTTGACAATACCCTTTTACTACCAGTCTTGCCTTGTTCCTTGTTATGATGCCTTGTTCATCATATTTGTTTCTGAATACTCATTTTGATCCAATGACAGATTTGTCAGTTGGTCTGGGAACCAGATTCCATACCTGACTTGTTTCAAATTGTTCAAGCTCTTCTTGCATTGCTTGGACCCAACCTGAGTCATTGAGAGCTTCTTTGACAGTCTTTGGCTCTACCATGCTCAAAAAGCCTACATAAAGACATTCATGAGCTGTAGCTGACCTTGTCTTCACACATTCTTCTAGGTTCCCAATTATGTTAGATTGGGAATGTCCTTTTATCCATCTGCTGTTGTTATGTGAATTTGTGCGTTCAATTGGTTCTGATGTTTCCCCCTGATCTATGGCCTCTATTGTATTAAAAGGATCAGATCTGATGTGCATTTGCATCTTCTTATGAGTTTCCAGAATTTCTGATCATTTTGTACTATTTCTGATGAAGGTTCCAGATCATCTACAGGGTTAGTATATGACTGATTTTTGGTTGATTCATTGTTTATGTAGTCACATTCAAGAAGTTATTTTGTTAATTGGTTAAGAAGATGCTTAGAATTTTCTTGTTGGTTTTCTTGTTGGTTTGATGAACTTATTTCTTTTAAAACTTCACCAGAAATTTTAGTTTCTTATGATTTATCAAATGATAGGTACAAACTCTCTCTTATTGTCCTTGAATTTAGATTAAAGATTCTATAAGCTTTGGAGGACAAAGAGTAACCAAGAAAAATTACCTTTTCAGCTTTTTTGTCAAATTTTTCTAAACTGTCAAAATCATTAAACACAAAACATCTACAACGAAGGTGTGTAAAAAATTTATTGTTTGGAACTCTTCCATTGATGATGTGATAAGGTGTTTTCTGGTGTCTTTTGTTTATGGCCGTTTTATTTTGTGTAAAACAAGCATTGGCGATGGCTTCTGCCCAAAAATAAGTAGGCATTTTGGCATAAGCAAGCATGGTTCTTGCTGCTTCTACCAGGGTTCTATTTCTCCTTTCCACTACTCCATTTTGTTGTGGAGTTCTTGGAGCAGAAAAATCATGAGATATTCCTTTGCCAAGAAGGAAAGTCTCAAGTTTTGAATTTTTGAATTCTGTTCCCTAATCAGATATGATCTTTCTTACAGGTAATTTTAACAGATTTTCTGTTTTTCTGATAAAGTTCATGATCAGATCTAGGGTTTCACTTTTCTTTCTCAGAAATTCAACCCAAGTGTACCTAGAATAGTCATCTACAATGACCAAAATGTATTTCTTTCCAGAAAAAACTTGCTGTGCTAACATGTCCACAAAGGTCCATATGTAAAAGTTCTAAATTTTGAGTGATTGAAGACTCAGTGACTGTTTTGTGTGAGCCTCTTTTTGATTTTCCTAACACCCATGCTTCACATATTTTATCCTTTTTAGAAGAAATAAAAGGTAGTAATTTCACCATATTTTTGCTTGCTAATTGGTTTAGAGTTTTGAAATTTAAGTGGGCCAATCTTTTATGCCATAACCAACTGTTACCTTTATTTTCTCTTGAAAAATAGACACAATTGAGGATGCTCAATTTCCTCGTTAAAATCAAAATAATAGATGAATTTTCTTATTCTTTTCCCACTCAAGTATATTTGTTATCATCTAAACCAATTAATAAACATTTTTCTGCTAAAAGTGTTACCTGAAAGCCTTCGTCATAAAATTGCCCACAACTGAGTAGATTGTATTTTAAACTTTCTACATAAGCTACCTTCTCAATGGTTAGTGATCCATACTTAATACTACCATAACCCAAAGTTCTTCCCTTTACCCCATTTTCGAAATTTACCAGTTTACCCAGTTTCTGTTTAAAGTTACTGAGTAAGCTCCTATCCCCAATCAAGTGCTTGGAGCTTCCTGGATCGTAGTATCAGATCTGCTGCACATGATGGTCCTGAATTGGTAAGGTTAGAGATTTTTTGGTAGCCAAACCTGTTTGAGTACTTTTTCTGATGAAAATTTGCTTAAAATTTCTTCTTCAGATGAGTAATTTTCATCAGAATTTCTACTGAGTGTTGAGCAACTAACAGATTGTTTGTCCTTTGAGAGATGTTGAATTAGCTTTAGTATTTCAACACACATACAACCTATTTTGTCAGTGTTTCTTGACAAATATAATTGTGATGGAAGATTAACAGACTTTTAAAATTTGGGATGAATTCTTTTTGTATTTTCCAAAAATGTTTGCTTTTTTCATTGCTTTTTCCTTTTAAGCTGTGTTTTGATGACAAGGAGAAGTTGTTAGAGCTTGCTGATTTGCAAGATTCATCATCAGATTCTAATGTTATTTTATCAGAATTTGGGTCAGATGCTCTTACAAAGGTGGTGGGATTTCTGATGTCCTTCACCTTTGTTCTTTGGTGTTGTTTTAATAAAGTTTATGAATTCTTAAGCTTGTTGAAAACCTTTTACGTTGATTTCATTATCATGATTTTTTATATAAATCCTTTCTTTCCTTTTCATAAAATTCAATTTTTGCTTCCTTTGTTAGGTTTTCTTCAACTAGTAATTGGTTTTCAATTTTGACTTTATTTAACAATTTTTGCAAATCATTAGATTTCTTGTTTTCCAAAATTCATTTTCTTGAAAAAATTCAAAATCTGTCATAAGTTTATTTAACTGATGTTCTAAGTCTCGGTTGTTTGAGCTTACCTTGTGTTCTGAAGAGTCTGATTCTTCATCAGATATTTTTTCCATTAGACAAAAGTTCGCCATTTCTTCTTCTTCCTCATCAGAAGAATCATCTGTTAGCCAGGAGTCTGTTCCTGCAATTAGGTTGACCTGTTGTTGTCTTTTGGCTTCTTCAAACTTTTTCTCATAGTAAGCAACATCCTTTAGCTTTTTGTTTTTACATTTTGATGCATAATGTCCCTTTTGCTTACATTTATAACACACTATTTCAGCTTTCCCTTTATCTTTTGGTTTACCTTCCAACCCCCCTTTATCATTTTTCTGGTACTTGTTACTTCCTCCCCTTAACCTTTGCTCAAATGTCTTGGTGAGCAATGCAATTGCCTCAGCAAATGCTGAAAAATCTGATGAAGAATCAGAATTTTCTAGACTTCTGTTTGGCATTAAGAGGATTGTGGATCAGAATTGATTGTTCTCTGTGCACTGGGGACGAGAGCTATAGGTCCTCCTCTTTGGGTTGAGTTTTTATAGATTTCTTCTTCTCTTGGAACAAGTATACTATAGAGATCATGTAAGCTCATGTTTCCCAACTCTAGGGTGGATGCTAAAGTCATGGGTAGACTTCTCCATTCCCTTGGTAGAGCATCTAGAAATTTTACATTTATCTCATCGTTGGATTTCTCAACGCCAAACTTTTTGAGATCATCTAATAGTTTAGAAAATCTATTATATGTCTTGGAAAGACTCTCATTGGGAAGACTTTTGAATAATCTCATAGGAAGAGACACAATCTGTACGTTTGTTTCTTTTCATTCTGTTAGTGCATTTATGTTTATAGCCTTCGTCAATCCGAGCCGTAGCGAGAAACAGAAGAAAACGAGTCGTTATGATGTAATATCTGGACAAAAGGCAAGGTGGCAATATTGTAATTAATGAGAAATCTCATTAAAAGCCAAGGCCTATAAATAGGAACTTTATGTTTAGATTAGAGACTTTTGGCTCATTTGTGTTTAGGAGAACTCTAGATCTAGAGAGAGAATCTAGAGAGAGAAAGTGATTCAAGGTGCTTGTTCTTGTTAAATTTCTAATAGAATCACGTTTATATTACATTGTGTGTGTTAGGTCGCGTTCGTGTACAGATTCCGCACGTCATACGTTCGTTTCGCAATTGTTTCGGAGTCAAAACCGGTCCTAACAAGTGGTATCAGAGAAGGAGCTCGATTGCACTGATCTATCACACATTTCCGCACAGAAAATCATCAGATTCAGATCCGAATTTCATCTACTTCTTCATCTTTTTCATATTTTTCACGTTCTTCACTGATTTTCATCAAATTGAACAGGTTTTTACGGTCTAAATCGTCTGATTTTTTGATATGTTGTGCGAAAACATCTGATTTACAACCCTACCAAATTTCAGATTCAAACTCCTAGCCGTTTAGGAGAAATTCGAGTTTTTAGGTCCGATTTCGTCTGAAAATTGGTGACCGTTTGAACGAAGCCTAGCTGACCGTTTGAAATCTGCACCTTACCGTTTGAAACTGGACTGACCGTTTGAAATCTGCACCTGTCCGTTTGAACAAGCTCCATTCCGTTTGAGGGTGTGACCGTTTGAGGGTGTGACCGTTTGAGGGTGTGTATTAGTTTGAAAATTGTGAAACAGTTTACGAGATTGTCAGAATATTGGGATAAGATAATCACGTGTTTTTGTGTCAGTTTGCATGTGAAGTACATATCAATATTGTCGGCCATTTGCATATGACTTTGTGGTAATTCAATAAGGAATCACGTGAATTCATTTTAAAACAGATCTCGGCCCAGTCATTATACATCAACATTTAATCCATTGCATGTGCAGCCCACTTTATAATCGGTCCAATTGAAATTGTGATAAGTGGATGTGATTCATTAATTGCAAAGCATATTATAACAGATTGCATGTGTTGTTATGAGGCCCATTGATTTCTCTGGTATACAAGACTTGCGGCCCAATAGATTTTAAGGAGTGCCAACTATTCAGGTAATTCAAAAATTTTATATCATGGCTGAAATTAAAGAGGAAAACAAAGAAGAAAATATTGTTGCTGAGGTCAAAGAGAAAAACCAGAGAAGAAATTCTGAGTGAGAAAACAGACAGAGAAAGAAGAATGGCTGTGAACAGAATGAATGATATGCAAAGAGAATATGAAAAGGCTGTCCGATACAAAAGATGGAATAAAATACGAGAGTGTTATGTTAACAGATATGGTGAACCTGTTGTTTCCAAAAAGGACATGGTTTATGATGATGTTCTGTTAATAATTCCTCGAGTTGGCGAATTTTATTCAAATGCTGTAAAAGACAAAAATTATGAAGAAAAGCTGGAAAAACTCATAAGAGAAGTCATGATATCGAGTTTGAGGAAGAGAGATGAAGAAAGAATGGAGAAGAATATTGATAAGATGGTTGAAGATTTGAAGAAGAAAGCTATTGAGGAAGTGAAAGTTGAAGAGGTGAAAGTTGTGGTGAATATAGAAGAGAAAGAAGCTATCACTGAAAAACAACAGATTTTTGAGGAAGTAATTTCAAAGAAAGAAGAATCTGAAAAGCCTGTATCTGTGAAACCCGAATCAGTGATTAAGAAAGAGGTTGAAGAAGACACACCAGTTTTTGAGATTGTTCAGAAGGAGAAGAAACAGGCTGAAGATATTCAAATTTTGAAAGCTGAAAAGAAAGCTGATGATGAACAGATTCTGGAGTTGCGCTTAAACTGTGAAAAATTAAAATCTGAAAATGACAAACTTTTGAAGAATGTTGAGAGTTTGTCATTAGAAAACAAAAATTTTAAAAAATTAGAAAATGATTTTAAAAACCAGATAAAAATTTTAGAAAAAGAAAAATCAATTTTTGAAAAATATAATTTAGAAAAGCAAACTTCAATAAATTCTCATCTTGAGAAAATCATTCGACTTGAAAAAGAAGCCGAATGTTATAGAATTAAAATTGCTGATTTTGAAAATAAGTTGAAAAGTTTTGGGACTACTGCACCATATGTGTGTCCAAAACCAATCAATGTTGTTCCAATAAGTGACAATGTCACAAATTTTGACAAAGTCAAAATTGAAGATTGTGATGACAAAGCTGATGATTAAAAAGAAAAAGAAAAGAAAAGAAAAATATTTTTAGAT
Source organism: Helianthus tuberosus (assembly GCA_030545235.1). Taxonomy (NCBI): domain Eukaryota; kingdom Viridiplantae; phylum Streptophyta; class Magnoliopsida; order Asterales; family Asteraceae; genus Helianthus; species Helianthus tuberosus. The sequence goes on from CM060425.1 coordinate 141,407,785, forward strand.
TTACAAGAAAAATTTAAAAATACTGTTTTGCAATCTACTGAAACAGGTGAATGTTCTAAGCAAAAACCTCTTAAGAAGAGTGTAGAACAGAAACAAAAAGTTAAAAATTTGAAAAATTTTAAAAATGAAAATAAAAGCTCATCAGTTCAGTCATCCAATCATTAATAAAAATCACAAAATTTTAAAAACCAAAACTCACAAAATGTTGGTAATAAGTGGTGCAGGTTTGACCACAGTGCTCAAAAGACAAATCCAGCATTGAAGAGGAGAAATGATTATCACCAAGCCAAACAATGTTATGATCTGAAGGTTTGGAGTGACAGAAGTGAATGGTACGATAACAGAGTGTGCTATACCTGTGGTGTTAGAGGACACGTTGCTGTTAACTGCCAGAATTGGAATTTTGAAACACGAAGATGCTATAATTGCCATATCAGAGGACATATTGCCAGAGATTGCCCAAGGAGATCGATGGGAAGATCAAGGGTTGAATCTCAGAGAACGATAAAGAAACCAGTCAATGTCAAGCCCAAAGAACAGAAGGTTCTAGAACAGAAAGTGAAGCTTTCGCAGGGGCAAAAAGACAGACTGAGGAAAAAGAGGAAGAAGGCAAGAGAGTATTTGGAAAGGATTTTGTCTTCGGGTTCACCAGTTGGTTCGAATAAAAGTTCTGATGAATCGATTCACTCGACGGCAAAGTCAAGCAAATCGAATTCTTCAGATGCAAATCTGAGGACAAACAAGAAGAAAAAGAAAGTTATTGGCGATGAATCTGGCTCATCCAAGTCAGACAAGCCAAGTTCGGGAAATGAATCTGATTCCACAAAATCAGATGAGCCACAGGTTGAGGTAAAGGAGGAAGAAACAGTTCCTTTAATGAATGATGAGAAATTTCCACCATTACGAGCCGCAAACCTAAAATCAAAAGGTGTTGATGCTAGAAAAATGTTTAATAGCAATGTTAAACATATTTTTAGTAAGATCGTTGATGGTAAGGAAAAAGGAGTAAAAGAATTTTATGAAGAAAAGAGAAAAGCTAAAAATACACCCAAGACTGGTCAGGCTTGGGTACATAAATCTGTTGGTTGAATTCCTGACTTGCCGGAGCTTTCAGGTTGGTAAGTGTGAAGCAGGTATCGGCATCATTCTTGAGAAATTCACAGGATGGTAACTGTGATATTTCGTCTTACAAGTGGTTAATCAAGGACATTAAGTTGTACTTGATTTTCTACAAGTGATAGTGGTGTTTGACCTAATAATGTTAAATTTTCAAAATGGTTAAAAGAGAACAAGGTGATGAGATGACCTCGAACCCACAAGTGATGGGTAAACAAACTAATTTTTCCGGAAATACCATTCTGATTAACACAAACTTAAGTGTTTTGAAATCATTATGGGAAAATAGTTTGTTGTAAGGGGGAGTTCTGATTGAATACGCCGAAACCCTCACGGCTGAACAAACATGATTAATTTCACAAAATTGAAAAACGGTTTTCAAACTGTAAATATCAATGTGTTGTAAATCACAGGGGTACTTTATATTAGTTTTTCTGCAAATCAGAGCACTTTTAGCAGAAAATGGATGGCGAGACAAAGCTATTGGTGTTGGTTGTCAAACTTTTTCTTTTAATGGTTTTGCATTTTAGGGGGAGAATTATTGTCAGAAAATACAAAAACATTTGAAAATTTGAAAAAGTAAAAAACATGATAAAACCTATTGGCAAAAAGACAAAAACATAAAAAAATGAAAATTGAGTTTTTGTGTAAAAAAGAGGAAATGATAGTACATCAGTAGACAGTTACAGTACGCTAAAGAAATGGAAAGTTTAAATGTGTTAAACGATCTCACCGTGGATGTGTCGGTAGATTTTTATACATTTAGTAAACTTTTTCGGGATATAAACCTAAATTCGAACTTGCTTATTTCGTGGGGAACACTACTTGGATATATAGGTAACCCCTGAAATCTCGTTTGAATGACCCCTCTTTCTGAGATACTAGGTCTTTATGCTTAGTGATATTTGGGGTATTATTCCGGGAGTTCTGCTGAAAGAAATTTCTGACCTAGTCTCCGAATAATACTTTCCGCATTGCTTGAAACATAGCGCAGCCCTCAGCAAATTGACGAAACAATAAAATTGATAATCATTGTTGTTGAAGAAAAGATCCTCTAAAGGGGACACACCAAAAGTCGAAGCCGTCATCTCTCTGCGTATACAGGAGTATCGACCTGAGCTCTCACGGCCCTCGCATCTAACCCCTTACAGATATCATCTAGGTATACTCACCTGTAAGACTGAATATTGGGATCTGGATACGGGAGTATATTCAAGAGGTGGGACACATGAATGAGTTTAAGTTCTTAATACACCTAATTCGTATCCTGAATCAGTTGAAGTTTGTGTGAAAATTTAAGTGGATCAGTATATCGACAATCTAAGTGAATTGTTTAATTCTTAATGTGTAACTAAGCTCAACGGTACTTGTGACTTGTAAAAAACTGATATGATCCTCTGACGCATACTCAAACAAAAATATTGTCTGTTAATATGTTTGTACATATTTCTTTAATGCTTTATATTTTCAGAAAAATACAAAAAGATTTTTGATTCTGCTTTATTTTCGACAACCGATGTCTGAAATGTTGAGTTTCAAAATCTAAGTAAGCTGATTGTGTTTCTGAAAATAAAACAAGTTCATTAATTTGAAACTTGAATTTTTAACAAAAATCAAAAACAGTTTGTGATATCTCCAAGGTCATTAGTTTTGACTTGGATGATTAACTGTGGGGGATTTGGATGCTTATACTGTTAGTTGAAATTTGAATGTTTGAGTGAGCCGATTCGATTCGATGAAACTACCAAATTCATGAAAATTGTTTGTTTAGAATGTTTGAGTGAGCCAGGTTACAATTCCTGGATAGTTGAAATTTGAAATGCTGTTACTTATAAATGTTTGAGTGATTGCAGATGAGATTCCAGACTACGATCCCGGAAGCTGAGTCTAAGGGGGAGTCTGAAGACGAGCTCAAAGCAAGGGGGAGCTTGTAACCGAAAAGTAAGGTGTCGATCCCTAAAGCACGGAAGCTTGACGAAAGGGGGAGCCTGATGAAGAAAAGAGTCTACCAAAAGGAGAAGAAGCTGAAGCTGAAGACAGATCCACCGGGATTCTGTTCAAGAAGACTAAAAGCGAGAGAGAAAAAGAAGACGCTACGAGTTTGACTCAATGATCGAGATTGACTGCGGCAATATCCAAGGGGGAGTCTGTTAGTGCATTTATGTCTATAGCCTTCGTCAATCCGAGCCGTAGCGAGAAACAGAAGAAAACGAGTCGTTATGATGTAATATCTAGACAAAAGGCAAGGTGGCAATATTGTAATTAATGAGAAATCTCATTAAAAGCCAAGGCCTATAAATAGGAGCTTTATGTTTAGATTAGAGACTTTTGGCTCATTTGTGTTTAGGAGAACTCTAGATCTAGAGAGAGAATCTAGAGAGAGAAAGTGATTCAAGGTGCTTGTTCTTGTTAAATTTCTAATAGAATCACGTTTATATTACATTGTGTGTGTTAGGTCGCATTCGTGTACGGATTCCGCACGTCATACGTTCGTTTCGCAATTGTTTCGGAGTCAAAACCGGTCCTACACATTCTCTCTCCTCCTTCACAAAGATTTTTCAACTGATCCCATATCTCTTTAGGGGATGCACATGCATATACCTGAGAGAATATGTCGTTTGGAAGTGCCATAATCAAAAGTGATTTGGCCCTTTCATCGGCTTCCACCTTATCCTTGTCTTCCTTGCTCCAACATATTTCTTGTTTTGGAGCCAAGGAGACATGTATTTCTGGTGTATGCTTAGTTACTGGAACATCTGAGATTTCAACAGTGGGTATATGTGGGTCTCTCTCAATGGATTGAAATAGAGCTCGATCATGTCCATTTAGGAAATTGATCATCCAGATTCTCCATTGGGGGTACTCCTCTCTGACCAAAGTCGGAGGCTTTGACAAAGACCCAATATTGAAAGCATTGTTCTAGGTTTGAAAGTTTGTCATATTTAGTTTAGAGAAAGTAAAAAGAAAATGAGAAATTAAACGTTTGAAAATAATTTATTCAATCTACTCTGATACTAATTGTTGATCCCAGATAACAATGCTCTTTTAACTAAATTTGGCAAGTGATTTCAACAAGCATGAAAATAATGTGCGGAAATAGAAATTAAACTTTCAAGAAATACAACTATAGAATTTTGAAGTTTATATCATTTGAAACAAAGTTTACAAGGTGATTGTGAGGTTATTGGCTAATATAAACGAATACTTTAAGAATTCTGTAATGAAAAGCAATGGAGTTTTTGTTGTATATAATGAATGCTAGGCTTTTAACTCATTCCCTTTGGTGGTGGGTTTTTTATTTATAAAAAGCTTTGTCATGAATAAACATCATGCACTTGTTTGCATAAAGTAGCTTTTTGGCATATTCATTGAATCCATCCAATGTCAACTTGCTACTTTACTATGGTGGCAGAACCTTATCTCTTAGACAAATTGGTTCATTAGATTTTCTTCTGATGACCAACTTATCAAAAATCTGTTGAGTTGATCATCAGATTTCTGATGACCAGAAGTTAACAGATTCTGGTGATAAACATCAGATTTATCAGATTGGTCCTTTCTGATCATCATTCTTCATTTGTGATCTAATTCTGATACTTGTTGAAGATGTATCTACCTTTCTGCTTTTGTCTTGTTTATCCTGTATCTTCTTTTTATGTGACCTTTTGACTTTATCTTCAGTACATGATCAGATTGATCATATTTTTCTTCAATAGTTACAAAGTTTCCTAGCAGTTCTTGAGTAGGTGTTTCTGGTAAAGTATTTATTTTTCAAATTTTTGTTATCAAATAAGTTGAATTGTGTGTATATTTATAGCGTGAGCTTAAAAAAGGATATGTTAGATTGACACTGGGTTTGTGTTTCACGATTTTAGAGTTATAACAAATTAAATATTGTAGTGGCTATGGAGGTTGCTGTGCGACTGTGATAGTGACCACAGAAATTTCTGGCGATGACGAGGGCCACTGGTTGTGTTGCATATCTCGCTGATTTGATTATTCCCTCAAACCTAGAGCACCGACATCAGGTATGTTAGGAAACTTTTTATGTAAGTATTGAAGAAAAAGATAATCAGCCTGATCAATTAAAGAAGATTGTCACACCCCCAAAATCCACGTGCGGAATACCACCGCTTGGAGGCGTGACTGACCAGGATCCAGCCACCAATTATTCTGAGCATTGATTAATAGTAAAAGTATTCACCAACCACAATGGTTAGTAAGCACCATAATTTAAAGTTCTAAAAGTTTAGGTTCAAATACAGTTTAAACAAACAGCGGAAGCATAAACCAAATCGTCTCAAAACAAGGTTCATAGTTCAGATTATTTAAAACCCACACACGGGCTAAACGACGACTACACCTTCCCAAGCTGCAAGCTCCTGAGTCACTGGGTACCTGCAAAGCATGCAGTAGGGTATCAACAAAGATGTTGGCGAGTCCACGAGTTGTCCAGTTTTTAGTTACCAAAAACTTGTTTCACCAGTTAATTTATCCATTTATACATGCGATGGGGAGCTACCCCATAAGTAAGCGACTAAACTGTTTTTCCAATACTGAATACTTACTTAACCGTACGTTTCCGTAGTGCCCCATTGTCAATGTTCTATCATCATTGACGGTTTGCCAGAGTTCATTAGTTCACTCCCGTTCCCAGTAACAAGGGTCGGTGTGAGGCTGGTTACACCTAAATAGCGCTATTAACTAATAACCCGTTCGCCAGGCCCTGGCGACTAATCGGTATTAAATGGTAGGGACTTAAGTGATAGAGTTTCGTTTAGTGTTGCTCGTTGCATTTCGTATAAACCGTAATTAACCAAGAGTTCCCATTAACAAGGGAAGTAAGTAAGTTTGTTCCCAGTAACAAGGGAAGAAAAGTAAGTTTGTATCCCTTACGCGGGGATAGCGTTTGATTAAGTTTCCGTTTCCCAAAACCACCGGGAATGCATGCTTTAATAGTTGTGAACTCACCTTGGGTTGCTCGGCAGTTTAGTTTACTTGGTCAAACACGTTGGTCACCACGTCCTAGCATGGTTACCGGTATAGGTCAGGTTTGGGGGTACAAGTAATCACGTATATCTACACATAGCTAACACATAGCATACAAAACATACGAGGGTATTCGGGCCTGCCCTAACACTTGAACAGTTAATCGGTAACACTTAGTCCGGATAGACAGTAACAGGAAAATTATGCAGCCCAAACATTAAATACGGCCCAATAACGAAAACAAGTAGCCCACTCGAGACAAGGTGGTCTCGAGTCGAGACCAAGAGGTCTCGAGTCGCAACCGAATGGTCTCGGTTTGTAGTGGGGTGGTTTCGAGTCACACAAGCTTGAGTCGCAACCTTAAATGTCTCGGATTTAGTCTCGAGTCGAGATCATGGGTTCTCGAGTCGAGACCTAGATGGTCTCGAGTCCTTGGAGTCTGCTTTGAGTACTTGGACATGATCTCGAGTCGTGGCTGCTGTGGTCTCGAGTTGTCGTGAGCTGGTTTCGAGTCGAGACTGATGGTCTCGACTTGCACACCTGATGACCGAGACCTTCTAGAACTATCCGATTGTACTATCCAATAGAATTTCATATGCATGATCTAGTGTACTATCCAATAGAAATTCCCTAAACATGTTTCTTTGTCTAACATTTGATTAAAATGGATCAAACACACAATATTTCAAATATTCATGTCATATTCAACAAGTTCATCATTTTAGGGTTTTCATCATTTTGCAACATGATTATTCAAACAACCCTATCCTAGCATATACTCAAATAAGCAACATCAATTCCTGAATCTAACATACATTCCTCGGATTACAAACATACACATACACACTCTTATTGTCCTATCAACCTTGCATGTTATCTAACAATTTCTTATCAAAGCATGAACATGTCTTGCATATCATCCTATTATCACTATAACACAAAGATCTATCAATAACTTAGTCATCTTAACTCATCTATCTTCATAGCACATGTGTATTATCCAACAAGCATACATCTTTGTTAATCCATAATATATTCTATCATCTAAGCGAGATATGGTACTAACCGGAACTTGTTTTGGTTGTGAGTGTGTGTGAGACGATGAAGGAAGTGTCCAAGCGATGATCACGAGCTGATCCGGATATCTTGATGCTTCCGGTTTGAATCCGAGAGAGGAGAGGTGATTTTGTGAGGGTTTTCTAGAGAGAGAGGGAGTGAGGATGAAGTGAGAGAGTGTAAAGGAGAGTGTGTGAGGGTTCTTGGCTTATGTTTAGAGGGTGGTGCACCTTGAGTGGGTTTCCGAGTAGGCTAAGGGAGGTGCGGCCCAAGCGGCCCAACTGTTCACTTATTTACTCGAGACCGGGTGGTCTCGAGTCGTGGTTTCGGTTCACGAGTATCTTTATATACACATATATATTACATACACGTTATCGACATATAGCACAAGAAGAATCACAACTTTCATTTAATAACATATATATATATATATATATATATATATATATATATATATATATACGCACAAAGTAATTACAAGGTGTTTGCTCGGAAAAACCTAGTGTGTCACATTATCCCCAAGTTTTAAGAACTTTCATCCCGAAAGTTAAGGCAGCCACTGACAAGCTAGTGTAAATGAGAACGTTTCAACGGGGTGTCACATCATCCCCCCGTTAGTTTGGAATTTCGTCCCGAAATTCGGTTGTAGCTTCAGTGCTGGAAGTTTCATTTGGGAACAACTGGGGATACTTGCGTTTCATCTGGTCTTCCCGCTCCCAGGTAAACTCTGGGCCACGGCGCGAGTTCCAACGAACTCGTACGAGAGGTATCTGGCTACGTTTGAGGGTTTTGATCTCTCAATCCGTGATCTCAATCGGTTCCTCGGTAAAGTGTAGCTGTTCGTCAATAGTAAGTTCCTTGTAGGGAATGATGAGTGTTTCATCTGACAGACACTTCTTCAGATTAGACACGTGGAAGACGTTGTGCACAACACTTAGTTCTTCAGGCAGATTCAATCTGTAAGCGACCTTACCGATCTTTTCGGTAACTTCAAAGGGTCTGACATATCTCGGATTAAGCTTGCCCCGTTTTCCAAAACGAACCACACCCTTCCAGGGTGAGACTTTAAGTAGAGCCCGGTCACCAACCTGGAACTCTAGTGGTTTCCTATCCTTATCAACGTAGCTCTTCTGACGGTCACCAGCTGCTGCCATGCGTTGCCTAATCTGGGCGATCTTTTCTGTAGTGTCTACTACATACTCCGGACCTGTGATCTTGCTGTCACCAACCTCCGCCCAGCAGAGAGGCGATCGGCATTTACGACCGTACAATGCCTCAAAGGGTACCGCCTGAATGCTGGTGTGGTAGCTGTTATTGTAGGAGAATTCCACTAACGGTAGGTGCTTCTCCCAATTTTTGCCAAAATCGATCACACATGCCCTAAGCATGTCTTCGAGGGTTTGGATGGTGCGTTCAGATTGCCCATCCGTTTGCGGATGATAAGCGGTGCTCATGTCTAAACGTGAGCCAAAAGATTTGTGCATAGCTTGCCACAACTCAGAAGTAAAACGCGCGTCTCGATCGAAAATAATAGAGGTTGGCACTCCGTGCTTCGAAACCACTTCCTTCAAGTATACCTCTGCTAAGGTAGAGAACTTGTCTGTTTCTTTAATAGCCAAAAAGTGGGAAGATTTTGTTAATCGGTCCACTATTACCCAAATGGTGTCATTTCCACGTTGAGACCTAGGCAAGCTGGTAACAAAATCCATGGAAATTTGCTCCCATTTCCATTGCGGGATTTCTGGTTGTTGTAGTAGGCCCGATGGTTTCTGATACTCAGCCTTGACTCTTGCACAAGTCAAACATTTTCTGACATAGGTTGCTATGTGGGCTTTCATGCCAGGCCACCAGTATGTAGTCTTTAAGTCATGGTACATCTTATCCGCACCAGGGTGCACTGAGTAACGGGACTTATGGGCTTCATCCATTACAAGCTCACGCAAATTCCCATAAAGTGGGACCCATATACGCCCGTGTACGTAGTAAGCACTATCTTTCTCTTGTTCTAGCCGTTTCCTTGATCCTCGCAGGGACTCAGCCCTGACGTTCTCGGCTTTCAATGCTTCGACCTGAGCGTTTCGGATTTGCATAGGGAGGTTCGAGTGGATGGTGAGCTGTAAGGCACGAACACGCTTGGGTTTGGTCTCCTTTCTACTGAGGGCATCAGCTACCACATTAGCCTTGCCTGGATGATATTTAATTGCGCACTCGTAGTCGTTTAGAAGCTCGACCCATCGGCGTTGTCGCATATTCAACTCTTTTTGTTCCATTATGTGTTGGAGACTCTTGTGATCAGTGTAAATCGTGCACTTGGTACCGTATAAATAATGTCTCCAAATCTTGAGCGCAAAAACCACAGCTCCAAATTCTAAGTCGTGAGTCGTGTAGTTCCTTTCGTGGATCTTGAGTTGTCGCGAAGCGTAAGCAATAACCTTCTCGCGTTGCATCAACACGCAACCAAGCCCTTGAATAGAAGCGTCACAGTAAACAACAAAGTCGTCGGTACCTTCAGGTAAGGAAAGAATAGGAGCACTACAAAGGTTCTTCTTTAGTTCCTGGAAGGTAGATTCCTGAGCATCACTCCATTTGTAAGCAACACCCTTCTGAGTGAGGGTCGTAAGTGGTTGAGCGATCTTAGAAAATCCCTTGATAAATCTTCGATAGTACCCTGCCAATCCCAAGAATTGGCGAACTTCGGTTGGAGTCTTAGGTATAGGCCAATTCTTAATGGATTCGATCTTAGCGGGGTCCACATGAATCCTATCCTGATTGACTATGTGCCCAAGGAAATGGACTTCTCTAAGCCAGAAGTCACACTTCGAGAATTTGGCATACAATTGCTCATTGCGAAGGAGTTCGAGAATAAGACGCAGGTGTTGTTCATGCTCCTCTTGACTCTTCGAGTAGATTAAGATGTCATCGATAAACACAATTACGAACTTGTCGAGGTAGGGTTTGCACACTCGGTTCATGAGATCCATGAAGATCGCAGGTGCGTTGGTCATTCCGAAAGGCATAACAAGAAATTCGTAGTGACCATAGCGGGTTCTGAAAGCCGTCTTAGAGATGTCCTCATCGCGGACTCTCAGCTGGTGATAACCCGATCGCAGATCGATCTTGGAATAATAGCTCGATCCTTGCAGCTGATCGAACAAGTCGTCGATACGGGGAAGTGGATAACGGTTCTTGATGGTAACCTTGTTCAGTTCGCGGTAATCAATGCACATTCGGAATGTGCCATCCTTCTTTTTGATGAAGAGCACTGGGGCTCCCCAGGGTGATGAGCTAGGACGGATAAAACCTTTGTCCAGAAGTTCTTGTAGTTGAGTAGAAAGTTCCTTGAGTTCTGCTGGAGCTAGTCGATAAGGTGCACCTGCTATAGGTGCTGCTCCGGGAGCTAGTTTGATTTGAAATTCGACCTGACGGTGTGGAGGGAGTCCAGGTAGTTCTTCCGGAAATACCTCAGGATAGTCGCGTACAACTGGAAAATCTTCAATCCTGTTTTCCTTTTTCTGCGTGTCGGCAACGAGTGCCAAGATAGCGGTGTGCCCCTTTCGTAGACACTTCTGGGCCTTTAAGAAGGAAATGATGCCTGTGACTTCTCCGCTCTTGTCGCCTTGAACTATAAGAGGTTTGCCAGGAGGACGGGGAATACGAATAGCTTTCTCTTGGCAGAGGATTTCAGCTCGATGTTTGGATAACCAATCCATACCAATGATGACGTCGAAGCTTCCGAGAATGATGGGGAAGAGATCGATACGGAAGGTCTGACCAGACAACTCTAATTTGCAGTTACGAATTACGTGTGAGGCTTCGAGGTTTCTACCATTAGCTATTTCAACGATGTGCTTAGAGCTTAACGGCGTAAGAGTGGACTTAAGTTTCTTACTAATACGTAGGGATACATAACTAGCATCTGCTCCGGAATCAAATAGTACGGAAACATAACGGTCATTAAGTAGGAACTTACCCGCCACAACGTTGGGGTCATTCCTTGCTTCTCCAGCTCCAATCACAAAAGCCCTTCCTCTTGCACCATTTCCAGCATTGTTGTTATTGTTCCCAGCACCCTGATTGTTGTTGTTCTGATTCTGGTTCAGCTGAGGGCAATCCTTTCGCATGTGCCCTATTGCCCCACATTTGTAGCATTCACGATTGTTTCCTTGCTGCTGCTGTTGCTGTGGTTGATGCTGATTCTGCCTAGCTGGGAACTGGCTTCGGCAGTCCTTGGCTTCATGCCCCATCTTGTTGCATCGCTGACATTGACCTTTGCCACATGGCCCACTGTGGTGTCGGTTACATTTGTTACACTTAGGGTGGTTTCCTCGATAACCACCCTGTTGCTGAGGGCCCCTGTTGTTTTCAGTCTTCCTTTGTTGAGCTGGGGCCTGAGTGGGGTTAGCATCCTTTCCCTGACTTCCATCCCATTTTCGTTTGTTATCGCTAGAAGTTCCAGCAGTAGTACCGATCCTCTTGGGCAACTTGCCCTCCTCCACAGCCTGATTGGTGAGTTTGTGAGCAAGACGGACCACGGGCTGTATGGTATTGAGGTTGGCTGAGGTCACATGGCTCCGGATCTCTGGGACCAAGCCTTTGATGTATAATTCGATCCTTCGATACATAGGTCGGGACATGTTTGGGCAAAGTGCAGCATAGTCGTTGGACTGCTTGGTGTAGGTCTCAATCTCTGATCCAACCATCTTGAGCTCATAGTACTCGTTCTCGAGTTTGTGGATGTCATCCCTGTGACAGTACTCCTCTTTGATCATGTCCTTGAAATCTTCCCACGTAGTAGCATTAGCAGTTTCCAGACCAAGCATCTGAATTTGTGCTTTCCACCATGAAAGCGCGTTTCCTTCAAGCGTACCAGTCGCGAACTTAACCCAATTAGCAGGGGGACACTCACAGACAGCAAAGACAGCTTCGGCCTTTTCAATCCAGTGCAGAAGGCCTATGGCACCCTCAGTGCCGTTGAAAGGGAGAGGCTTGCCATCCATGAAAGTTTTGAAAGTACAGACATGTGGTTACGCAGGCGCTTGCTGACCTATTGAGAGAAGCAAATCGTATAGGCTTAGAGGTGGAAAGACGACGTGGGGGTAGGATCTAAACATCCTAAAGTAACGAGTTTACCTCCAGGGTGAGCTGCGAAAGCTGCAGCCACCGTGTTGAGCAAGTTAGCGAACTGAGCCTGAGTCATGTTAACGCTTCCTCTTCCGCGTCCACTCATTGTCTTCATGACCAGAAAACACTGTATGAGTGTGATGTCGTAACGTAGCGAGAATGAGATAGCAGAGAGATGTGTATCTATCTAATTAGGCACACTAGTATGTATAGTAGAGCAGTCAACATAAAGTAAACAAGCAAGTAAACACAAGTCTGAGCTATGAGGTCTAATATGCTGAGTCTTGCCCTTGGAGTGTAGTGTCGTCATGAGTCACGAGTTATAGTCTGGTTTTTCTCAAAAAGACTTTCTTCTTTTTAAAACCAAGTTCACTATAACCAATGGCTCTGATACCAATCTGTCACACCCCCAAAATCCACATGCGGAATACCACCGCTTGGAGGCGTGACTGACCAGGATCCAGCCACCAATTATACTGAGCATTGATTAATAGTAAAAGTATTCACCAACCACAATGGTTAGTAAGCACCATAATTTAAAGTTCTAAAAGTTTAGGTTCAAATACAGTTTAAACAAACAGCGGAGGCATAAACCAAATCGTCTCAAAACAAGGTTCATAGTTCAGATTATTTAAAACCCACACACGGGCTAAACGACCACTACACCTTCCCAAGCTGCAAGCTCCTGAGTCACTGGGTACCTGCAAAGCATGCAGTAGGGTATCAACAAAGATGTTGGCGAGTCCACGAGTTGTCCAGTTTTTAGTTACCAAAAACTTGTTTCACCAGTTAATTTATCCGTTTATACATGCGATGGGGAGCTACCCCATAAGTAAGCGACTAAACTATTTTTCCAATACCGAATACTTACTTAACCGTACGTTTTCGTAGTGCCCCGTTGTCAATGTTCTATCATCATTGACGGTTTACCAGAGTTCATTAGTTCACTCCCGTTCCCAGTAACAAGGGTCGGTGTGAGGCTGGTTACACCTAAATAGCGCTATTAACTAATAACCCGTTCGCCAGGCCCCAGCGACTAATCGGTATTAAATGGTAGGGACTTAAGTGATAGAGTTTCGTTTAGTGTTGCTCGTTGCATTTCGTATAAACCGTAATTAACCAAAAGTTCCCATTAACAAGGGAAGTAAGTAAGTTTGTTCCCAGTAACAAGGGAAGAAAAGTAAGTTTGTATCCCTTACGCGGGGATAGCGTTTGATTAAGTTTCCGTTTCCCAAAACCACCGGGAATGCATGCTTTAATAGTTGTGAACTCACCTTGGGTTGCTCGGCAGTTTAGTTTACTTGGTCAAACACGTTGGTCACCACGTCCTAGCATGGTTACCAGTATAGGTCAGGTTTGGGGGTACAAGTAATCACGTATATCTACACATAGCTAACACATAGCATACAAAACATACGAGGGTATTCGGGCCTGCCCTAACACTTGAACAGTTAATCGGTAACACTTAGTCCGGATAGACAGTAACAGGAAAATTATGCAGCCCAAACATTAAATACGGCCCAATAACGAAAACAAGTAGCCCACTCGAGACAAGGTGGTCTCGAGTCGAGACCAAGAGGTCTCGAGTCGCAACCGAATGGTCTCGGTTTGTAGTGGGGTGGTTTCGAGTCACACAAGCTTGAGTCGCAACCTTAAATGTCTCGGATTTAGTCTCGAGTCGAGATCATGGGTTCTCGAGTCGAGACCTAGATGGTCTCGAGTCCTTGGAGTCTGCTTTGAGTACTTGGACATGATCTCGAGTCGTGGCTGCTGTGGTCTCGAGTTGTCGTGAGCTGGTTTCGAGTCGAGACTGATGGTCTCGACTTGCACACCTGATGACCGAGACCTTCTAGAACTATCCGATTGTACTATCCAATAGAATTTCATATGCATGATCTAGTGTACTATCCAATAGAAATTCCCTAAACATGTTTCTTTGTCTAACATTTGATTAAAATGGATCAAACACACAATATTTCAAATATTCATGTCATATTCAACAAGTTCATCATTTTAGGGTTTTCATCATTTTGCAACATGATTATTCAAACAACCCTATCCTAGCATATACTCAAATAAGCAACATCAATTCCTGAATCTAACATACATTCCTCGGATTACAAACATACACATACACACTCTTATTGTCCTATCAACCTTGCATGTTATCTAACAATTTCTTATCAAAGCATGAACATGTCTTGCATATCATCCTATTATCACTATAACACAAAGATCTATCAATAACTTAGTCATCTTAACTCATCTATCTTCATAGCACATGTGTATTATCCAACAAGCATACATCTTTGTTAATCCATAATATATTCTATCATCTAAGCGAGATATGGTACTAACCGGAACTTGTTTTGGTTGTGAGTGTGTGTGAGACGATGAAGGAAGTGTCCAAGCGATGATCACGAGCTGATCCGGATATCTTGATGCTTCCGGTTTGAATCCGAGAGAGGAGAGGTGATTTTGTGAGGGTTTTCTAGAGAGAGAGGGAGTGAGGATGAAGTGAGAGAGTGTAAAGGAGAGTGTGTGAGGGTTCTTGGCTTATATTTAGAGGGTGGTGCACCTTGAGTGGGTTTCCGAGTAGGCTAAGGGAGGTGCGGCCCAAGCGGCCCAACTGTTCACTTATTTACTCGAGACCGGGTGGTCTCGAGTCGTGGTTTTGGTTCACGAGTATCTTTATATACACATATATATTACATACACGTTATCGACATATAGCACAAGAAGAATCACAACTTTCATTTAATAACATATATATATATATATATATATATATATATATATATATATATATATATACGCACAAAGTAATTACAAGGTGTTTGCTCGGAAAAACCTAGAGTGTCACAAAGATAAAGTCCTGAAGGTCAAAACAGAAAGAAGAAACGAGATATGACACCAGAAATGAACAATACATCTTACTCTTTGAATCAGAAGCTGGTCAAGAACAAGAGAAGACTATCAGAAAAGACTATTTTGATGGATCTGATGATATTTCTGATGAATATCATCAGATTCTGGTATAATCTGATCATCATATTTTTTGGTGATTTGTTCATCAGATTTCTGATGAAGTGGTCATCAGAAATTCTGATGAAAGCCACTTGTCTAAACAAACACCATCCTGCCACAATTAATGAAACAAGTTGACACAAATGGATTCAATGTTGATGTTAAAAAGCTACTTTTTGCAGGACAAGTGCATGAATAAACTAATGTTTATTCATGCCCAAGACTTTCTATAAATAGAAAGCTCTCCAGCAAAGGAAAATGAGTTAAGCCTAGCATTTAATACATACTATAAAACTCCATTGCCCTTTCACCACAGAATTTCACAAGTATTCATTTGTATTAGTTAATAACCTTACAATCACCTTGTAAACCATTTTGTTTCATAGTGATATAAACTTGAAAATTCTGTAGTTCTTGTTTCTTGAAAGTTTGATTTCTATTTCTGTACACTGTTTTACTGTTTTCATATCTGTTGAAATCATTTGCCATATTACGAGAAAAGAAGGTTTGTTAGTCCATCTGGGACCAACAATTAGTATCAGAGCATATTCAATAAATTATTTTCAAACAGTCAATTGCTCATTCCTTTTTCTAAATATGGCAAACTTTCAAACCTAGAACAATGCTTTCAACATTGGGTCTATGTCAAAGCCTCTGACTTTGGTCCAAGAGGAGTACCCCCAATGGAAAATCAGGATGATCAATTTCCTAAATAGACATGATCGAGATCTGTTTCAATCCATTGTGAGTGGCCCACATATACCCATGATTGAGATACCAGGAACACTAGGAACTGATAATTCAGCTGAAGTACCATCATTTTGGGCCCCAAAAGCTGAAAAATTTTAGGGTGATAATGATAAGAAAAGGGTGGAAGCAGATGAAAGGGCCAAATCACTTTTGATTATGGCACTTTCTAACGACATATTCTCTCAAGTGGATGCATGTGCATCAGCTAAAGAGATATGGGATCAGTTAGACAATCTTTGTGAAGGAGGAGAAATAATGAAGAGGAACAAGAGAACAAATTGTGTTTCCTCTTTTGAGAGATTTAAAAGTTTACCAAATGAAACCCTTTGTGAAACTTATAATAGGTTTGCAAAACTTTTAAATGAGCTAAAGAAATTTGGAATTGAAAAATCAAACGATGAAAGAAATGTGAAATTCCTAGATGCTCTACCAAGAGAATGGAGAATTCTAACCATGACTTTAGCTTCCACCTTAGAGCTAGGAAATATGAGTCTATATGACTTGTATAGCATTCTTGTCCCCAGAGAAGAAATATATGAAAAATCAAACCAAAGAGGGGATCTATAGCTCTCATCTCAAATTCACAAAGAACACCCACTTGTGATCCACAAACCTTAAATTGCCAAAATGTGGAAATTTTTGATACATCATCAGATTTTTCTGCATTTGCTGAGGCAATTGCATTGCTCACCAAAACTTTTGAGCAGAGGTTAAAGGGAGGTAGCCACAAGTACCAGAAAAGTGACAAAGGGAGGATGGAAGGAAAATCAAGAGATAAAGGAAAAGCAGAAGTTGTCTGTTACAAGTGTAAGCAAAAGGGTCATTATACATCAGAATGCAAGAACAAAAGACTGAAGGATGTTGCTTACTATGAAAAGAAGTTGGAAGAAGCCAAAAAGCAACAACAAGTCAGTTTAATAGTTGGGACAGATGCAAGGTTATCAGATAGACTCTTCTGATGAAGAAGAAGAGATGATAAATTTATGTCTCATGGTAAAGCTTTCTGATGAAGAACCAGAAAAATCAGAACAAAAGGTAAACTTAGATAATCTTGATCTTGAGCATAAATTAAACAGGCTGATGTCAGATTTTCTAAACCTGCAAGAAAAACAGAAATCAAAAAACAAAAAGTCTGATGAGTTGCAAAGAACATTGATTAAAGTTATAATTGAAAACCAATTACTAATTGAAGAAAGCTTAAACAATAGAGCAAAAATTGAATTTTATGAAACAGAAAGAAAAGATTTGTATAAAAAAATTCATGACAAAGAAATAAATGTAAAAGGTTTTCAGCAAGCAAAAGAATTTATTAACTTTATTGAAACCACACCCAAGAACAAAGGTGAAGGTTTGGGATATGTAAAAACAAATGTTAAGAATCCTACCATCTTTGTAAAGGCAACATATTAGATATCTCATAAATTAACATCAGAATCTGATACAGAATCTTGCAAATTAATAAGTTCTGATAACTCTTTTGAAGCTTTAAAAATCAACTTCAAAGAAAAAAGAAATGAATCGAAACAAGAATTTTTAAAAACTCCAGAAAAGAGTCATTCAAAATTTTGAAAATATCCAAAACTTTCATCACAAGAATACAAATCAGAAAATTCTGATAAAAAGACTTGTATATGTGTTGACATACTGAAGCTAGTTCAACACCATCTCCAAACAAAAATTGAATAATCTGTTCATGGCTCAGCATGCAACAGATATTCTGATGAAATTTCTTCTAAAGAAGAAAGTCTGATTAAGAATTCATCAGAAAAAGTACCCAAGCAAGTCTGGGTACCAAAAACCCTCTAACTTTACCATTTCAGGACCATCATGTACAGCAGATCTGGTACTACGATTCTGGTAGCTCCAAACACATCACTGGAGATAGGAGCTTGCTCAGTAATTTTGTTCCAAAACTGGGTAAATTAGTCAACTTTGGAAATGGAGTAAATGGGAGGACATTGGGGTATGGTTGTATAAAGCATGGATCATTGACCATTGAAAAAGTAGCCTATGTAGAAGGCTTAAAGTACAATTTGCTAAGTTGTGGTCAATTTTGTGACAAAGGATTTCAGGTAACCTTCTTACCAGAAAAATGTTTGCTAATTGGTCTAGATGACAAAAAAAAATTTACTTAAATAGAAAAAGAATAAGAAATTCTATCTATTACTTTGATTTTATAGAAGAAAATGAACATCCTCAGTTGTGCTTATTTTCAAAAAATAACAAAGGTAATAGTTGGCTGTGGCACAAAAGATTAGCCCACTTAAATTTAAAAATCTAAGTAAATTAGAAAACAAAGGACTGGTGAAAGGATTACCTTTCATATCCTCAAAGAAGGATAAGATTTGTGAGGCTTGTGAAATGGGAAAATAAAAAAGAAGCTCACATAAAACAATTTCTGAATCATCAATTTCACAAAATTTAGAACTTTTGCACATGGATCTTTGTGGACCAATAAGCACTAAAAGTTTTTCTGGAAACAAATACATTCTGGTCATTGTAGATGACTATTCCAACTACACTTGGGTAGAATTCTTGAGAAAGAAAAGTGAAACTCCAGACCTGCTCATAAATTTTATCAGAAAAATTGAAAATCTTTTAAAATTATCAGCTAGAAGGATCAGAACTGATAATGGAACAGAATTCAAAAACTCAAAACTTGAGAACTTCCTTGTAAGCAAAGGAATCTCTCATGATTTTCCTGCTCTAAGATCTCCACAACAAAATGGAGTTGTAGAATGAAGAAACAGAAAACCTTGGTTGAAGCAGCTAGAACAATGCTTGCTCATGCAAAATTTCCCACTCATTTTTGTGCAGAAGTAATAGAAAATGCTTGTTTTACTCAAAACAGATCCATAATTAACAAGAGACTTCATAAAACACCCTACAACATCATAAATGGGAGAATTCCAAATGTAAAATTTTTGCACACATTTGGTTGTAGGTGTTTTGTCTTCAATGATTTTGAGAGTGTTGAAAAATTTAACAGAAAAGAAGAAAAAGGAATTTTTCTTGGTTATTCTTTGTCCTCAAAAGCTTATAGGATTTCCATCTTAAACACAAGGATAATCAGAGAAAGTTTGTATGTATCTGATGATTTAATAGAAACAGAAGTTTCTGATGAATCATGAAGGACGTAAATCTTTCTAATAAACAAGAAAATCTTGATCATCTTTTTGGAACACTAACAGAAGAGTTCCTAGGACATGATCAACACCTCACAGAAAAATCAATAGAATAATCATGTACTAACCCTGCAGGACAAGTGGAAGATGTATCAGAAATTCTGATACAAAATCAGAACACTGCAAACTCATCTGATAATCAAAATTGTGATACATTCTATACAAATGTGGCAAATGATCAAGGGGAAACCTCACATCCATCAGAATCAACAACATTTCACAATAATCTCAGATGGATAAAAGGACATGTTCAATCAGACATCATTGGGAATCTAGAAGATGGTGTGAAAACAAGATCTGCTACAGCACATGAATGTGCATTTGCTGGTTTCCTGAGCATGATGGAACCTAAGTCTGTCAAAGAAGCTCTGAATGACTCAGATTAGATTCAAGCAATGCAAAAAGAGCTTGATCAGTTTGAAAAGAGTCAAGTATGTAATCTGGTGCCAAAGCCAAATGACAAATCTGTCATCAGCTCAAAATGGGTAATTAGAAACAAATCTGATGAACATGGCACAATAACAAGGAATAAAGTAAGGCTAGTGGTAAAAAGGCTATTGTCAACAAGAAGGAATAGACTATGATGAAACCTTTGCACCAGTGGCCAGGTTAGAAGCAGTAAGAATTTTCCTTGCTTATGCAGCATCCGAAGATTTCAAGGTATACCAAATGGATGTAAAATCTGCATTCCTAAATGGTAAGATTGAAGAAGAAGTGTATGTGCATCAAGCAGAAGGCTTTGTTGATCCAAATTTCAAAATCATGGTTATAGATTAAACAAAGCCTTGTATGGTTTGAAGCAAGCTCCTAGAGCATGGTATGAAACTCTTTCAAACTTCTTACTCAATTCTGGCTTCACTAAAGGTACTATTGACATAACTCTCTTTCTTAAGACTCATAAATGTCACATTTGTTAGTCCAGATCTATGTTGATGACATTATATTTGGATCAACAAATGAAAATTTTTGCACAAAGTTTGAAAAATTAATGACCAGCCACTTTGAAATGAGCATGATGGGTGAGTTAACTTTTTTCTTAGGTTTACAAGTCAAACAAAGAAATGATGGAATATTTCTGAGTCAATCTAAGTATGTAAAAACAATACTGAACAAATACTCACTTGAAAACTGCTCAATTTCAAAAACTCCCATAGCAACATGAAATAAACTTGATTCTGATAAAGAAGGTAAAAGTGTGGATATTAAACCCTATAGAGGAATGATAGGATCATTGTTGTACTTAACTACAAGCAGACCAAATATTATGTTTGCTACATGTTTTCTAGCAAGATAGCAATTTAATCCTAAAGAGTCCCATCTAAAAGCAGTAAAAAAGGGTTTTTAAATATTTAAAGGGCACATCAGATCTTGGTCTCTGGTATCCAAAACATACAAATCTGGAACTAATAGGATACACAGATGCAGATTATGCAAGACGAAAGATTGATAGAAAAAGCACATCTGGTGCATATCAAATGCTGGGAGAAAAACTAGTGTGTTGGGCAAGCAAGAAACAAAATTGTGTTGCAACATCAACAGCTGAATCTGAATATGTAGCTACAGTAAGTTGCTGTTCACAAGTGCTATGGATGCAAACACAGCTGAAGGATTATGGAGTAAATCTGAAAAAGATTCCAATCCTATGTGACTCAAAGAGTGCTATTGCAATAACATAAAACCAGTTCATCACTCCAGAACCAAACACATAGATGTCAGATATCACTTCATGAAGGATCATGTTGAAAAAGGTAACATAGAAATGTACTTTGTTCCAATAGAAAACCAGATTGCTGATAGTTTCACAAAACCTCTTGATGACAAGAGACACAATTTTTTGGTCAACAAACTAGGTATGGTTAACGTAAAGGATGAAGAAGTTACAGAAAACACTCTGTCATAAAAAGAAAATCAAATATATGAATCCAAAGGAGATAATCAGAATGTAAACAAAAATTCTAATGACCTCAAGAAAGATACATAGGTACAACAGAATTTCTGATAAAATTTGTCAGAAAATCTGGTGAAACATCAGAAAATCTGATGAATCACCAGAAAGTCTGATAACTTATCAGAAAATCTGATGAATCATCAGATACATTACTGGTCATCAGAAAATCTGATGGATTTCATATTTTTGAATTCACACCTCATACTTATATGGCTAAATGTCCGTAGATAAATTTTTTTTGTATTTTTTTATTCTCACCTTAGTTTGTTTGAAATAAGTATAAATAAAAAAATTAAAAAAAGGGGAAAAGCCACTTGCATTAACAAGTTCTAAGCCATAGGGAAGATCACATCACAAACAATATTTTCTGAACAAAATTCATTTCTCTTCTACTTTCACAGCAGGCTTAGTCATCTTTCTTAGAGAGGTATAAGGAGACACATGAGCACAAAAATGATTAGGAGCTATAAAATGTAGCCGCCTAGTTAATAAATGCACAATCACTTCATCTTACAAATCGGGGCTCAAACCTTGCTGGACGCCTCTGATGAAGATCTAAAGCATTAATGAAGAGAAAGAATAAAAATATAAGGAAATCTTGAGTTGTTAATGTCATTTATAGCAAAACTATCATTTTCACCTGAATATATAAACAAACTCCTGAAGACTTTCCTCACCACAACTACCACTTTAAACTTCACTCTTTTTAGAAATCTCAAAATCTCTTATCAAAACCCTAAAAATGGCAGCAGAAATGAGGAGCCAAGACTTTCCACTCACTCTCTACACCACTCACAATATGAGAGTAAGAACCAAACTCGATGGCCCTGCATGAGAAGGATGCAAGGTGGTGTATAATATGCTAATGCAAAGTCCTCTGGGCTATGCTTTATCAGCATATATCTGGATACACCCTACACTTTTCTAGACATTCTGGTGGAACGCACGGACTATCTTCTATGGGACAAAGGTGTGGATAAGCAGTATGTTGATGGGGAAGGTGATCATTTTAAGTGAGGAAACTCTTAGAGTTGCCCTCCAACTTAACGATGACAATGATATCACCTTCTTCACTAGAGGAACACTGGATCAAACCCTTACGGAGATGGGTTATCAAACACCAACCATTCTAGGCAGATCAGCAGATCGGGCTTCATTCCACCATGGTAGTGTCTGGTGACACAACTTGGTGTGTGATTTTCAAGAAAGCATGGTCACTTCAACGAGCTGTCATACAGGCTGATGGAAGTTGTGCATGCAGTTGTACATGAAACTCCCTACAACTTCTCCCGATATCTCATGAAAGAGTTGGAGGCAAACATGCACACAACTCAACCCTACCTGATTTACCCTCGTTTTGTAATGAAGGTGATCACCAGTCAACTGGACTTTGGAGGTGTACCAAACTAGTATCCAAGAGCCCAAGTCATTCTACAAGAAGATATATATAATGACTCGTTGGTGCCAACAACTCAACATACTGGTCGTACAACTTATTTATGGGTGTATGCCACTCTTTTCTTTTGTGATTAGTTTTTATTCTTTTTCTTTCTCTTTTCTTTTCCGTAAATTTTCCTTTCTTTTTATGGTAAATGGTTGCTTTGTTCAAAAGAAAGACTCTTTGTTAAATCTAGGGGGAAGAAAAGATCAAATCTGATAACTTTCTGATAGAGTTATGACATATCTGATGAAATTTCTGAGAATCACTCAAGACTAGAATTAAAACAGTGTCAAGTAACATTTATCAGAAAAGAAATAGAAATATTTTGTTCCATAAAAGTTTCTGATAAATTTAAAACTCAAAATAACTCCAGATTCTGGTTAGTTAATCTTCAAAAGAGAGGAACAAAAATCAAAATGATGTGAAATTTTGGAAAAACAAAACTCATGACTATCATTGTTTTAAATTTTTCACAAAACATTCCTTGAAGATGAGAACAAAGACTTGGACTTCAGAAATGCTATGTAAGTGATGTCTCTAAAACTCTACTCATTCCTTCTCATCTCAAAAAAAAAAAAAAAAAAAAAAAAAAAGGGAACTACCATTTCTGATGAAATTCTGATAAAAATCTGATACTTTCTGATGAAATATGAAGAAGAATCCTAGACTGAAAGATGCATCAGAAATTTTGTGATAAACGTCATCAAAAAGACTTTTGCTCTGAAAAAGGGGAAAGAATGTCAGTTTCTAAAAAGGGATTCTATTGGACCTTTCTATAAAGAAGGGGTCCCACTGGAAGAAAAGATGCAACTTGGCTGTTAGTATTTACCAATCAAAAATTTTTGACCTCTCCGTTTTTATTTAAAGATATTTATAAAAAATTTCGGAGATATATCAAAAGTTTTGTTGATGGTTGCTTTTATCAGAGGATTAAAACATCATTAAACTGTCATTAACCATCCTAAATACTAACCACCCATGATTTAAACCCCATGATTCCAGTCTCACAAACCTTATATATACAACTTTCAAAAGACAAGAGAAAACCACCTTCAACTTCCAATTTCAAACTCAAGAACCCTAGAAACCTCTCTCCAAGCAAAAATCAATCGCCATGGCCGCAGTCAACCCCGTTAATCTCCACACTCTGTACAATTTATAAGCGATGAAGAATTCCTACCAATGAAGAGCAACAACGAAAAGATGAACACCAAGATTGAAGACTACGATGTGAAATGTCAAATTTTGATAGAATTCTTGAA